>CH002614.1:771945-800723 GCA_000149265.1 Ciona savignyi
ATTAACGTGACCGATTCATATACCAATTCTACAAATACAGTTCAACGGTTTTAGAATTCTATCCCGGTATGACGAGCAAATTAACTAAATTTTAACCACTATGCTTTTGAACATATAAACACGACGTACGAGTTAGTTCCTCCGATGCAATGAGCTGCTGTTAGTACCCACTCGCGTCCAATGATGCTTCCACCGCAATGATGCTCACCATCAAGGTGGATGGAAATCTAAATAATATGGAACTCTTGTGAGGCAAACACCAATTTCAACCAACATGAGTTTTAAACCAGGCCGTTTAAACCCTGTATACGGGTTAAAACTTCAAATGGGAAAGGGTAAACTTGAGGAATTATGACGTACGTGGTCGTCATAATTTGTAAAACTCTTTGGATTATAGATATCGCACATACTTAATGCGAGCTAAACGCCATATGTGACCATCATTGTGAATAGCTTCTGGTTTTACCTGGACGAATTAGTATATAGTCGTAACGCAGCTACATGCCTTAATCCGGAACAAATAAAGTAGCCTACTTGCTACACGCCTTTTTTTGCCTTGGGCATGACATTTACCGTACATTGTTTTTTACGTTGCAGGCAGAAAAATTTTTTGAACAAAATCCAATCTTACATATCTTTTTACACACACCATACTTTCCGACATTTCCTTAATCTATAGTAGATTCATATCCTCTGACTATATATATTGTAACTATAACAAAAAACACCACATATAATGACAATTGCGCGCGTGGAAACAACTGTTGTTTTGTGTTGGCGTGTAGGACTGACTCTTGCCCCAAGGTGGTGGGATGGAAATCAATAGCTGGGGCGTCGATTGTGTCAATGGGAAAATACATAAAGCAAACAGTAGTTGTTAAATGCTAATTTTGTCTGTTTAACAAAACTTAATAGCAATGTTTCCAACATATTCAGATTTAAAAAATCGTTGGTAACGCGACTGTGGGCACGAGTCAAGCCACTAACATCGATAATACTGAATAGACTATTTTGGAACTCCAAGGTGATAACATACCACTACAAGGCTACGTCTTACCTGCCATGGCCAACTGTGGGGAGTTGCTTCTCGTCCTCCTAGAATCTTACGGACGTACATCGGAGTGACGGCCGGTACCCCGCATAATAAGTTCTGCGACGTCGTAGTGGATGAGCTGGTCACAGCTTGGGTTGTGGTAGTTTGGGTTGTAGTGGTTGTTCCTGGCGGTGGGACTGTGGTGTCAAACTCCCCACTGAAATCATCTTCAACGAAATCACCGCTGCTTAAAAAGACGAACGGTTCATCGGTCGGATACGATGAGCCTTGTCCAGCGGACAGTTGCACTGCGGCAAGGACGAATAGAAGAATACTGACTTTTAGCTTCATTGAAATTATTAACGAAACTTCAATATTATTCTATAATCTCTATGAAAAAATAGTATTAACTGCTGTACAAGTTAAGATTGTAATATTACAGCGCAAGGTGAAATACACTGCAAATCCAGCTCTCGGCTAAACGCATGCATCTGTTCTTAGAACGTACTACACTTTGCACTGACTCTAAATTAGACTTACTTTTATATAGGCTAAAAAGAATTGCGGATTTTCCCACTTAACATATTAAGAAAAATCTGTTTTTACAAAATTTTTCCCTATACATTGCAAATTATGCGGGTCACGATTCGATTAAAAAAGGTCAACAACGGTACCACTGTTAAGGTGACTCTCCCCCAAGCAATCCTAAAGATAATTTCAATATTTAGGGAGTGGTAGATGCATGTCATGATCGTATCGCGACGACATCGGCGACTGGTACTGCTACAGAAGGTGGACAAAATATTTTCAAACACGGACCGAAGAAAAGACGTTAAATTTAAATACCTTGTTATCAAACCCCTTAAGATTTACAACCGTTTTGTTAATGCGCACCCTCGAGGCGTAATTTGCGCCTCTGATAAACTACTGCAATAAATGTTAAGCATTTTTTAAAGTGCCTTGATAAGTAACGATACTTTATTTGCTCAGGTGCGTGCATTATTGTCATAAATACATTGATATATTGTTATGATTCGCTAGAAGTGTGACTAATTTTAGCCAACGATGTTGGCTAATGTGAAATAGGTTACCGAGAGGTTTATGATTTATGACTCAAAAGCTGCATTGAATAATGATCAAAGTGTCATGCACTGTTTGTAAAAACAAAGTCAGCATTTATTTAGTACCATAAAACGGGTAGGATTTTGAATAGCCTCCGACCCATATGCGCCTTATTTTTGGGGTCCAAAGAAAATCGTATCAGGGTAAAATTGAAATCTTTCAAAGTAACCAGCTCACTTTCAATGTTTGTCAGTATTTAATCTAACTGTATACAGCAGAGGGTTTAGTCTGTTAAAAACTGTAGAAATTATTCCAATATTTAAAAATTGCTCCAACAAATAGACAAATTATCGGTCAATTTCATTACTGCTGCTGATCAAAGGGTTCTGGTAAAACTTAAACACTGTTATAGAATGCATGGCATTGCAATAAACCTATATAAAAACTGACAAATGTATTTCAATATACCTTTCAAGATGTTCGCTCAAGTATCAAACCAGTTTTGTGTGACGTGCCCCAAGGGTCTTCTTGAATGCATTTCCTACTCTATATAAATGATTTGCCTTTAGTTTCAAACTTAGTTAAAAATTCTTATAAAGAAATTTGTGGCCGATGGATATTAATGACTTTTCCATTAATAATACAAATCATTAGAGTCTTCATAGAAAAGCTGAATTGACATTTTTAATCTTGCGCGACAGGATGCCAGATATTATGGTGTAATGTTTAAATAGCATAGAAGATACGTTGTTACCAAAACCGTATGAAATATTTAATACTTGCCTGTCTGGTCTCAATTAATTACAATTTTCTATAGATAAACGACCAATTATATTCGGTTAAAAAAAACAAAAAACTTATACTTGATATTGGTACGGTCGTGTGACCGAATGGTTAATGCGACCGATACATATAATGACTCTTATACAAAAAAACGGTCCTGGTGACGAGTGTATCATGGGTTCGAAACTTGGATCAATAAAAGAATGGATGAAACACTTACTAGACCCGGACTACCACGAAGCCTGAAAATACGTGGAAAATGTATACTTTAGTAAAGCGGCATTAGCAGCAACGCTGCAGTCCAAGTTACGGGAGACGTCCACGACATCTTCCGGCGCGCTTCCGACCACGGCATGTCTATAATTGGTTAAGCGCAGCATTTCGTAGACCATATACAGCCTAACTGCACGAAATTGTTTCTTTGGTATTGTTAACAATTGTGTCAATTGTATTTTATTATGTGCAAGATTCTGCATATACAAAGGAAAAACAACGGACACAGTGTCCACGATTCACTCATTCAAGCTGTTTTGTGGGCTGTACTGTCGTGTGGCCGAATGGTTAACGCGAACGCTAAATATACCGACCCGTATACAAAAACGGTTCGGTGACGAGCCCATCATGGGTTCGAAACTTGGTTCGGTAAAAAAAAGCTGCTTTGATGGGAAAAAGTTTCCAATGTACAGACGAATAATAGCTCGAAATGTTTGGGAAAACTTTTGGGAGGGCTTTAAATTTAGGTTGCAAATTCTAGATTTAAGTTGTTAAAATATACAAGTCTGCTGTGGCAGGATTTTGAGTGACAGCCATTTTTATGGTCAGTTTGCTTTGGAAAGATTGGTTGAACGGCTTCCAGAATGTTAGGATTCTTATAAAAACACAATCTTTCCAGAAAATCATGTACAGTACAATCATACGTGCATGGTCCGCACGATTCTATGTTATTACGCGTCTAGCGATCTATAATGACTAACGGCATACATGCCTTAAATATGAGATCAAAAATATATAATTTTTTTTCTGTCAAGCCGAAATGAGTGTTTTTCGGATAAAATGTCCACAACTAGCGTTTTAACGATTTAAAAAACCGTTACAAAAACGCACGTCCAAACGAAAAACATTGGCTCGAAGCCATTGTTTCTTTAGTAAAATGCTCATTTAAACACCAAAGGTCAGACTACCACATGTCAAGTTCAATTTAGTTGGTTTGACGCCATCTAAAATGAGCACTATGTCCGGCCGGTTAGTCTGGCGGTAAAGTGCGTCGCCTTTCAATCCAAAGGTTGCAATAAGTACGAAACTGGTCGCTGGCTATAGTCGGTTGTGTCCTTGGGCAAAGCACTTAACGGACACTGCCTGAGCCCAGCGGAATATATTGCATGGGTTCTACCAAATTGAAGGAACGTGTCTATCATATACAACACACTGCAATAGCTCCGGTAACCCGACGGTGGGCGCGAGATGATCTGACGATTCCCCGTGTGTTAAACCCATTGGTTTTCCTATTCACGGGGATATTTCTATTCTATCCACTGGAATTGATTTCAATTAAAAATGCCTCACCAACATTGAACTCACCGTGCGACACTGGAGGCTTCCTCTACAGTACACGCGGGAGGTTTTTTAATTTCTAAATTGGTATAATAACTTATTTAAATTGTACAAGAGTATCAAGTCTCAAATGACGTTCTTTTTTATCGATCCAAGTTTTGAAACAAGGATAGGGCCGTTTTTTATAATAGACGGTATATGTATCGGTCGCGTTAACCATTCGGCCACACGAGCGTACAGTACGCGGCAGTTCGATGAACGACCGTGTTGTGACGCTTTCGTTGCGCCATCCTCGGGTTAAATTGAGTTTAAGATCAACCACCTATTTCACTCCAACATTTCCAAGACCAAAGTATTTGCAACACTAAAATAAACTTGATTTTTTATAATGAAAGGTCCCGTTAAACATTGTCATGTATACGATAGAAGCAGCACAAGTAAATACAGCCGCAAATAATAAATGTAAACAACTTTAGGATAAGCAGATATGCTGCTGTTACCGAGTAATAATTCCGTTGCAAGTTTTAAATAAGCTACCACAAATCTACCGGGGCAAGATTATATTAATTGTATAGAATCGGCAGCGGCTCTGTTACGTGATTAAATGAATAAGCGTATAAGCAGCAGAAATAACGGAGACACCTTCAAAGTACAGCATGGTGGTAAGTGGATGGTCGGTATACAACACAATCGCATATAAACGGGAATTTTAGGCTACTTCGAGATAGGTCGGATACAGTACGGATTCGACAATTACTTCAGGTTTTGCACCGAAGAAAAATAAATATACTGCAAGAAAATGGAAGATCTGCGAAACGAACTGTATATACGGCATGGGTAATATAATTTTCTATTAGTACCATCACCCAAGTCATAAATAGACAGGTTAATACCTTGAATTAGCTAGGAATAATAAATACTAGGTTGCTACAAATGTTAGGGAATAAGAGTGCGCAAAATACGTAAAAATAGAAGTAACTCGGGTGTTAATTTAAATACTTTGGAAGCACTTCGTCACCTTCTCGGGATACTGAAAAAATCACGGTCGGGCGAACGCATGATAGTTAACTGGCCACTGTAAATTCGATCGTATATCGACTTTTTAAATGAGGTAAGTGCAGTGGTGTTTACATCCGCCGTTTTGTCTCCAGCGGACAATGCAGGCGGTCGCAGATCGTCAAGGCGGCCACACAAAGGCGCTATAATCGAGTTTCCTTCTTCCCCAAAAGCCGCCGAGTCGTCCCAAAAACCGATCTCGGAGCTTATTTTTCGTGACGTGTCGCCGACTGCTTGCAAACCGGATGCCGCCGGAAAAACCCGGAAAGGAACCGGTTGGTAGATTTGGGAGAAAGGTTTATTTGAGCGTTTCTTTCTGCTTTTGTAGTCGACAAAGTTGTAGTTGCTATAGATACTGTCCGATTGTGTGACGTCACTCACACCAGTTCGAAAGAGGCACGAATAAAAGACATGTGACGTCACAGTGAGGTTTGTGGAAGTGAAAAGAACAAGAGGGGACTGACTGCTCGGCTCCTGCTGCTGCTGGATATTGTGGAGAGCATGGAAATAAGCTGCCTCTGCGGTTGGCACGACCGGCGGTTCTATGACGTCGATGGCCGAGCTTGGGTACTTGACTCGGTACCAACTCACCACCTCGTGGATGGTGGGGCTCTGCGGCTTACTAGCGTCGTCTAGCGGTACGACGACCAGGTTAGCACGGACGCTAGTAGAGCTGAGGAACCCGGGCTCGAACTGGTTGCGCATGAAAACATCCAAGTCCGAACCTCGAGATTTGCTGATGGGGAGAATGATGTGAAACGAAGTAGCTCCATCTGTAAATACAAACAATTTGTTACAAGAAACAAATAGTTAATTTTGACCGGGCCACAGCAACATCATTTATGTAAAGAAGGTGTCGTGCTTGCAGAAAGGTTTATAGCACACTAGAAGATGATACAGATTATACAATAATAACACAACATAAGCTTTGCAATTTGCAAATTTAAACCTGCCAAACGTCTAGACTCTAGACTCTAGGGCAGGGATGTCCAACCTTTTATTGTACTGGGCCGCATTGTCACTAAAAATAATTCAATGGGCCGCAGAACCTATTAAATTTCAATAAAAAGGGCATGGTTCGAATTAATGGTTTTGAAATGATTTGCGAAATGGGCGGATAAGGAGCGCGCGAAAAAAAAATTGGTAATGATAAATTGCCTTAAATGTCCAGAAAGATATTTATTTCATAAAGCAGACAGTACCGTTATTTAGTAGTACAGTAATGATAAATTGCAATAAACGTAAATTCAAAAGGGGTGTGTCGCATCCCGCCAATCATAAATAAAGGAATCGTGGTATATTAACGCATAATGGCGATTATTGCCTTGTGATAGCAATGCTTATTATGCGCCAATAATGCAAAGTAAAGGCAAGGTAAATAAATGTAATAGTATCGTGATTGTTAAATGTTATGTTAAAGGCAAACGATGTTACACTAACGTGTTGAGGATTTATTTTTAAAAGTGCGCGAAATCAGTACCGGTAATTTATATTTTCGCGACTTTGTTAAATTTTGTATTTCGTGAACTTAAGAAAACGGTTCGCTAATAGCGATTCGCGATCCATTAATTCCAACCCTGAATGGGTACATAAAGAAACAATTAAAAGCCATTAATTTCATCTTTGAAAAAAGGAACAAATAACACACATATAGAAAGAAACAAAATCTTATTTCTGCAATACAAAGTCAATGAGATAAGTTTTTGTCGTCCGTCGGTTTCTTTCTAAAGTTTTGATGTTTACTGCTTCCCTAAAAGCTGACTGATACATTTGAATTGGGCCAAGATTTAAAGTTCAAAATACTACTTGGAGTAAAAATGACTAGCGGGCCGCACAAAAATCTCAGGTGGGCCGCACTGCGGCCCGCGGGCCGCAGGTTGGACATCCCTGCTCTAGGGTGTTACAACGACATCCACTTACTTTCACTTCTAATTGAAATAGAGGAATTTGCATTTTAACCGAACTCTGTTCGGTAAACACGTTTGTAACCGCCGAACCAACCGACGCGAGGGCGCACGAAATGTTGTTTAGTATTGACAACATCAACCACCGAGAACGCTTTGTTACGTCAAAGGGGTTACATACTAACCGGCAAACGTTTTATATTACCTTTGTCGGTGGCGGATTGTCGCCTTGTGTGGGTGACTTCAACTTCGTCTAAAGGTCGCACTAAATGAACTCTTCGAATCTTAATAAAACAAATCAAATATACATTTGAGCAATATAACATGTGCGGTACGACAGTAATCAAACAATTCGATGTAAGGAAATGGATACGTGGTAAAGTGCAACCCGAACATAATGCATGGATACGTGATTCATACCTCGTCCGATACGCCGTCAGTTCTGCTATTAAAATATACATCGAGCAGGTAGTCTGTTCCCCGAACCGGATCCGACCGGACGTAGCCGTCGCTCACGTGACTGTAGGTGAATTGCTGTTGCGGGAATCCAATCGCTTCGTCGATTCCAGTCTCCCCGATCTGTTCAAGGAGACGTGAAAGTTTAAACTCAAGCATTACTCAAAGTTAGGCTTTGCTGAATTACAGAAGTAATACACTTTCTATAAGCTTCGAAATTTATATTACGTTTGTTTGGCTGCAGAAAAAAATATATTTCGCCTGAGCTCGGTTTATGTTTTTGTATATAAACTTGTTTTTTTTTTTCTTTAGATCACATCGGAAACCGTAGACACGAAAGCACCTGTTGTGTATCGAAAGTTGGATACGGTCTATTACGCCTATCTTGACTAAGCGGTGGCATTTGCAGATCGTTTTCATCAACAGCAAGTATAAAAAAAACTTGTTCAATTTAGGTTAAAGAAAATGCCCAAGACTTAATGTATATCAAACCAATACTTTTTTGTAGGTCACTTATTACAAAAGATTTTTTGGATAATAAAATCCATAATGGTTCAATTTATTGAAACCTTGAAAGCGTCCATAACACAAAGAATTATTAAAGCGTCACCTGCTAAAACTCCAACTTACTATATGTTTTAAGAAAAGAAACGATTTTAGAAGTTGTTGTTTCGATGACAAATACACGCGAATATAATACTTGGTCACATGCAAAATACACCTTTAAATTCCACGTTTGCCGTGAGCTATCCCGACTTACTTGTTTCAAATCAGCGAGTATGTCATTGGTGATATCGCTTGTGACTTCACCAGCAGCCAAGCTGTAAATCGAGTCTGTGCCGAAAGCCTTCCAAGCGCTCACTTCGTTCAAACTACATGAAAGAGAAAGCAATTGCACATTAGGATTTAAATCTGCTGGTCACTAAACACACGCAAGACCAGGATTCCGAAATCTCGTGCGTCCACGTAGCTGATATTTTACGAAATATCGATTTCGCAACGTGATATCGCTGGTTTTTTATTAAAACGGAATCCTATTTACCTCGGCCCATTAACTTGAAATAGCAGCTTAAAATTGTAATAACAACAAACTGGAATAATTCAGCAGCCAGCCTGTTTCGGGACGCGATACTATGACGCTTGACAAGGAGATAAAGCATGCTTTCCTGTCACTTACTGGTTTGGTTTGTACGCAGCTGGGATATGTTTTCTTGTGGCAAGAAGGCGCTGCTCATCCATAGGTAAGCGGAAGTTAGAATAATCAAGATCGTTGCGTAATGCCTTCATGTGCTGCGGAGAAAAATATTAATTAAATATGACGAAACCTAGTTGAGCCAATAGGTGTCCGTTAACGCAAAATGATACAAAATTGGCATGTCACCGTGCTTGTTAAGTAACAAATGCCAAACTCGAGTACTACAAACGCCATATGAGACAGTTACGAGTTGGAATTTTTCCAATCAATCAACTCGGCTACATTACCGGTTTTACGGCGCCCCAACGCGAAACAATGTATTGTAATGAGACAGGAAACTTGAAAACTGAACGAACTTGCCAAACGCTTCGCCAATACAATATCGGTCGAGGAAGCGATTAAATTTCAAGCAACCACTAAGCCATTTTGACGTTTTTTTCCAACCGCTTTCACAGCCACGTGCTAAAGTTTGGGCGGTTTCGCAACAAAACATTGTATATTTGACGACAGCGGGCGATTGAATACACGCGAAAGCGTACCAAGTACACTACAGTTCAAAAACAGATGATACATTTGTCGACAACGGTCGAATTCAACTAAAAAATCAATGAATAGCACCAACGGGGAATACATATTAAAGCTTTGCAACACCTTAAACGTTTACTAATTTACCTCTGTGACTTTTTTAGAAGTAAATAAATAAATAAGCCAACATAACATAATTGACGATGTACACATGCGACATACTTTAAATGTCGTTCCAAATCATGTCAGTATTGCCGCATGATTACCATTCAATGCAATAAAGTGCTTAATTGTTGCAATTCGAATGTGATCACCACATTTGGCAGAACTAGTACGGAGTTGTTCCATTTCCAATTTCGTTTGTCTATTTATTTAACAAAATATTAAATGTGGTAAAGTTTAAAAATTGCCATATTGCTGAGAAATGGCGATATTCGGCAAGAAAAAATCGGAATTTAAACAACCCTTCACACAACATACGATCGATCAACACTTCTCTAGTTAAAATCATTACATTTAAACTGTAATGGCCGATTGAATTTAATTACATTGTTTAGGGATAATTTTTCACTTTGTTTACGACTAAATTGCTTTAAAGGACGGGAGTGTAAGACGGGAGCTATAATCTTTACTGTGACGTGTGAAACTGCGTAAAGCTACGCGCGTCCCGAACCCTATAAACAGAGCGGACTCTCATATAAGTTGACTTTAATATTTTATATCGTGTAGGCCTGGGGTGTGCGTTTCTGCATGAGAAACTCGACTGGATAATGTCACTTTAAACCGTAGCTGATGGTGTTGACAATACGACAAGCAGGTACCTAATAGACCGTTCCCACTTCACAGCGCAAACACGCGGGTTATAAACTATTTCCGTAAAAAAATAATACCGATCCCGCATTCATGAACAGACGGCATTTTACGAGCACAAGTGAGCGATCGCACACATGAGTATAAGCGAGGGTACACGGTTATGAAATATTCCCGTAACAAAGCAATGCGGTATCAAATCCCAATAAAACTCAATAAAACCGGTTCAGCGACCATAATTTGACGGCGTTTCATCTTTGATGTCGAAGATTTGAAACAGTCAACACTGGTATAAAATTTCCTGGTTCTATGCCAACGTAACTTGAGAAAACGGTCGTTTTAAATTTGCCACCGTAGCCCCGAAATTAAAATAGACAAATGGTAAGGCATGCGAAAGTGTAACTGAACTACTTTACCAAGCTGCACTTTAAAATCTCTATTTTTACAAAAACTAAAAGGAAACTATATTAAACCTTTACCTCAACTAATCCATTTTAATCCGAGTGTAACGTGTAAATGTTTTACTAATTACAAATGTCAATATTTGGTTGGCCAGGGTTCCTTTATGTCAGGTTAAGTACACATATTGTAATAAGAATTTTTCTTCTTTTCATAAAGATTGCAATTATCAATGCAAAGTTTGATATTACAAAAAGCACACCGCTTACCTGCACTGTGTCGTTGAGCATCATACTGGTATAATGGCGGTGTACGCGGTACATGATGTAAGGCACTTTAATGTGGTGGAGCGTTAGCGCTTTGCTCACGTGCTCGTTCTCGGCCAAGTTGCCCAGAAACGGCTTCTCCTCCGTGTATTCCTCTTGGTAGGAATGGTAAAACAGCTTCAGCGTCTGTTTGACAAATATTTGATAGATTACAACGCAGTCACTTTCACATTAACACGCTTTACTTGAACCACATTTTAAAACACCTTGTTTCTCCTTTTTTAAAACACTTTGTTTTTTTTTACAACAGTAAGCATATAGATTACACGTGATTGACGGTAACACTGTAACATTCCTAATTTTAGTCAATAATACTCTTTTTTAATTTATATAGTTTAGTTCCAGTATTAGGTTATACCCACAGTAAAACACTTTCATTTGGGTAAAATGTCGTAGCAAGTAAGGAGAAGAGTAGTTCACGAGCTAATCATGTTATAACAAGAAACACAAAAGCGAAAAACTAATCTCGCTCGGTGACGCCAGTTTTGATTACATCAAGGTAGAAGTTAATAGTTAACGCTGATGGGAACAAACTCATCCCAACAAAACACAGTGGATGCGAAACTCCACAATGACGGAAATGAGTAATAATAATACCACGATCCTAAACAAGCTCCATACAAACGTCACAATACACCTTGAAGCACGTAGTCATAGTTAAGCTTACATAAACAACACTTTCGGGGAATTTGTGACCAGCTGTTCCTCCTAAAACAGGTTCTATTTTAGGAGTCGCCGCTGTTGTGCGGTTAAACGAATGTTTTCAAAACATGCCCCAATTATTTTAACGCATGGGAGTCCTAGTTTAAATTGGTCTGTTGTTTTAATAACTATTTTGCGAGCGTAGTGTGTCGCAAAATGTAACAAATAATAGTGTATTAGCTTTCCTACATAGTCAAAGGGTATGAACGTGTTGGTGGTTTAGTTTAATTAAAATGACATAATAAATTAAGGATCCATACCGAAAAATAAATGAGTAAACGCAATAATTATATCATTTTTATTCATTTAAATTAGATATAAATTTAAAAACCGTCACTCTATATTATTTTAGTTGTAAAACAACGAGTTCTAATTCTTTCCTTTTTTACTCGCGTGGACTACAGTACATATGGAAAATAAGTTGATGGTTGCAATTGGGTCCAAAGTGTTTATATGAATCCGTTTTTATTCGTAACAATGCAACCAATCCTTCCAGACCAATTTTTCTTTGCGCCTTTCGAAATTTCAAGCGCAGAATCGCTTTATGCTGTTAACAGATTTGCGATGTGAAATAGCAATATATAGAGTTTAAGGTACGGATCTACAATGTACTACAAATGATGGAACAATGTCTATGAGTGTGTAATGCGCTAACTCGTGTATTGCACGATTACCAGCCATTGTATAAGCGTGAATAAGTTAACAGGAACGTCCGTTTCCGCAACAGATACAATCCGTATCTATGAATGGTTCGGTTCTATTGTTTTAAAACCGATTCTTTAACGCAGCGCGCGTGCAAAGCATTTATAATTGTATTAAGCCGAGCACGCCAAGACGAAATAAATCGAACCATATGTCGCGGAATCTCTAATTCGAGTTGAATCGGTTTAAATCTATATTAGCAAAGGAAAGGCCGTGGGTTTTGTTTTCTTCCACAGGCGGGGCCATATTTCAAGATCTAACTGATAAACCGATGCCTTAAAGTCAACACAGAGCCTGATGTCACCAACTGGGGGATTTCCAACGCACTGGCGAGTATTATAAGTAGAGAACTTCTTAGCAAAAATATCTAGTTAAATCAACAGCAATTTGCCAATTATTTCCTCTGGTTGTGCAAATAGAAACAAGGACTCAACATTGAACTTGTTTTACATAATAAAGAACTTGACAAATATACAGCCCAAAGCTCAAAGGCAACCAACCTACTTTCTATTGTTTAACTTCGAGCTACTCGTAAAAGTCGAATCGAAATGGCCAATAAACTGGTTAGATAAAGCAAGCAGTATTTATTGGATTTAGAACGTCGACAAACGCAAACGGTAATAAACTTAACATCCAGAGATCAAGTATTCTTGGTATGTATTAGGTCATTAAAGCTGGTTAGGTAATCCAGATTGCCAATGAAACTTCGGTGCCATAGAAATGGACACTTTCAATATCAAATCATTTCGTATTAAACGTTTCGGGAACAAAATTTTAAATTTTACTCAATTGTATCCACCAACTAAAACTGTAACTTAGCTAAATTTTCGTTAAACCGTAATTGCTTTCCGCATGACCGAGAAAGCGTTACGGGTCAAACGCATTCCTTTCTGTGTGACGTTATATAAAGGTCAAATACAGCACAGTGATGTCAGTTAGACATGACTGCGTCTTGTCTGAAACACTTTGTTCGGTCATACAGATGAGTAGTGTTTAACCAACCTCCCATGCATGAGTGCACTCAATATGCAAATGAGTAGTGACGCAACGACCGATCTCCACGTCCTCTTCACCGGAAACGACATCATCGATGCACTGGTTGATATGAGGACACAGTGCTGGGAAGAAAAACTTAATGAAAATTTGATTAAAGGTAAACATTTTGCAAGGCTTGTTATTAGCTCTTATCTAAGTTTCGATGAACAAATATTTGCCAGGGCGGCGACGAGGTGTACAAGAAACAATTCAGCATTATTCTTGCCGTTTTAATCTGGATGGTTGGAGACAAACATGCCATAGTTCGAAGCAAAACGAAAATAAATTCCCGACACTATACGTGCCGAGCAGGTTGTGCTAGTCGAAGAAGGTTAGTTAAATCTGTAACAAACATTTAAGAAAAAAAAACATGCATGCATATCTCTGTGGCCTGCAGTTTATTGCTACAATCTCACATGCCCAAATGCGACATATCTCGTAAAGTATTAAAATAGCTGCGGCACAAGGCCATATGCTCAGAGTGGCGATTAGGGTTGTCACAGAGGATCAACCGGTTTTGAAGCAAAAGAGAGTACAAACACGCATTTTATTAATTCAAATACAAACCTCTCAGTGCTTTCCTGTTAAAGATGACGCCTGGTCCACCCATACAGAAGTTGTGGCCATGCAGTCCAAGTCTATCTCGTACCTCGGGCACCCCGTGTCCTGGCTGGCCCATGTAAATCTGAAAGCAGTATTATCATTCGTCAACGCACACAATTATTATTCGTCGGCGCAAACAAAAACTTACTTCCTTTGGTAACAATAGTAGCCTAACATGTATACTTAAATAACGTAGTAATAAAAACTTTCGATGACCGAAGTTTGGTAAAACTCAAGCTGGATCTGCACGAAATTTCATTCAGTTTACCGCGTCTGGTTGTGCGGGGTACATTTCATCTTGGGATTTTAACGCTGTCGTGTTTTGCGGGGGTTACAAATACAATGCACGCGTCATCAGCAATGTATGTTTGGAATATGGTATGGTGGAAATACAATTGTTTATTGAGTTTGGATAATAAAATCGACCGGATAAGGCAACAGCCTCTTAAAGCTTTGCAACAAGGGTGGTTTTCTATTAACGACTTACTGTACAGAAGAGGCATTAATAATTAATGCTGGATGGAAGAATAAAACGTATTCTACATTCGGGTGTTTTATGGCCTCATTGTACGACTTGGGGAAAACCGTTACGCTAAGCGAAGGTTAAGGTTATAATTTTCTAAAACTAATAGAAATGAAACTATGACGGTTATTGTTAGAAATTGTAAAAAGTAAAACTAGCCTAGCCGATAGCTGTAAAGGTTACAGGAGGTTCAGGATATACCGGAATTACTTGGTGGTATGATTTGTACAAAATTATGTTTTAAAGTGGGCGGGAATGAAATAAAATAATTACTCCTACTGATTTCCTACGCCTGCGGATTTGCCAACATGTAAAAATTCCTAATTTAAATTTAAGGGCATCAGTTAAATAGAGGTATACAGTTTGTGGAACAAACTGCGTTACTTCTCTAGAGAAGACAATGTGGGCATCATTTGATCATCTTATAAACGGACGGGAACGTTGAATAAGCAGAGTTTACATAAAACTACAACTTCGAAGAGTGTATGTACGGTCATTGGGCATGTCAAAACAAGGAACATATACAGAGAGACTGGATAATGAAATGTTGGAATAATACCTTTGTGGGTTGCATTTATTTGGGATACGGTATCCAAGTAACAAGAGACAGTTCATACCCATACGCCCGGGTTTATTAAAATATTCGGAGAATGGACTTTATGAACTAACGGTGAAAGCATTAGTGGAAGTCCGATACATTCTCGGGATAACCGGACTACATACTCATATCGGTTATTACGTAACCAACATATGGTGGAAACGGGGATTTTGTGCAAGCTTTGATAATCCTGAGTAATGTACTTGGAATCCTTAATGAAACCGGGTCAGTTAGCCATTAGTCACATGTGTGTAAACAAATAGCTTTTAATTGCGGTGGACATAACGTCGTCCGGGGCTAAATTATGACGTAGAAATAATTACCGAACAGCGTAAACATGAGCGTGGCTATTTTGGTTGTAAGTGACGATCAACGTGTGTTAACGGGATCGAATTTTATGAAACGCGATTAACGAGGTTTGTTTAACAAATTGTCGTCATTCCGAGGGTGGTTAAAACGTGGACGGTCGCTCTGTTATGGGCGAGTCATAGCGCGTTGTTAAAATCCGCGTTGCCGTATAAATGTAAGGTTGGGGTTGGGTCAACAAAGCAAAAATATGGCGTCGATTTTGGTTTAAATATTTTTTGCCGTAAATTCTGAGAATAGCAAGCGCGGTTTGTTTGTATCGTGTAGCGCGGCATCTGCGAAAAGGGCACCAGCATCATCACTCCATGGATGGCTGGACAGATGGTGTCGATCCGTTTCACATTTTTAGACTGAACTTTACACCAAGGCCACGAAGTTTCCCTCTTGGTTTAAACTTTAATAATAGGCGGTAAGTGTAGCGGAACTGCTGAATTATTAGCGCATTTTAACGTTAAATGAAAATATGGAGAATCGGAATCTATATATGCACAAAAAATATTGTTACTGACATATAACTTGCCGACAACAAATGTTAATATAAACTTTCAAAATTGCACACTGTTTTCGACAGCAACGGTAAAAAGATTGTTACGCAATTTGAGTACCACTTATAGGTTTGCTCCAGGCATGTAATATATCCGGCTGTTATCATAACAGCACCAGATGGAGAGAAAATGAGGGTCAAGTGCAAGTGAGACTAGACCAACTTTCCCCTTGATTATCAATGGTTTGTCGAAAAGACCTGGCGCGCACTTGACCATTTAAAGTGGCAACTCTACCAGATCACTGTTGTTACCGAGTGTACTTTGTAGTGTTTTTAAACTGAACACTCGTGCCAAACTGGCGCTTCTTGCATCAATGGTTTAAATTTATGCCGGAAAAATCAATGGAGTATTGAATATAACAACCTCTGCGAACCTCAAGAGCTTTACCAGTAACACCTGAGCTAACAATACCGAAAATTTTAAACCGAAGAAATTTCGTCGGTAAAACGAATCGCGGTATGAGCGCTATGCTGGACAAAGCAGATGTGCGCTGAGATAACACGCGATGCTCGTATAAATATCCCCAATACTTAAGGTCAGTGAATAGTATACTCGAGTGCTTTTAAGCTCTTGAAATTTAAGGCGGTGTCCTGTTTACGTCGAAACGCCAATGGACCCACAGATTTAGTCTTAACATGCAATATTTTGGTATTTAAATTTGCGACCCAACGGTACCGTATGGTATAAGAAAACGTAAAGGGAAAATGACACAGCATAAAATGCATTTATTATGGTTTAACGGGACATTACGGAACCATGCTCCGTTTGTTTTGAAGGAACACGCAAAAACCGTATCGAAACACTGGCCTAAGCTTAATAAAACAAACAATTATGGCCGCCGAAATTTACCAATCATGGTCACGGATGACACATAATCTTGTTTTGCATGGTTTGAACCTCGCGCGTTGAGAACGCATATGAAGACAGCTAGCAATTAAATTGCTTAGCGCTACATTAAACTATCAATTTATTTATCAGCGTCGAGAATACGAAAGAATGGCGTGTAGTTACTGATCAGCGCAGTTTAACTATTTTTACTTTATTACACTGTTAATGATTTACAGGAATGAGGTGATGCGAATTGTGACATCGCCCAATCTCCTGAAATATTACATAATGGTATGGTACATGTAAGACGTAAGTCATTTTAAACGGTCAACACAATTACGGCGATGAAAATGACAGGAATTAGTCAAATAATCACTATATCCTGGGCTGGCCATTGGGTGGGCTTAATGAACTCACCATTTTGTCCGAGTCAATCTGGGTTAGAAATTTCTTGAGAAGTTCAACTCTTATATAAACATCATCATCAGCACGAACGAACCATTCAAACTCATTTATATGATGAGTGCACATGTGCTGTGGAATGGTTGGGACATTACCTTTACATTTTAGAGAAACAGGACAAAAGAAAATCACCTGCAACATGCGAAACGCTTTTTTCTGCGGCGGATATTCATGATCACTTATACCATCCAAATTTACAACTGGAACACCAAACTGCTCCGGAGTTCCATGTTCAGCGAAAAATTCCAGTTTATCGACCTTGAATTAATGATGGGTTAACAATTATGTTGCTTTATTAAGTTACTTTTATATAATGTGGGGTATTTTAAAAAAAAAATGATAACCTTTAGGTGAAAATGATGATGTTTTTTGTTTTCATAAATGTGACACCAGTTACCAACTTTTACAATAATTTCTATAAGAAGACCTTCAATTAGATTAATTTTACATGATTCATGGCAATCTTTTGTTTATGTACCAGTATGGTAAAATTATTATACTCCGGCCGAATTTCATTAAATATTCATGGAGTGTGTTGATGGCAATGTCCTTTTCACACATTATATTATTGGTTGTGGACTATGATGATTTGTTTTATATTTAATGCTGGCACGAGAATAAAAACGGTTGCATCAAATAAGTGCAAATCATTTTATATTTAACATGTTGCATGGAGTAATTTGATTATGTATGCCAGGGGATATTGTGAATTACACTGCTTAGACACTTAATTTTAACTAAAATGTCGCTTAACTGACATGAATATAATCATTTAAACTTAAAAGCAATTATTATATCCGTGACAATGAACATAATTTACAATGATTATGAACTTTATACTCCTGGCAAAATAACAAGTTACAGGCATGGCTATATTAGTGTTAGTCGGTGTAACAGGATATTGTTAAAACGGAATTACCTGAGCAAAATACACTGCTATTATCAGTTTGCACAGTTAATATTTCTAATCATGATATCGGTGCAGTTGATTAACCTATTGTCATAAGCCAGTGAGGACAATGATTACCTGATTGCCCCAGGTATTGTTTACTGCGACAGCTCTGCTATTCAGGAACTTTTCAGCTGAAATCACCCCAACAAAAATCCGTGTTTTCGTACGAAATGTTTCTTCTGCCTACAAGAAAATTAAACTTACTATACGAAGAAAGTAGTTGCAAACCAAATGCCAATTTGTAGATTCTAGGTCATAATTTCACAAATATTACCACATTAACAATATATATATACATATAAACAGTAGTTAGCTCTTACCTGTGATAATGCTGGAGCATCAGGTGATTGTAAATTATGTTCTAAATGATGGTGAATAAAGCGACTCGAGACTGTAGTCCTATTTTGTTCATGGGACAGCGAGTTGTTTAAATAAACCGAGTTTCTTATTTTGTCGTCAATGTCCAAGAGACGTCCACCTTCAACGGGCCAATGGATTTCTCCACTAAACAGTATGTGTTGTTGGAACAGAACTGCCGTGATTGTTATTCCAACAAGTATGCCCCAAATAAAGGGAACAACAATTTGTTTCTGCTTCCTGTATACACGGGCAGCACTAGTCACTAGACACTCAGTATTTAACTTTCTGTGTCTGATCATTGATTCAAAGGTCGCTTTGGCTGTTTGAAAATTCCTCGGACACCTTCGATAGGTTGAGTCATTATCTCTTGAGGATATTTCAGATACATTTGAGTCAATGGCCACTTTTACTGAGAAACAATGCTTTGGCTCTTTCAGTTGTATGTTTCTTTCATCAGGATTAGTTTGTTGATTTGAGAACAGGATTGCCTCGTTCTCAGCTGGATCATAATGCAAGTCTTCAACAAATGAGCTGTTGTCTATCAAATCATTTTTGACAGTCAGGAAACCAGGCATTATACAGCCTGGCAAATTCAAATAATTAATTAGAGTATTGGATAAATCAGGTTGTATAAAGCTTTGGTTTTAAATAAAAACTTTAGATCAGAAAGAAATATTCCAGACTGTTATATAGAACGATACCTGTACTTAAAAGTTCATACAAGGGTAAAAGGTAAATACTATTTTTTTAAAGGTGTTAAGTTAAATTTGTTCACACTTTAGTGTTACAACAAATTATTTAAAAAAAATCAGGAAAAATTTTTTTATAATGACCATCTCTTTTCTGGACCAAGGTCAGGTAAGCTAAGCTACATAGCATCTGTCAATATTTATTACTGTTCTTAACGCGAATTATTCAAATAAGAACTTTTGCTTCCGTTAAATTTAATACTATCTCGCTAACTGCCAACTAATCTGTTAATGAATAACAACACATGAGTAAAAATTAACCAATTTAGGTGCGTAGGCTGAATAACCGCTCTGCTAACTGCTGTAGTTCGGTACCGATGTTGTCTATCTTAAATCGAAAACAGCTCACATGGAGAGAAAAAGGCAATCAGTCAGTCAGACGTGCTTGATTGCTCGCGGGAAATACAACAAATCGCCACGTTATTCTCAGGTATCTCATTCACACGTTATCAGCTGTATATGCACGTCATTCATAAACTGTACACGTTAAATTTAAAATATGATATTACATAAGTATATAAATAAATCATAACATTTGTATCTCCTTACGTCGTGTAAAGGTTTAACACCACAAACTTTAAACGAAAAACATTTAAAACACCAATGTATCTTTATGGGTCGTTCGTTAATGTTTATATTACTACCAGCGAATTGGTAGGTATGGAATAGTGCGTCTGCAATAACATAGTACGGATTTCGGACATACCAGTAAGTGAAGTTGTATAATTAATGTTGTTTTGAAAGAACTCCCAAAACTATGTACATTTTTGGAAAGATCGACGACCGTCTATGAGGGTGGATCGCAGGACAAAATGCTCTTTCAACATTTAAAATATAGCCTATATATACCTATAGAAGCAGGAGAATATTCACATTTTATTATCCATAAATGAAAAAACGCAAGAGGCGTTATCACTCCACCACTGTCGGTTTTCCAAAAACTATTGCAGTATATTATGTGAGACGTTTCTTTAGTTTCAGTAGAAAACATTATTCCGCTGGGTTCAGACAATTTCCGCTAAGTTGTCCAAGAGGAATCAACTAAATAGCGAGCGACCGGTTTCGGACCTACGACCCATAGGGTGACAGGCGACGCACATAACAGCTTGTTTATTAGAGCACCTTGTTCTGCAAACTGATTGAACCAAGACCGTTTTAAGGTTTCAACGCACTATTTTTGGAGGATCATCAGAGTAAACATCACTTTAAGCGATATTCATTTAGTAGAAAACTATAAACTTTGGCTCAAGCACTAAGAGACCGGGCTTTTTTTAATTAGTTGCACTTACCCTAAAACTAAAGATTTGTTTATGAATCATGATTGTGACAAATCACAATGAAATCTTGTCATATGTTAGACAACATGGTCTTGATAAGCAGAAACCAAAATAATTTTGGGTGATAAATCTTGGGGGATTCCTTCGGAGACACTTAAGAGCTTTTGAAGCCAGGTTAAATTTTAAGAACTTATTTAAGATGAACTAGATATGCTTCTTTCCTGAATTGTCGTAAATACCCCAAACGAAACACCTCATAGTCATACCAAAATTCAACATAATATATAAAAAATGAAAATGGGCATGTTTTTACCCCGGTATTATACATTAAATATTAACTTAACGATTGTAGATGTATATACAAATCTGGCAAATATGTACAAATCATATTATAGCCTACTCTTATAATAGCACAAGGAAATAAAATTTGGTTTGGTAACTTTTGGACGTATTAGTTAATGTTTGCAGAAACAAAACTGTAGCAGTGCGGATGAAACTTTCCGGAACGTCAGATAACATGGACCTGACGTGCACATAATATATACAATAGCATATATTGTGCAAGGAACATGGATAAAAATATCGTTTTGTTACCCATGGGACCAGCATTGCGTTTATGCTTGCAGAAACAAACTACGCATACTTGGTGTATAAAATACACCAATTATGGTTAGGGACCCTGCTTGCATATACATATAGCATACAAAATGTGTTTTACAAGTAGTGGTGGTTAATGGTCGGTAAAACTTTCTATTTTCCAGGTTTTTAGATCAGCAAGTATTCCTTTGTTTGCGAAAGATTATTCACAGCTTAATTTTTTTCCATATAGGGCAATTTAAATTTAAAAAATCCAGATGACGACATTGATTAAGATTGCAAACGATTTTAATATTAATTTTACTTGGGATTTGTAATATCCATTATGATTGTTTGGGTGCTGTACCTGCCAACCTTCTGAATAGTCGTGGAACAATAAAGAATATCCTTTCAAAAAGTGAACGACCGCTTGCTCGTGACAAAGAGTGCTGGAAAAGACGGCAGTATCATAATAAGAAAGAGAACATATACTGACATTAACTAAATTTGACAACGATTCACGTAAGAGCCATGAAGATGGGTAGGGCACTCAAAGCGAGGTGCAAAGAAAACATCTCGTCGCAATGGAAGTATACGGTCTAACAAATGCTTAAATAGAACCGCACCCGAAAGATCAGATTATTTTATATTTGCAGCCAAAATATAAGTTCTACTTTGCGTTTAAAAACACAGAGAACTGCATGGATTAAATAACCGAGAAACTTTGGTCGAATTCATACAAGGTCGGCTTGGTGCCTGTGGTATGCGGCACTACAAGAGCTGATATTTAGGGTATTGCTTCAAAATACTCGTCCATATTTTATGAAGAATTTAAAAATAGCATAGCTGTTGTAATTCACTTGAAATACCTAGATCGAATACGTTGGAATACCGCATATATTTTAACTGGACATTCCAACAATCCACCCCAGCCGAATATATATGATGGTAGAACACGGTCCAAAATATAAAAGTGATGTAACTATGTGTAAAATGAGCAGACTTTTGTGGGAAAAGCGAAGATACGATGATGTAACTTTAGTTGTGCCTTCTATTTACCACTGGTTATTTCAAAACTGATTCATGATTGTTATGGGTATCTGAATATTTTTGTTTCCTTAGATATGCACTATCGATTTGTGTTGGTTTTACTTATTTAACTGATTTAAATACGTTGTAATAAATTTAATTAGATACCAGATTACAGTAGTAACTTATTTAAGCTCGCATTCACTTCCATATGTATTATCTTCTTGTGCGCTGAACAAATATTGTAATACAAATTCTCAGGTAAAGTTTAATAGTCGACTATTGCAGATACTCAGAAACTATTTCTTGCAGTTTGGAGACGAACTCGACTTTCAAATTAAACCGATGTTTTATGGAAATTTTATTTAAATTTTATTTATTCTTATTTATGACCAGTTATTCCTGGATAAGGGAAATTTTGTAATGCTGTGATCATTGATTTTACAGAAGTGAACACTGGCGCGGTGACGAGTAAAAGAAAAGTTTAGTTTAGTTTATTCATTTTTTGCCTCAGTTTTTAAAAATGGCAAACGAATATAATCACGACACAAGAACCGGAAAAGACGGCAAAACGAACAGTCGTTAGAACACGTCAGTAAAAAAGGATATAAATTAATGAATATAGCGGACGCGGCCGCCAAACCTAGGTAAATGAAAAAAGGTCTGCTGTAAAAGTCTTGCAATGAACTGTCCAATAGAATTTCTTTGTTTGACGTTATATTTGTATAGTTTTCTCTATTTTATGGCTGTAACCCCACAATTATTTTAAAAATCTGTTCAAGTTTTAAAGCCTCGCTAGACCGCAGATATGTTAATTGCGTTCTTGTTGTTTACGTTGCTCTTTTGTGCAGAAAATGGGATAAAATATTTGTTTTTTACTCAACGGAACGCCCCATGCCATAAGTACACTGCAAGAATTAGATTTCGAAATTTGCACAACTATTTTAACTGGTCTACCGCAGAGATTTAGATATTTTGAGCCCACTCTTTTACTAAAGAACGTACTCATTTGTTATAAGATTTCTATCAATTTAATTTAATAACAATGTAAACAGGTTTGCCGAATGGCTGTGTGGTATCGAGTTTGGTCTACTCGGAGAGAACTTTTTTTTTTGAGAACGATACTCAATAATGACGACGACATACCTTTTTTCAATTTTAAAAACCAAGATTCTGTTTTTAAACTTTATGACACCTTATTCAGCCAAAATAAGAAAAAAAAGATACGTCGTTATTAAAAGGATACCACTATCGAACTGTTTGTGGTATCGGGTTTTGTCCCAAAAGAAAAAGAAAAAAGGCAGTCTCGCGTAGACCAAACCCGATACCACACAATTTCTAACTAGATAATTAATTCAGCTTTGTACAAGATCGTAACAAACTTTACGTCGCAAAAATGCCTGTGCTACTAGAACGTGAGAAAACAAACCCATTGATGCAAAAGGCGCTGCAAATTCACATTATACAGGAACGGGAGAAGCGAAAACAAGGTGGGTCAAAGTTTTCGTTGTTTTGTTTATACGACAGGATATTCATGTTTATCCCCATGAATGGGAAATCGCAAGGGGGTTAACACACGGGCAATCCAGAGATCACCTCGTGCCCACCGTCGTGTTACCGGAGCTATTGCAGTGTGTTGTGTATGATTCACACATTCCTTCAATTTAGTAGAACCCATTTATCCCCTGGGTCCAGGCAATGTCAGTAAAGTTTCTTGCCCAAGGACACAACAGACTAGCTAGCGACCCGTTTCGCACCTGCAACCTTTCGATTAAAAGGCGACGCACTTAACCGCCAGGCTAACCTGCCGGACTATGTCAAGCATTCAGGGATTATCTAAAAACATTAGTAAGCTGAATTCACATAAGCTATTAAAATTTTTGTGCAATTTTTGGTCTTTTAAATTAGTTCCATTTGAAACGATGTTACGTTCAAAACCACTACATGAGACGATACTTAAACCAAGCGGTTTACGATTTAATGGGTTAAACAACAACTGTAAAAACGTCTGTCTTAATTTATATTCAAGACAGTGCTATAGCATCTGCCAACTGATGGTTAGCATGAGGTAAAGTGAAGATTGCCTGTGTTTAACCTTTCACTGTATTTTCCCATTTCTTGTGAACCACTAAATACTTATAAGTATTCTTTATCCTATTTTCTCTTTTGGTTATATTTAACTAAATCAGAGTATGGTTTGGTGATACCTTAGCTACAGGCCAGTCTTAAAGTATTACAGTTTCTTTTACATACATGTGTTGACAATCAATATATTTCAACGTTGGTTTCTCAATTTAGAGGCAGCAGAAGCTGAAAAAGACTTCGAAAGAAAGGCCAAAGAAGAAGAAGAGAAGCGAAAGAAAATAGAAGAAGAAAACTCCACATTGGAGGAGATCAAGGAGCAGGTAGAAGTTTACAATCTATACACGCAAAAAGTTAACCAGAAAAATCGAATTTCCACACATAAACACCTACCATGGAAGCTTGTTTTTTTAACCCTAGAGTTAATTTTAGCTTAAAATACAAGACAGCGTAGTTTATATAGTCTGTTTGTCTGTGCATATCTCAACCCAATGCGCTTAATCCTTAATAATAAAAAATTCTTATGTAAATAATACTTAAAATTTTAGTTTATATTATTGGAAGTACCTGGACAGAATTTAACTTTGACCACTATCCATTGTATTCATGATACTAAAAACTTTATTTACCGGACCAAGACCAATTTAAATTTACTTTCTTTTATTCCTATTCCCAGCTCATTAAATTAAAAGAGAGGGAAGATGCTCTAAGACAAGACAAACATCAATTGTTCTGGCAATTTAAGCGTGTTTTGCATGAAGAAGGAAAAAGAAAAGAACGTCTTCGTGAACAAAGGTTATTTTCTTATTTAAATTTAGCATTGCATCGTATAAATTGATTTACGATTGTGTTGTGTGACCTACTCTCAAACCATTATTTTTACTGTCAAGTCAATGGGGAATTCTTAAAAAGTAAAGTAATAGGCTGCAACTCCCGAGTTTTATTTCTTTATTCATATATATGAATATTGTTTCATTTTGTTATTTTGAAATTGCAATGTCATTATATCTTACAGCGACATGAACACCTTTTCAAGTGAACGCTTTCAAACACAAGGAATGGCACTTGGGCCACATCATCTACTCACACAAGGTAGAATGGTTTACTTTACATCTCGTACAGTAAGCAAAAATATTGGCTTTTATTTTCAGCACGCTATTCTACTCATCCTCAACAAGGACCTTATGCTGCTGCTGTTCCTCAAAATGTTCAATCAATTTCAGGTGGTTTTTGTTGTTTTATTCTACTTTCCTGAGGTAAAGATAAATAAATGCCAAATTACAATAAACATAAATACATTAGGGTCATACTGGTAGTGTAGACTGCATGCTAAAGTAGCGTGATTAATGTAATATCGCTGTAGTGGAATAACTTCTTTTTAAATGCAACAATTCTGTGTTTAAAGTCGGCGTTTTATTGCTTTTTCGGTACCACTAGCCTACCAACTATGATAACATTTGTGGTAAATATGACAAATTTTTATTTGACTTATGTATTGCAATAACTGTTATAATTTATAAATATCATTAATACAAATACAGAAAACATTATTGTCTACTAAAAACTGTTTAACCTAGGTTCTCAAGCAATGCAACAAGGCATTAAACGGCCTCACAGTCCAACTGCGACTTCTAGTGGCATGCACCAACGCCAAGCTATGATGCCTTCGACCGCTCCAAACAAATATGATTTTTCGGGTAAGAATAGGTGCAAAAAGGCAATATCAGAGTTAAGGATTTGAACCTTGTTTTCACTAATATTCACCTCGTTATTTACAGCAAAATGTAATAAGCATCACACATAAAAATACAAAGTAATATTAACCGTTTACCTATTATAATATTCACGGGTAAAGGTGTTTTTTTTATAGTGTCTGTTGTGCAAAGTGAATTAATGTATGTGTTATTGTTTAATATTCTTCTTTTCTATTTTCTAAAATATCCCACACTGATCCATGCAGGGCATTCAAATCTCTCATATTTATCACCCGCGAGAAGTGGTGCTCATCACTCCGTAACATCCACCCCACCTGGAAGTAAGTTATTGTTTGCACTACATGCAGATATAATACTAGTTTATATTTGTGTGTGTGTTTGGTTGCATACAGTAAAGAAATAATGTTACAATCCTGTCCTTCATCTCTATCCTGGATACAAAACAATGGCGGCTGTTTCTCTGGTCATGACGTTAAACAGTCCCTCTGGCCTCTATTCAGGAGAGGTTTATTTCAAATTAAAGTAAATATTACACACATTGATATAACTTCAGCAACATAAATTTGGGTACAAGATAATGTGATACCATCTGCATGAAAATGCTTCGTGGTATGCAGACAGTAACCAGTATTTTGTTTGTTAGCCTACAGTAAAAATAATCAAAAAAGAAATATGCCATAACTTGTCAAAGCAGATTAGTCAGTCGTCTACTGATATTTTGCCTTATTTGCATATATTATGTTACAATGGTATTTCTCGTACAATTTTACTTTTTTTCTTTCTCTCTAGGAATACACAATCCTTACCAAACACCTGAACGTGTAAGTCAATCTGGGACCGGTAAGTTTGACTTGTTACATTGTTAATGATTTATGCATTTTTTTTGGTTTTATAATTTAAAATTTGATTACAGTATAATGTGATAGGGATATGACTCACATTGTTTTTTTGCACATGGGTGAGTAAAAAAATGAAGTCGGTTTTTAAAACAAGCCGTATAATCCCTGTAATAAATTGCATTGCTCTACTAATGCTTCCAAGATATCCAGTTATTACTTTATTGAAAACTATGTAGGGTTTGATTTATTAAAAACATTTTTGAGGATTTGCTCATGGTTTTTGTATTATTTTACTTACAATCAGCAGAAAATGCTGTGCTGATGAATTATAAATTTGGGTTGATTTACTTGTGTGTATCTCCAGTTTTAATATAAAGCATTACCAGGCAAAGAAACACCCACATATTTAGAAGAAACCCGACCTCGCATAAGAATGCTGCCGCAGAATTTTATATCTCACCAGGTAGGAAAGAACATATTTTGTTTGTTTCATCATTCTCATCACTATAATGTTTCCACAGCTTGCAACATCACCCTTTTCATCAAGCAACCACTTAGTTCGTTCAAATTCACCAGGAAGGTTTCCACCTAAACCCGAACCTGAATTGGTACTTATGACTAACCCTGTCAATTAGCATAAAACGGGACGCT
The DNA here is from genome assembly GCA_000149265.1 of Ciona savignyi. Taxonomy (NCBI): domain Eukaryota; kingdom Metazoa; phylum Chordata; class Ascidiacea; order Phlebobranchia; family Cionidae; genus Ciona; species Ciona savignyi. The sequence goes on from CH002614.1 coordinate 799,640, forward strand.
CTTTGTACATAATATGAAAATTTGGGATCTGTCAAAAAATGCGTGTCAATGTTCAGTTGCCAGCATATTGCAAGTTACTGTAATTATTTATCAGTCAATACCAGGATGAATCCACTGATTGAGTCAACTGTTAACTAACTTATTCTTACCCATAAGCGTAAATAACAATTCACCTGGTGTAACTTATTTTTACTCATAGGCATAAATAACAATGTTTGCCATTGTGTGAACTGAAAATGTTTCATTTAAAATGCAAATTAGGCTCCTCCTCTGGAAGGTTCTGAATATGCCGAATGAGGCATTTAATTCTCACAATGCAAAGGTTTAGAATTTACTGTCCCATTCCTTATCCTTCTCTAAAAATGTGTTGCATTCTTGCAGTCAACCAAATCTCTTATGCAGATCTCATACTCACCAAGTGCTACCCCTAATCACAAGTACCCACCACCTCATCCCAATTCAAGAAGAATGTTTCAAAAGCCGCCGTGACAGTTTTGAACATACTGTTTTGCGTAATACGATTAAACAAAGGTTGTTGGGTTATTTAATATTTATTTCAAATCTGCTGTTCATATTAAAGCGAGGTCACCACAAAATTGAAAAACACTCAATAATTTCCTTGCTTCATATTGTATAAGCCGAGCTATTGCTTTGATTCTGCTACATCACCATTTCACTTCTGCGAAGATGTGGACAGGAGACCTGTGATGCTGCTGGCACCAATCATTGAAATGATGTAATTTCTGTAAAAAATATTTTGACTATTTAGCAATTGCAACGTCTATGCCGCTTGCGGCAGAATATCACAATATTATTTTAAAAAACATACGGGAGTGCGCTGTAGTTCTTAAAGATGAAGAAAGAGGAAACAATAAGCAGGACCAGGAACAGGCTGTTCGTGTAGAAGACCGAAAGCTGCATCGACTCTGCTTCTGCAATTTCATTCTTGCGCCACAGAATTCTTAAAATATAATGTTAATTTTTAGGTTAGCTCAGTAAAACAAGGAGCATCTGACTTGTAAAGTGCTCAACAGACTTAAGCTACTGACTTCAAAAAATGTGCATTATATAAATTTGAGATAAG
>CH002614.1:872842-896437 GCA_000149265.1 Ciona savignyi
CGAATGACCTTACCGGTACATCGTACATCATGTTTAGCCTTATAACAATTTGTATCTCAAATTGCTAACAAAAGTAAATTAGGATGCTAAGGGTAACTGATATTAACTACATCTGGTTGTCTACACAAACGTACAAATTTTTCTCATGTCCGATTCGTTTGTGGCAGCAGGTTGAGAAATTTGCAAGCGGATTGTTGTACTCTTTGGTCTTTGTTGAGTAACAATAACACGGTAATAAATAATCAAATCTTCACAACTTACGGTAATAAACATTTTATGGACGTGGCCAAAGCTCAAATATTACAACAACTTTTAAGTTATCATCTTTAAGAGAAAGGAATCTTATTTCCTTGAACTAGCGTGCCAGAAATACGAGCTCGCGTGCCAAGTTGGGCACGCGTGCCAGGGGTTGCCCATGCCTGTTCTATAGCTACACTAATTAAGATAATGGTGTGCGTTTTTATGTAGCCTACCTTTTTTAAGTCTCAAGTCTACAAAGCACTAAAAATATGACACCTCTAAAACCAAGGCATAATTTAATTTTAGCGCAACTTCGAATGTAATCGATTATCTGCTTTTGTCATTTTAGCAAAGTAAATATATTTATCGAATTTCATAGAAAGCGAACCGATAGGACTATGTGTAGTTTGTTTCTACAAGCAGAAATGCATAAGTTCCTATACGTAACAAACCGTCAAACCGACGATCTTGTTATCCATGTTCATTAGATAATATACATATGTTATTGTTAGATAGGCCTACATGCACGCCAGGTGCATGTTATCTAACATTCCAGAAAATTTTAAACCTGACTGCCATAGTTTTGTTTCTGCAAAATCGTATGGGTCCCATAGTTACCAAGCCAAACTTCTTTATCCTGTGCAGTTAAAAAAAGAAAAAAAAATTGTCAGATTTACAAACATTTCACAACATATGTTTAAAATTAAATCATCGTGCCAAAATAACCATAATATGGTTGGCCATCGATGTCATAATTCAATAAAATCAGCGCGCTTTTAATTAAGACGCACGCACTTAAATTAGCAGCGCGCTGATTTAACTGAATTGTGGATGGCCAACCATAAAACCAAGCATTTTGTTTATGTCGTTGGGCAAGGCACTAAGCGGACATTGTCTGAATCCAGTGAATTAATTGGTTGTACCAAAATTAAAGGAACTTAATCACGCTCGTACTGCAATAGCTCTGCGAATCCGACGGAAGGCATGAGGTAATTTTAACTCATGTGATTCACACCTATAGCTGTCTATTCTTGAATAAACTTTATTTTCTATTCTAAATAAGCTAACTTAGTGTAATGCAATATTGGTGATGTCTAACTTGCAGAATGCAACATTGGTAATGTTGTTGGAATTTGTTTATCACATTACCGCCAGAACTCTCTCACGTTTATCTGACACGCTGTCTGGTGAACACACGTAACAGCTTCTAAAATGTGCAAAAGCAAATGCCAGTAATGAAATAAATTTAACATTTCCAGTAGACTGTTACGTTTATGTTGTCCGGATTAAATATCCGCTCGGTTAACTAAACGCGGAGAATAAAATATTTGTCACGTCATTCCATTCAATTGGTCATATTAGTATAATATAACTATGTGCATTTTCTGCTTTAAACCCAAACATCTATCAAAATGCGCAATTTTTTTATGATTTTTTGTCCGAGTTAAGTCTGTGATGGGCTTGTCGCCCAGCCATCTAAGGTTATGGTCTTTAAGAATAGTATATAGTCTAACAAACTAGATTGATTTTTAAATTATATATATCTTCTAAAAAAACGGGCAATATAGATTATTGGCCTGTAAGTTAAGTGCGTGCTGGTAATTTATGAACGCGTACTCAATTTGTGAACGCGTTGACAATTTAGCCGCATGATGGCATAAAGAGACGAATTGTGACACCTTTGGCGTGGTGAAAGGTTACCAGCGCGCTGGTAAATTGAGTGAGCGCTGCTAAATTAGGTGCGCGCACTTAAATTGGCAGCGCGCTGATTTAACTGAATTGTGAGACAAATGTTTACTGTCCCGAGGAATCCCCTAGCCCTAGGCTTAACAACGAAAATTTTTGTTTCTACATATCTAGGTCATGTTATTTAACATTTTTTATAGTTTCGCAAAAAATCTATGTGACCCATAACTAGGTAACTTTGCAAGTTTAAATACTCCATCTAAATTTACTTGCCTAAACATGTGTAGGCATAGAATACTAACTTACAGAATACTAGTTATTTTTATTTATTTTTTTACCGAGCCAAGTTTCGAAACCATGGTGGGCTCGTCACTAGGACCGTTTTTGTATAGGAATAGGTATATGTATCGGTCGCGTTAACCATTTGGCCACACAACCGTACCAGAATACTAACTAACTTTTCTGTAAGTTGGTATTCTATGGTAGGCACTTAATGTACATCAAACAGGGTTGGCAGACTGAAAATCTGCCTTACGGCCAAACTGTGTTTGCTTTACGGCCAAAATTCGGCCAATTTGTATCAAGTACAAAATAAACTATTTAATTTAGTCAATTTGGCTATTTATCTCAATATTTGTTCAAAAATTGTATAATTTTAATTCCCTCCAGATTTGTCAAACCCGTTCAAATACTATACAGGAATGCCTACAGTTATTATTTTTATTTCAAAACGTCATAATCAGCTTTGTGATTTGGTAAATGAGACAATTGATATTATTAATTCATTTACATATATATTTTTTCCCTTTATTTCTACTGTAGCGTAAAAATAATATGACGTTTTGGCTAAAAATTTGACAATATGCTTATACGGCCAAATTCGGCCAGATTTTTCCGCACGGCCAAACTATTTTTTTCGCGTGTGGGGCGATTTTGGTACGGCCAAATTTCTGAAATTTGGCCGTGAAAAAGGCCAAATGGCAACCCTGACATCAAACTGAGGCTACAGCTGATCGACATTTGTGACGTCATACAGTAGCTTATGGGAACTCCTGATGTATTATGGGTAATTTTTTTCCTAGGAGAGAGTTGTTCATGCGAAACGACAAGTAACTTGTGGAAACACATGGTGTATTGTGGATTATATCTACCGGTATATATCTAGCGCGCTTCTGTATGAAGATGTTAAAACATTTCGAAATGTGATGGGTGCTAAACCAAATGCTGGGTATTCAGTGGTGTGCTTAGTCTATGCACTGCACACACTATTTATTCTATGAAACTGCACACACTATTTGCGTGAAAAATAACTCTAAGCCTGAACCCCAACCCTAACGCTAATCTCTACCTGAACACCAATCCTAACCCAATCAGTCAACCATGGGGTTATTGTGCATTGGTATTGATATAATACCGGTATTAAATTTGCGGTAGCCTACCTCTAAATACTACAGGATCGCTTGGATTGCATGCATCGCTTACTATACTGCGTAATTACAAAAGCCATGATATTAATGTTAGGGTTGGGGTTAAAGTTAGTTCTGGGGTTGAGATTAGTGTTAGGGACAGGGTGAGAATTACTTTCCATAGCAATCTAAGTGAATCAAGCGCTCCAAGCGATCCCGTAGTATTTAGAGGCACCCTTTAATTTGTGAATTTTCTGGATATTGATCAAGGAGATGCGGTTTTAAAATCATCTTTGCCGATATACAGTTTGAAAAGAAGAGAATCGGCCTAAAAAAAGAAAAAAAGATTTAAAAAAATTACCCATAATACATCAGGAGTTCCCATAAGCTACTGTATGACGTCACAAATGTCGATCAGCTGTAGCCTCAGTTTGATGTACATTAAGTGCTTACCGTATTCTATGGTGTAGCGCCGTAGCGTTTCGTCAAAAAAAGATTTTGATGTCTATGGTTGACACCAGATCTGTCTGGACGATTACCCAGCTTACCAGTCTTTTCGGCTATACATATATATATATATATATATGACGGACGAGTATATTCCTATATTGAGAGCAATTAAATCTTACCCATATACAGCCTAACAATGTGGAGAATATCTGATAATGTCTTGATTACTTGTTTTAAAAAAAAAATTAATGTCAAAATTACTTAACGCTTCATCATAGCAGCTACATGCATAATGGCAGCAGTAAAATCTGTTTTAAAGCCAAAGTTGTTTTCTGGAAATGTTGCAATTGTAACCGGTGGTGCAACGGGCATTGGTGCAGCTATTGCTCTTGAACTTGCACATCTTGGTTGCGATGTTGTCATTGCATCACGAAATGAATTCAAACTAAAAGATGCGGCTAAAAAATTTAACAACAATCCTTCTCTAGTTGGTAAAATCACCCCGATTCAGTGCAATATCCGCAAACCAGAGCAAGTGGAAAATCTTGTCAAAAGTACCCTAGAAAAATTTGGTAAATTAGATTTTTTGGTAAACAATGGAGGAGGGCAGTTTTTATCCCCAGCTGAAAACATAACACCAAAGGGTTGGCACGCTGTGATTGAAACAAATCTTACTGGGACTTTCTATTGCTGCCAGGCCGCTTTCAACCAGTGGATGGGTAAAAATGGTGGTGCTATCGTCAACATTGTGGCGGATATGTGGAGAGGTTATCCTATGTTGTCACACACTGGAGCAGCCAGAGCAGCAGTAGAGAATTTGACAAAAAGCTTGGCAATTGAGTGGATATCACAAGGGGTTCGGATTAACTCTGTTGCACCAGGAACCATTTTATCAGAAACTGCTGAGGCAAACTACCCTCCCAATACGTTTGATATGGCTAGGAAATCTCAACCAAGTTGTAGACTGGGTATACCAGAGGAGATATCTGGAATGGTTTGCTTCTTGCTGTCTCCAGCTGCATCATACATGACCGGTATTTAAACAAAATTATCTAATTATCTAAGCTGGGTGATTTCATGTCAATATAACATGATACCGGTAATGGACTGTACCAGTATTTTGTTTGTTTTATATTAAATTTGGGACATTTAGAGATTATCCAGATAAAATAATAATAATTGCCAAATTATAAAAAATATTATTTTTACTTGATGGATTCCTTTTTACACAATATGACTTAAAGCTGAAAAAGTAAATACCTACATTTAATAGCCATACATGAAGAAAAAAAATATACCTCCAAATTAAGAATGTCTGTTGATTGTTTTTAGCAACGACCTATAATATTTAGTTTTGTCAAAAGTTGGCACATTTGTTATGTGGTACTCGACTGGTTTCAACAAAACTATTTCTGGAAATTTAGGAAATTACTTTTATTGTATATAAATAACACTGTAAATAAGCTTTTAAATCGATTTTGTTTGAAGCTATGGTGTAATGGATAATCTTGTTAAAAAGTATGCAAAGCAATGCTTGGGATAGTTTGGATTCACATATTAATGATCATAAACATAAAATAGCCTATTATATTTCATTAAAATCAGAAATGGGGTGACCTAATTTTTACCACACCCTTAAACTTTGCATTCTGACAGATAAGGCTGTGATTTGTCCTTTTTTTCAGCAATGCTTAAGAAGCATCATGGCAAATTTACCACATAAACCATAAGAAAAGTGTGCTCGGTCTCACGAAGGCTTTGTAGTCCTGATGACTGCACAAAAACATTCAAAAGTAAAATCTATGTAACGCAGTCATGTGTTGAAGAAGCTAATATAGTTTGTTTATTAAGATATTTTTTTGATTGGTTTATTAATTGATAGGTCTTAAAGCGACCTTTGTAATAGGATACTATAGGATATTTATGTTTATCCCCGTGAATGGGAAATCCAAGTGGGTTAACACACAGGCAATCGTCAGATCACCTCTCGCCTATCGTCGGGTTACCGGAGCTATTGAAGTGTGTTGTGTATTATTCATGTTTCTTCAATTTGGTAGAACCCATTAATCCGCTGGGTTCAGGCATATTTTGTTAAGTGCTGTGCCCAAGGACAACCATTCGGTTAAAAGGCTTCGCAGTAAACCGCCAGACTAACCGGTCGGACTAATAATATCTCTAATACACATGTATATACAAAGATAGTATGTATTGTGCTAGTAACAGATTCAGGTTTTACTGTCTTGTCTGTTATTTGCACCCAAGAATCCACTGTGATCCTTTTTTACAGCATACATATTTTTTAAACAGGTGAAACTGTAAAAGTTGATGGTGCACAGAGTTTATATGATCAACCATTTAAAGTACCACATCATGACAAATTACAACCATGGAAATGGGGAAAACTATAATGGAATTTTGTATTAATATGTTTAATTTCTTTTTTAAATTATTCTTATCACTTGTAATGATTATAATTCATTGTACCGGTTTGTCTTTATATTGTTTGGGCGTATTGATCTAGACGTGTAATTTTTCTATTCATATTTTTACATTTTGTGTAATTAGTCTGTGATCATATGCAATGCAAAGTAACAATTGTTGATTAGCTGGAAAAAGGAGATTTAATTTTAATTTATTTTCTTTTTCAGCATTTTCTGTGTGTTGTCACGGACGTAGTAGTAAAGTCGTTAGTCAATGTTGCTAGGGCATGATGAAATGGAAGAATTATCTCTGTTTATCGGTTAAGTTTTGCTGCGGGTCGGAACTTCCTAATGTTTAAGTAACCTTGGAGGTGATAGAAGAAAAATCAATCGACAACAAAATTAAGCTTCATTTAAAAGAAATTACATTCAAAGAAAAGAATTACTATTTTCACAATGCCAATGAAGAAATAAATTTTTGAGCTATTGTGGATTGCTTGAAAATACTTTAACTGGGGTATCGAAAATTCAAGTTACCATTACTATTGAGTATTCTTTTGATGGAAAGATTTTTGGTATGCTTTGTGTGAGAGGAAAAACATTTTACTGCTAAAGAAGCGATCTTATAAGGATTTCCAGTTTATAACACACTACAAATAATCGCTTAATAACTCTTGTAAAAGACGGGTCTTCAAAACAATTCTGGACATTTTACACACCGTAATGAGTAACAGAAATTCGCGCAAAGCCGCAATCATACACCGACTTAAACAACGGCTTAAACTTCAGTCACAGTCACTTGGTAAGCTTTGCTTTTTTTGTTATACAATCTTACAATGACTGCGTATTGCTTAACTTGTGTGTTGTTAGTTTAACACTAAATCTACCAAGAAATGATTAACCATTTTATATCATAAATTAAATAAATGCAAGTAGTGTCGTGTTAGTTTGTTAAGTGGAAGTGTATAGTACCGCCAGCAGAAAGGTTACCCAAAATTTAAATTAAACTAATATGCCCCATTTCGTTCAAGCATAAGCAGATTTTAAATTCCAAATTGTTTTCTATTCCAATCTTGATTCTGGCCTATATATCCCATGTTACAACTTACAACTATAAATCTTTATCAAAATCTTTATATTTAAACAGCTGAACAGTTTGAGTTTCGGATGGTGGTAGAGTTCGTTTTAAATGATGGTAAAAAGGAGCCTCTTTCCTATCTAACTTCTGAAGTAGTTCCAGTGATGACAAACAACTTCGAATCAAATGTGATGGATGGGGTCAAAGTAATATTATTATACTTTACCATTTTAAGTTTTTAAGCTAATAATACATTAAACCAAGCCTATACCGTTAGATACCATTTTCATTTCATTAATGATTTAAAATGAATGGCATAGAATATTCATGCTCTCAACACATTCTAAAACAGTAGTCTAAAAAAATTTTGAGTACGCAGTTTTAAGTAAAAAAATTTACACCCCATGCTTGAAAAAAATTTCCAGTGAAAATCTTTAGACCTCATACTTAAATTATTCATCACAAACCATGATCTCAAGCGTGCTATCCAACTATGGACAAAAGTGATCTGACACTTGTTATTCTAATGACTCTTTTTAATTTTTCTACCCCATCCCCTGTATATTTTACAGAAACATCTGTATTCTATGAAAACTGGGGAGGATTTACTGAAGATGGATGTTGTCCAACTTCATGCATCTGGTTTTTACTGTTTAAACCAGGTAGGATTATATTAGTCTTTTTTTCTATTATAATAATGAAGATTACCATAGTAGTTATTAGACTACACTCCAGTCTAGATTATAACTGATTAAATATTTTATAGTATTATATGACTAGTTAGTTTGGACAGATATTGTATAGTAAGCCAAAATATTTTGGGTTAAGCCTGCTATATAGATAAAATGTTTTCTAATTTGAAACACTTCGTTCAAATTTTGTTAGGTATATGCATTAAAAAAAAGCTCAGTACTTTATACTACATGGCCTAACAAATTATTTCTCTCAGAATAGGGAAAGCCACTCTTCTATTGCAACTGATGTTCCATTGTGGCCTGGAAATGATATTCATCATCTGCAATGCTTGCTGTTTTCTCGTTGGAAGACCGACAAAGATGCGCCTTACAAACGCATAAAACAGGAATTCAGGTTCCATTCAAAAGACTGTAACCTTCAGATTATGAAGCAAAAAGATATCAATGAGCAGCCAGGTAATCACACTGGTCTATCCCAACACCTGAACTTAAACAAATAATTTATTTAGTATGAGCACAAGGTACTCCGGCTATTGCCCATTTTATAGTGACTGTAACTGTCAAAACCTACACGAAGTTTATAGAAATGATCATCTAATTTTATTACATTTCTACAATCTCAGGTGCTGTTTTAAGCAATCCCGAACAAACAGTTTTTACTTACTCCGTGGAACAGCAAACCGGTAATCCACAAACTGCTAGGCTGTCGGGTCTCTGCTTATTCCTTCCTCAGGTAAGTTGAACCCAATAACCAGTAGATTTAATAACAACAAACACCCGATCTTTGTACTTGCAGTCTAATCTCCTGACCTGGGACACCTCGGTATCTGAACAGTATTCTGTCCACCGGCTTCCACCTTAACTGAACAAGGACTATGCGTTTGCTTTGTTATATAAAAGGAATATAGTTTTTTTTTCTATTTGTGAAATTTTTCTATTGGATAACTGCATGCTTTTCTGAAAAGTGGTTAATTTTCTACAAATCAAAACCATGACCTAAATTTTGAAAACTTTTCTAACCATGCAGATTCTATAGCTGTAGTATAAAAACCAGTAGATATAAAGTGATATTATTATTCACATTGTATTAAATCTAAACAATAAATCGTTATTCGACCAAAAAAATCAGTTGTTTCTTTAAAATTAAACTTTACTTCATTAAAGTATTTCTTAATATCTGTTGTGGTTATGAAGTTTAAGTCAAAAGTTTGCAAAGAGTTTATATCCTCCGGGTAGCATTGGGCCAAAGAAACTATATTCCCATCCAACATCAGGTCTACATTGCACTGTCTGCAACTAAAACCACCTTGGAACTGAACAGAAAGCTTTAGTTGTGACATCAGAATTGAGTTTTCTTCCAGTTTAATTTGGATCCATTGGATTTTGCCCTGTTACATATAAAAAACTTCAGTATTCTCCAGTTTACTGCAGGCTAACAGTTAGGTTGTCGTTTTAAGACATTCAACATTTTACAAAATAATTAATAGTACATAAAAACGATCAGTAAAGATTGAACCCTGCACAATTATGACATTGGTCTACCCCTTAGACTATCTCTGTTTTCTGATTAATGTGATTATGCCGTTTACTGCCTATCTATCATAAATAACCATAAAAATATCGGATGTAAACTTGTAGGCCAAAGACGTCAATATGTTTTTATGTAGTGTTAAAAATGTTGAAATGGTTATCAGTAAAAATCATTCTGTCATTTTAAACCTAAAGGTTTCAAAGCTGTTTGAAATAATGTATTTCAATACCTGATTCACATCTAATATCGATAATTTTAAGCCGAATGTCTAGGCTATAATGTTAATGACCGATGAGCAAAACAAATTACTTGATCTGAATTCCAACAGGTGTCATCATTTCCATCAAACAAAAACTTTTTTCCATACTGCTTTGAATCTCGGTTCAGCACAGAACTGACTCGCACATTTGACATATTTTGTAGAAGTGACATTATACAGATCACAAAGCGGTGTCAGAATTGCCAATAATGCACAAGCAAACTCCAGAAATGATTACGATGGATCCTAATATGGTATCTGAAAACAACCGAGTTTATAGGTTTGTAACTTTTAACAAAAATAATTACCCTTGTCTAAATGTTCACCCAACCACCAACCAGTTAATGTTGTAAATAGCAATGTAAGGGAGTTTGCCACTGGTACTGCAATTGATAAATCTGTACAAAATAAAAGCAACTTATAAAAATATCGGTATTTAAATATATTATTCAAAATACAATTTAAACAGCGACGACTTAATGGCATTTGGCCAGTATTACAAGTAAAGCAATGCCACACAGGAAAACTATGGTGACTTGCAAACTTTTTTATTAAAGTATCTGGTTTTAAGCCTTTTGCAGAAAAAATGTTGGTTTACAGGGCACATCCAATATTTTTTGGAAAGCTGTGTCCACCTTTAATCTTTGACACACCGCAAACCGTATCTAACAATAAAAATATTTGATTGATTTTTTGCCCAAATCCTTAAAGCATTCAGACATTGCCTGCACCTAGTAGAACAGAGAAGGCTGGCTTTAAAAAAAAAACTTGTAATATCTTTCGAGACACTGAACAGCAACCCCACGGATAAACTTCTGGTTGCCCAAAATTAGTGTAGAACCAGGTATATGTTAACCAGGAATTTGAATAAAAAGAAATCAGATCTGGTCTAATCCGTTAGAGATAAAATAAGTAATCATAATATGTTACCTGTAGAGGATAGTGCAAAGAAATATAGAAGCGATCCGAATTGATTGATCAACAGAGGAGCGACACACCTCCAATTCAACACAACAAATTGAAGTTTTTTAATGATCTCTATAATCTTTGCTTTATGTTTTATATTTTCGATTCCAGACCCTCCTTTTTTCAAAAAAGGATTTGTTACTCCCCAGCAAATAGCCGTTAATACAAGTAAACAAGGTCCATATAAGTTCATCACCAACTTGAAAACAATTATATATAATATTACAATGTATGAATAGATGTATCATTTATGTCCTGAATAATATAAAAACCAACAAAGATTTATACTATTATGTGTTATCTTCTCATGGTGAAGTGCTCAAAAATAAACTATTTGTTTACAAACGTATGCACGCTGTCACTGTTTCGGGAATTTTTAGCAGTGTTTTCCGTACTTTTACACTGCGTAATAATTTATGTATTTTTAACCCAAACCTTAAATTATTGCATATCAATTATTCATTAAATTTTATAATCTAAATGAAAAATAATACATATGAAGTATTATGGCAATTTTATCACACTCAAATATTAAAATGTCTCCTTTTTAATTATAAAATATATTTCTGGAATCACTACTCTTTTAGGCAGGAATTTACAAATTCGATATCAGCACGGCGAGTGACGTATTTCACTGATTCTATTTTCTTGTAAACAAGCATGTTTCGCCCCATTTTGGCTATGGAAAGGTCTTCGACGAACAATGTCATTGTAACGACGAAGATAAAATAAGTGACTAGGATATTTAAACAAATCAGGGGACATAATAAGACTGATCAACGGACTGGTCAAGTGAAAACGCAGGATTTGGTATAACATGGGTAATCAACAGATTATTGCAGTATGTTAAATACAATGAATACATTACAAATGTGGGAAAATTTCAGTAATTGCTGCACATATGATACAACCCTCTAGCGAGTGTTTAATTTTAATTGAACCCCTTTCTCCTGCAATCAGACAATGGCATTGAGCCTCAACAATTGCATTTCTCAAGTACCTCTAAATACTACAGGATCGCTTACTATACTTCGTAATTACAAAAGCCATGATATTAATGTTAGGGTTGGGGTTAAAGTTAGTTCTGGGGTTAAGATAAGTATTTGGAACCGGTACATCTAAATACTACATGACCGCTTGGATCGCACGGAGCGCTTAAATCGCCTATTATACTTGATATTACAAATTCCATGATATTAATGTTAGGGTTGGGGTTAAAGTTAGTTTTGGGGTTGAGATTAGTGTTTGGAACAGGGTTAAAATTTCTTTCCATAGCAATCTAAGTGATCCAAGCGGTCCTGTAGTATTAAGATGCACCCTTTGGAACAACGTTAGAATTACTTTTCATAGAAATTGATTCAAAGCGCCCCCCTTAGTATTTAGAGGCACCCATATCTCAACTACCAGAGAAGTAGGTTTACAGTAATCTTAGTATTAATGGTTTGGGATTATTTGAAACAATGTGTTTTTTAGGTAAAATAATCATTTTTAATTTTTGCAGTGATTTCAATTAAACCATAATATGTAGTATTTGCTGACATGAGTTTACTTTGCAAAAGAAGTTTTTGGCTTTGTGCAAAAAACAGTATTTTATTTAATCGATATGCATCTTCTGTGCATGCAAGAAAGTTGTTTAAAACTGATGAGGTTTTCAACCGATGCACCGGTATTGCACAGTGTATAAACAATTCACACAGATCAATTTGTATTTCACCACAACTTGGTAAAGTAAAAGGAAACAAAACAAAGTCACAGAAATTGCGAGAAGTGATTCGACCAAGAGATGCGGAAGAAGTTTTGGATTTGAGAGAAGTCGAACACTCATTGCAAAATTGTGTCGCCAATCTTCAAGAATCATATGCCAAGGAATTTAGGCTCGGTGCTGACCTAACTATTTTTGAACAGATGACAATTAAGATTGAAAATGATCGTAATTTATTAAGTGAAATTGGCCAGATCACTAAGCCAACCCAGAGAACGGTTGTGGTAAACATGGAGAGCTTTCCACAGTTCATAAAACAAGCGGAGGAAGTTATTCGGTCAAGCAACATGAATCTAAACCCAACCACTGTTGGCACACTGATCAAAGTGCAAATTCCTCAAGTAACAGCAGAACACCGAAAACTCGTTGCCTCAGGTGCGAAGCAAAGACTAAATGTATGCAACAACGATATGCGAAAAATCATAATGACAAATGAGAAAATCATGAAGAACCATGACAATATTGAAGAAAACTTGGAAAGGGGAATTAAAGAACAACTTTTAATATATTTAGATCATTATATCAAAAAAACTAAAGAAATATACAAAGCAAAGGAAAAAGAACTTTTGATCCCTAAATGATATAAAACTGGCAAGCCACTAAGGAATCTATGCTTCTCTCAATTACAAGAAAACTAAAATAACATTTTATACAACTACCAGGAATGGTGGTGGTGGACTGAGGTGTATAGAGGATTCTTTTTTAGCATGTCTTTTAATCATTCTATAGGTAAACCATGACTGCGAATGCGAGCGTACATATGTATTAATAGCATAACATTAAACACAGTCTACTGATATCACCAATAAATAAAAGTAAAAGAATTGCACCCACTTCTAAGTTCCATTGAGCCTTTTGTGTTAACCTAATCATGATATCAAAAAAAAACATATTTGGCATACAGGTTTTAAGTTTATGACTTCATTTATAGTTTAAAGCGCTATAGATATAAACAAGAAAATTATGAGCTAGGAAACATGACCCGAAATGTCAGATTTACTCTTTCCTTTCGGTCGTGGTATTCCTTTGGTACTCTGTGCTGCCAATCGTGTTGGGTTGCACCAGTCATCAATAGTAAGCTTCCATGCGTTAAGGGGATACGTATCCGTCTGCAGTACGCCAGATCGTCATCAGATTTCTGGAAATTCCAACGTACAATTTACCCGAGCGCTTTCATAGAGCATTTGTTTTAAAACAATAGTTACTTTGCCTGAATGGTAAACCTCTTCCGGGGTAGAGCGACAATGACGCACAACTTTATTAAGAATAGCTTGGTGGCATAATGCGTCGTCTTTTAACCGCAACGTTGTTAACTGGTCACTTGCTTTTCGATTATAATATACAATACACTGTAATGGCTTAGGTAACTCAATGGTGGGCGCAAGGTTATCTAAAGATTACCCTTGTTATAACACATTTTTACGCATTCGCGAGATAATCTGACGATCGACCGTATGGTTTTCCAAATTAACAAGGGTAAAACATGAATATCCTATACACAATCAGAAAATTATGTAATCGGTCATGCCAATCGGTACATTGGCGGCAGGGTAAGATTAAATGGCGACATGCATTAAGATTTTGGGATAAGTTGTATTTAAATTTGCATTGTACTCACCACTTCGGAGATTTCTCGTAGTTCGAAATTCCTTGTATCGCCGAACGAAATTGAAGCGATCGGTGGGGATTTCCCCAGCGATGCTTCAGCGTCTGTGTGCCAGTCCACGCTGTCATGGCCGTCTCGGTACAGATTTGCCAGCAACGAATTGAACTTGTAGTTGTGCAGCTTATTTAATCGATCGCGCAATGCAACAAGTAAGGGATGCCACTGAGAGGTAAGGCTAATGTCAAGTAGGGAGATCAATATGTGTCACCTACGATTACACACAACACGGTGCGAAGGGATCGTATACGTCAAGCAATCGGGCCGAAACGAAATCTCGATAATGAAAACGATCAGTGAGGAAACAACAACGTTACCTGGAACACAGCTCAAAATAGCAGCGCGTGATTAGGCTGCGTTTGATACAGGAAAAGCCGCCATTTCCGCTCGGGCGTTCTACAATTGAGCGTCGTATAACGCCATAGTGTTGGTTTTGCATAAGTGATTACGCGCGATGGCCAATTCAAGTACCGAGAAAGCTGCCTACCGAAAATAGAAACGTTTTGGTCAACGTATATATGCGTGTATTGCACCAATGACAGGATAAACAGTAGCGTTGAAAGATGTCGGATGAAAAGTGGGATATGTATGAACTACTCAACCATTTCGAACTTGTAGAGTGGGAGTTTACAAACATGGATAATCTAGTGTTGGAAACGTTAGATTTAGACGACTGTGAACTGGACATTGTTCCTCGAGCTATTACGGAGATAGAGTACTATGCGTTTAGAGATGTACAAGCAGTTAGTCTAAATAACAACCCGAGCATTAAAAACGCGGACATCTTGGGTAAGTTGCTGGATATGCAGGCGATTAACATGTGGGGATGCCGTCTTAATACGATACCAAAGAGCTGGGTGAACTTGCACAAGCTTAAAGTGCTAGGGCTCGGCAATACGCCCACGCTCTCGACATACGGGCCATTGAAGCACTTAACAAACATTCAGTGGCTCGACTTGGGCGGATGCGGTTTGAAAGCGATTCCGCAAGAAGTTACTCACCTAACCAAGCTTACGGTACTGGCGCTTGGAGACAACGAAGGTATCGATATTGACGATAGTCTATGCTGTTTTTGGAACTTGCAAAGACTCGCCCTAAATGGGTGCGGACTGAAAGTCGTGCCGACACCTGTTTATTCCCTTATTCGGCTCACGCATTTACATTTGGACGATAATTTGCTTTATAGCATTGGACAAGAGGTCGTACAGTTAAAAGCGCTTGAAGAGCTATCGGTGACCGGGAACAACAGTTTAAGTTTTCCAAAGCTTTTGAGTCAATGTGAAAGCGTGAAACGAATTATAGTTGACGAAAACTTAAATCTATCTTCCATCTCGCATTCGCTACGTAAGAAAATGCACGTTGCAAGTCGTGACCAATCGCAATCTGTACTTCAAAGCAAGGACAAAGGGTAAACAATGGTATGTGAGAGGCTTTAGTTGATCAACTAGTTTCCTGTGGCAAGCCAAACAGAAGAAGCAGATCATGATGTGACATTCAAACGGTTGAAGCTATGCATGCCAGTCGTACACGTTGCACGAGATGATTATTCAGGCCTTTCGTTTTATAGTTCAATACGTTTTTCAATCATAACGGTATCGTTTTGTTTTGTAATATATCCCTGCCTGCACTATAATACGCCCTTGACGTGCGCTATGGCAGGATGGAAAGTTCTACAACATTACGTTTTGAGCAGTATTTTCTGCAGAAGTTCGTTTAACATTAATGTTATCGGCTTTTGAGTTGTCAGTGTAAAGCACCACGAACAAAACATGATAATGCAAAGCTTTAAACTCGAAGAACCAGGCAAAGTGACCACTCCTTCGTGAGATAAGAAGTCACACCCCCAGATTCAACAAGCGCCGCTAATCTTTTAAGACTGAAATTATTTTAGTGCTTTTAATGTTGTTTGTTGAAATTATTTTTTTGGTTTTTAAGATTGAAATTAATTTAGTGTTCTATCACTGGTAATACCACTTGCACACATAAAGAACAAAACAATCATAAATGTTGTATCCTTATTGTAACAGAAAAGCAAATTAAGTTTTAGCTAAGATACAAGAAAAGTTGACCAAACAAGAGTCATTAAACAACTGAATAAAAATATGACAATTGGTCGTTTAACCGTAAGGGGAAACTAAATTATGCAACAATACGAAAGATTGCATACCAGAATAATTAAAATAAACATAAAAAAACGTTACTGTGCGTTCTTATAAGCGCGAATGTGAAACCAATTAGCCGTTCACAATACACAACAGTTACCACACTCCACAGTAAACTGAAGCTAACCAAAATCGTTATCCGACCGATTCTTTTAACGGGTGCATGTCTGGGGATCTGTCAATCCTGTGCACCATACAGAAACACAGTAGCCGTGTTTTATCAAATTCTTTTATATTAATAATCCACGTATTTAAGATATTTGCTCACTTGCTGTCGCTTGTTGACAAGGATGTATTTAGGAAATATATTCATGTTTAAATCTCTGGCGGTGCAAAACCGAACAGAAGTGGGTGTAATAACACTGGTGAATGTCATACCATGCCACCAATCAGGTTACCAATGTTAATAAGTAAGGTGTGATTTATGTTTATACAGGGTGGTGAGTAGATTATTGCTTTAATTTTTGTTCAAGTCATTTAACCACAAGGACACAACTGACGAACTAGTGGCTGGTTTCAATCCCTTTAACTTTTGGCTGACAATCAAGATGCAGAAGGGCGATCCGGTCGGAATTTACGATACAAATTCTGATAGATATTCCAAATACTCTCCTATTGTTTTTTTTTGTCATGCATAACCTTAATAAAAGCACAAACAAAGAATTTTGTAAAAAAAATGAAGTGAAAACATGAGTTACTATAATAACTTAGATTGTCTAGTCAGATAAAATCAAGTTTAGGTTCATTGACTGTTAAGTACATAGACAACCATAAAGTCAACGAGTGAATGTGGACAACATCTTGGAATCATTACTACAAATATGAGTTTATAAACAAAAAGTAAAGAATGTGCTACCATTGAACTTGTGTTTTTATAGAGAATTCTAACCGTTAGCCCACACTTACTCTGCATATATATTTTTTAACACAGTCAATAATAGACTACTTTATGTCCAAGACTGGGTTACCTGCACTATTGCATGACATTGCTACAGTTTTGGTTCAACCCATCAAACAATTGGCATCATGTAACATCCACTGTGGCTTTCCAAAAAGCAAACTAACTTACAAATAATTAATTTTAAATCTACCAGCTTTTGACTGATGATCTCATTTATTGCCATGTAAATAACTAATTGATTTAATTATGTTCCATGCTATAAAACTGCTTGGCATTTTGTGGAGTGCCATTAAACTGGTTAAATGTAATAAAGTTAAAAGTTAATACTAACACAAAGCACATTTAAAGAAGCAATTGCTTTGAAATTAATATTTTATATTAGTTAAATGACCATTTGATTCCACTGAACAAAACATCGGCAATTCTTAAATAAAATCCCTTGCCCAAGAACATATTATTATTAAAAAACTGTCTGGTCTATCTGTTTTAAAAGTGGATGCTATTATACACACCAATATAATTTAACATAAAACATAAATTTCTTTATAATTAAAGGAAATCTGTATTCATTAAAGTACTTACATGAGGATTAGCCTGTTGCACAATACCAGAATAGGAGTAGGAGTAATCACTGAACCAAGCAGTGAGCCTTGGCTCCAATGCATCTGGTCCATACTTCAAATTTGTATTCTGTCTCCACTGAACTTCATTAAGCAGAGTCTCAAACATCCAGTTTGCATCGGATTTTTCAAAGAAATTTGGATAAAATTTGATTATTGATGACCCATTAGAAGTCTCACTAATAACATGCTCTCCTTCATTCCTGTAAATATACAATTTTATTGTAGTAGAGTATGTATTTAGTTGATTAATGGGTTCAATAAAAACAATAGTAATTTCTCAATTGTATAAAACACACGGTAGTAGTCCTTTATAGCAGTGTGCATCAGGTAGTATATCGACAATTGCTGGATTGTTTTCCCAATCACAGGGATTGAACACATATATTGAAACACACATAACATTAGTTATAATAAATGGTACGAGCCAATATTCATTAGTTCCTTTCCTATAAAACAATACATAAAGTTTTATTGGAGTGTGTTCATTTTCAATTTCAGATACTTCTTTATTTTTATTTGAATGCACTGGATTGAGGCAATGCACATGTGCATAAAACACAAATACTCGACAAAGCAGTCACAACAAGGATAGAACTAACGACTGTTGTACTCATGAAGTGTGGTCCACAGTATATACCTTCTTACTGTGGTTTGACTAAACATTATTTAATGTTTAGTATAAGTCAAACTTACTGAATGAGTATTTCCTTGGGAACCACTCGAACATCCTGAAAAGAGTAATAATTAATTTGTTTTCTTCATTCCAACATGATTTATGGTGTAAGAGAAGCTGAGTATTGGTGGTATTAAAATTTCTCATATTGTGGTAGGCATGTTATGGTAGGATTAGTAACTGGGCCATGATCAGGTAGTATTTAAAGATATTATTGCTGTTTTTCAGAAAAATAAATGCCCACTGCTGGGGTACCACAGTTATTGAAGTGTGCATATATGATTAAGAATTAAAACACTTCATACTCAAGCTTAGGTCACATGAGTTAAGTGCCCTGTGCTCAAGGACACAGCCGACCAGCAGTAGGTTTCGATCCAGAACCCATTAAGTCATACTTTAGTTATTCTTGTTAGGCTGTTAAGAAAAGAGTCAAAGGGGCTGTGCTGTGCATTACTGTAAATATTAGTTTTGTTTGTTGAAATTTTGATGAAAGCATGAATTTAAAAATAAACTTAAAATTAAAATGGGCCTAAGGTCAATACCAAGAGATAGGTTTTAGTTACTTCCAACGGGATGTTGAACTCTTTACAAACTTTAGAATGTACTGACAGCCACAGGCATACATGCTAATAATATATACATACGGTTAGGGACAGAACGGTAGTCTGATTTTTCTCTGGATGGCGCTATTTATCAGCTGTACTAAAGCGGGAGGAGGGAAACTACTAACTAAAATTACGGAAACTAATTTTAACCCATATATGCACAAACAGCATAAAAAATATATATATATTATATGTTAAGGAAACAAGCAATACATTTGGAGCGATGGCACACAACTTCACTCCGGACTCAACACTTGTACGAGGTTCTTGTTGGGAGCCCCAGGAAGCAGAAGAATTGTAATTTATATTGGTGGATGATCTGTAACTGGAATCGTTTCAAATGTGTGAACTTGGCAAATCTAATAATATGGTACACCACGAACCACAGTGGCCAATGGGTACGTTTAGGCCATACATTAATCAATCATTCATTTTTTTATTGATTTCGCATAACAGAATGACCTTATTGGCCGCCATTTAACTATGTTGTTATATAAACAAACAATGTTGTTACTTGGTAGGTCGCTGTTTTCCTGAAGGCGCAGCCCATGAACCTTGAACCCTAGATGATTTTCTCGGATTCGCACTCATAACCGTTTAACATTATTTTTATATTTGGAATTTTAAGACTTATATCAAACTAGTTGCCGAGGTAAGATTGGATATTTACACCACTGCCTCGTATTCTATGCGTAATATAACAAAATTTTAAGTAAAAGATAAACCAATTAAATAAACAAATAGAGTCATTTACTAGACAGAAAATCGTCGAGACAATTAAAAACAAAATGAACAAACTTTTAATTTTTACAACCGATTTCCACGACTCGGGGTAAAGTATAGCCGGCCAGGAAAATCGGTTAACGGAAATCCCCTGGAAGGAAAATAAAAAATGTGCTGATGATATGGGTGGTAATAGTTGTACTTTATTCCAAATACTACGGGAGATACAAACAATTTTTATAAATTTATGCAGCTCTTAGTTTAAATTGACCCCATATTTAAAGCGTAGCCTACACTTCTTTATACTTTTGTTCACCACAGTGGTTTTGTTGTAACGTTAATATTTAATAAAAAAAATATAAAGCTTTTTTTTATTATAAGGGAAGTCTATATATGCTTAATACAGAACTATAAACAAATATGTTCTATCGATTTCCGCTTAAAATTATATAGGGTACAGCAGTGCAATACTATTTGTTTTGTTTACGGAAATAAGTTATGTTGAAACCGCTATAAACTGATCCGGTAATTACTCTTATATTGCTGTATGCGGATACCTGTTGTAGGCAGGCCGACGCGTAATGTAACGTATGTAGCCACCAGTCCAGTTGTGGTGTAGATTAATTCTAAAAAGTAAGCTACCTATTTGCTAATAAGCCAGGTTTTGAAAACAGGAAAACAACTACGGAAATAGCAAACCCAAACCAAAACAAAGCTTTCTTTGACCATTTAAAAACGAGCCTTTGCGCTGGAATTCGGTAAAACTAACCAAAACGATGATCTTATAGTGTTACAATTTCCTATTCAAACATGGTATCGCACATACATAACTGTTATAAAGTAGAATAGCTTTGATTACAGTTATGTATTCACCGCAGTTATGGGTCCCATTTGGAAAATAGGACACACATTGTTTTTGTCCGATTTTTCGTCAAATGCTTGACAGGCATGGCATGTCGCCCTGACATCTACTAAAAAGAGTAATGGAATTGTAATAAAACTTTGTCATTTGTTATCCTAAAAATAAAGATTTGTTCCTAAATTATGATAGTGAGAGGCATGACAGATCGCCCGACATCTACCGCAGAAGGGATAATAAAAACGCAATAAAATAAAAATAAAACATCAGAAATTTTAGATAACTTCTAAATACATATACCCCGCCTGGGTTGAATTGTAGACCTTTGGGCATTCCCCGTAGTTGTCAACCACATTTGAAAGTTTTTCCTGATAATTAAGCTTATTTCCAGCATCGCGTATTACAGGAAATAGAATTTAGATCAGACTTAATGAAACATTAGTTCGTTAACCCATATTGTCTTAAATACAAGAAAGTAAAAAAAAATACCCGGTAAAGATTTCCGAGTGATTTAAATTGGTGGGTTAGTGCGTCGCCTTTTAGCCGAAGGGTTTCAGGTTCAAAACTGTTTACTACTTTCGGTTGTTTCCTTGGTCAAGGCACTTAACGGACATTGACTAAACCAAACGCATTAATGGGTTCTGCGAAATTAAAGTCACGTGTAAATCATACACAACACATTGCAACAGCTCCGGTAACCCGAAGGCGGGTGCGAGGTAATCTGACGATTGCCCGTGCGTTAACCCCTTTGATTTTCTCATTTACGGGTATAAACATGAAAATCATATTCTATCCTATCCAAAATTACTCAAAAATAATATTTGTCTTTGTCCCTGAATCTTAATTGTGACGGACATGCTATGTCGCATTGTCATCTTTTTCAAAAGTTTTAGCGGTAAAACAGCATGAATTATATCGATATGAAACACGACATTTTGAGAAATAAGCATACGGGGATTCCCCTTGAAAAACATCAACCTTTTTACCAGGAAGTAGTTTTTTCCGAGCACAGTGCCAGCCAAGAAGATTAAATTTAGATCACAGGTGGTGGAAAGTAAGTCCGTTAACAATTAATGTTTTAAATATAAAAAAGTGGACAATTATCTTGGTAAATACCCCATATAAAATAAAAATTGTCCACCAATCAGGATTGTCACACGCAAACAATTTCTTCCGGACATTCTTCATGAGTTGTTCAATTCGATTACATCTTGTAAAAGACATTTGAGGATAAGAGTTTTAAGAGACATTTGAGGATTGAAATCAAAAATCAAAAGCATCTTTTGAAGAAGATATAAAAATAGTGGTGGTTAAACACGTGGTTGACACACTGTTATTTTTCGACTGCTGCCAGTAATGACCTTAGTTGAACCTTAACTTGTTATCTATATTTTGTGATTAAAACAAATGGGTTGCCTGGTTACCTATCCCCTTGGTATATCTTATACAAAGTGTATAACCAATACAAACTTAAATTTCGGGTTCTCTGAAGAAGGTAGTCACGTTGGAATACAAAAAATGTCAACATCTTTAAAATAGCAGACGCAGAAAAGAAAAACACAGTAAAATCAAAATGTGTTTGGTTAATTTCGAGTTTCCTTCAAATCAGAACGTTCTGTTGACACAAGTTAATGATCGGGTATTTAACAAACACTTGGTGTCAATGTGTGTCGCCAACAATTAAAATTAGTGTCCTTTACTTTTATGCTGTTGTCAAAATGACAACAACTTGAAAGAATTGGTATAATCATTAATCTGATTTTAAAGAATATAATAAATACCGTTTATGTTTCATGGATAAATTGACGGCCCAGCAAAATATTTTGGTAGGATATTTCGTCGTCTTTCAGCCTAAAGGTCATTAGATATTACCTGATACACTCGCTATAGTCTGTCGTAAACTATGTTAAATAGTGAGCATTGCTTTAAGTCGGGTGTTTTAATGGGTGGGTTGTATTAAAACTGAAAGAACGTCTCAGTCATTATTTATCAACGCACTGCACAAGCTCATGTTACCGGGTCCTTGCGCTTTTCCATTCTCAAGGATAAAACATGATTATCCTATCCTATGATAAGTTTACCCTAATAACTAAAAGAATGATTTCTTTACCAGCTGTTAAACAAAAGTAGTCTAAGTAGGCTATGCCTGATTGTTACTTATAGACATTCAGCAAATTTGAGGAAAAGATGTTTAACTAATTATTCTGTATATATATTTCTTCATTCTTAAGCAACTCCAAATATATTTGCATCTCACTGAGACCCATAGCATTCCGTGTTTGAAGTGTTTATGAATTCATTATCGATCAAGATGAAGAAATATTTGTTTTGACGACATAACCGATATATCTTCAGCTAGTTATATCTCTTGTGTTGAAACGGTGCCTCGACATTGGCTTTTGACATCTTTTTTTGATTTTGTAGAACGGCATCGAGAAATCAGGCTGAAAAGAAGTATTATATGCTGAAGTGAGTCGAACGGCAGGAGATCGATGCAATTGGACTGCATGGTAACGAGTCTGCAATTATCCTACCCAATCATCAGTATATTTGAACCGAATTTAGGCTAGTGCATTTCATCGGTTTTTTAAAACCAACACTATTTAAATATATACTAAAGTGGATACAGAAATTCTCAATATAGTCTTGTGACTAGACTATATCGAGACATATTACGTAACGAGGTACGGAACAATTGGTGACCACTGGCCGGGTTTTAAATTTAACAAAATATCTTATTATTTCGGATGCGCGATAGGGTTAATTTATTGAAAAACCTGTTAAATAATTTATGATTACCATTCGTGTGTCCGAATGGCTAATGCGATCGATACAAATACCAAATTCTATTTAAAAAACGCCCCATGTCACAAATTCGTCAATATTTCGAAAC
>CH002614.1:896537-909778 GCA_000149265.1 Ciona savignyi
CACAGGAAAGTGATTTTCGACGATTGGTAACAACGATCTTGTATAACATAATCCCTTTACTATCCTCGGTAACACAAATTTGTCTACTAAAACAATCGAGTTACCTGTCCATCTTTAATATATCATCTACCGACTCCGGGAGTGGTTTAAGATGAGTGTCGGGAAGGAAGAGCAACGTCATCAAAGCTGACGTCATCACTACGATACTTACTGTCAGATAGGGAGCGAAGAATCCAAATATTTCAACTGTAAATTGTTTTAATAATTCGTTTACAAAGTTATCATGTCCTGCTATGTATATATCTCGTACAACCAAACAACACTTACCTGCATAACCAAAGTATGGAGCTATTACCGAGCCAAGTCTACCAGCTAACGAACCCATGCACATATAGATGTTGCGCACGTTGGTTGGCACTATCTCAGCGGTATGCACGTACACGATATAATAAACTCCAGCGTTCAATGTTTTTCCGATCAAGGCAAAAAGCAAGGTTGCAATTGGATGAACTGTATAAAGCATTAAATCGAACTGAAAATACATTATGTTTACTTGTTTTACATTTTAAAGACTTCTCTGGGTTGTAGAGAATAAGTATACAAGGTAACATAGTCGGGTAAAAGAAAAACCTAATTTGTCTCCATATTTTCTCAAATATATTTATATGTACATATATAACTTCATTTTCTCAAAAAGTATATTGACAAGTAGGTATTAATAATAACATTAATAAGCACCCTTTCGGTAAAAGGGTTTCCAACGAACAATTTCATTCAATTTGTGACTCTGGTATAACGACTACAATATTATATGGTGTACAATTTAAAAATTGATAAACCATTACCGTTTTTAAATATGGCTGCCATTAAACAGGCAAAACCAGATGTAAACATAAATCCTGCATGCGCGTATGATCTACTGCAGTACTTCACTCCCACGAAAGCCGCTATCACACCAGGTATTTCAGTAAGACCCATGAGAAAGCAGTTGATAAAGATATCGCCACTTAATGTTTGAACGCTCAATGAGATTCCAAAGTAAACTATTGCTATACACATCCTGCGTTAAAAATATTTTACACATATAATAACACATACACGAAAAAAAATATTTTTAACGTAAATCGATGTATCTACTCAAAGCGCATCATCAGATTATCATGCCACTAAAATTAGTTAATAATACATTAAATAAAGTATCCTGTGTTGTTAGTAAATATGCTTTTAATCTTTTGTGTATAAATATAGCGCTGAGAAACTTGCTCTGTGCCTTGTCAATTATATATTCGATATACACAATTAAGAATTTCGCTTTATCCACTTACTGTATTTAAAACCCCGTAATTGATTATCTGCAAGGTATAGTAAAATATAAAAACTTTGTTATTTAAAGATTTAAGTATATAGGTAGGCTACCAGGAAAAAGAAATGATGAAAATCATTATAAGCGTTCTTGAATTCCGAATGATTGCCAAAACATGAAACAGCAACGTCTTGTATGTGACGTCATCTTTCGCGACGTCTGATTCTTCGTTCTTTTTAATGAAGAGGTTACATTAATAATAAGTTATTTTAGTTCGACTATTGTATAAATATTATATATATATATACTTCGGTTTCATTGCATACTTGCAATTAAAGTACTGAGAGTGTTTTTTACGATGATTAATGCTGCTACCTCAAAATTCTAACAACTAATTTTCATAACAAACCACCTGTTGCAAATATGACATCTTTTATAAATTTATCGTTGCAGAACTCTAGTCTTAAGTTACTATTCTACTAAAGCAGGGCTTGCAAGCCAATAATGCCGTTCGGTTAGTCTGAGGGTTTAGTGGGGCGCCTTTAAGCAGAAAGGTTGCAGGTTCTTCTCTGGTCGCTAGCTAGTCGGTTAGGTCATTGGGGAAGGGCCTTAACGAAGATTGCCTAAACCCAGCGAATTAATGGGTTCTACCAATATAAAGGAATGTCTCAAATATACAACATACTGCAATAGCTCCGGTAACCCGACGATGGGCGCGAAGTGATCTGACGATTGCCTGCCCTCTTGGTTTTCCCATTCACGGGGATAAACATGAATATCCTATCCTATTCTAAGGCTATAAATAAGCTTATCGTCTTAGTACAAACTAAGAATCGACATTATAGTCTTACCAAAATCATTTCAATTTCTTCCTTTTTAACACCACACCGATTTACCCGTGAAACTTCTCCTAATATAGTCATGGCCTCCTCCCGCTTGCCATTAGAAAGTAACCACCTCGGTGACTCAGGAATCAACCTAAGAAGAAGTTATTTTGTTTTAAAGGCATTTTATTGTTCATGATTAACTAGAAATAATTAAACATCCCTATATACATATTAGAAGATACTTTTACGCTAATAAACATCATTGCTTCATCTACACTAGGCAGTTAAGGCATTAAGAGACTAAATTTGTCTCTTTGTCCGTGTCTGTTAAGGTTTGTATATAATAATATGGTTGGCAAGATAATAAGTATCTGGACAGAACCTCCGGCGAATGGTCAAGAGAATACAATATGGGTTTATAACAAAACAGGTCTCTAATTCGATGTTTATTCTGTCCGTATTGGGCAGATTTTATTTCCTATGACCAAGACAAATAATTTTCTTTATTACGAGATTTTTAAAATATATATAGTTATCAATTGTGTATTCCACTGTTAAATTATGGCGAAAGAAGAGTTAGTTACATAAAAAGAATTAGGCTTTGATTATAAAATAACCTACCAATACATAGGAATGTATAGAACTCCGACCAATCCGTGTAATCTCATCAACCAACGCCAGGTAGGAACAAAATAAGCTAAAAGCGGTCCAATCATGTAACCAACAGAAAACGATATGAATGAACTTATTGAAATTAAATTCCGTCGATCAGGAGTAGTAAATTCCGCACCTAAAGATAATAATTTTTATCTAAACATCGAAGATTTTTAGGAAATACATTCTTTTGAGCACAGTGCCAGATAAAAAGTTTGAATCAACATTACAGGTGGTATAAATTCAGTTCATTAACAATGGATTTAAATTTTATAAAGAAGACAATTATCTTTGTAAATAAACCTTATAAATACACCTTACAACATAATTAAGATTTGTCCCAGAATCAATATTGTCAAACGTTTACAATTTTTCCCGGACATTCTTTAGGACTTGTCTTATTCAATTAAAATAAATGTTAAATAATTTGAGCATTTGAACCTAGAATAAAAAAGCAACCATTACAGAGATTTAAAACTGAGAATTAAAAATATTCTATTCTGCCACGAATATACTTTTTTATTTGCACATGGAATAAAATTTTGTTTGGTAACTTTCGTTTTTGATTGCAAAAACAACACTATAGCAGTCCAGTTAAAACTTTCTGATGTTAGATAACATGGAAATGGCGTGCACATATTTGACAATTGCATATAATGTGTAATAATAATAAACATGAATAACAAGATCGGTTTGTTAGCTCAGGATCACATGCATGCAAAAACAATCTACATATAGTTGTCGTTAGGAACTCTGCTTGCTATATTTGCATGCATGGAACACATATCGCTTTAGAAATGTGTTTTACAAATAGTGGTTGGTAGTCTCATGGTTGACACTTTCTTAGTTGTTTTAATGCAAGAATTATTCTTAAGTTTTCTTAAAGTTATTTACTTAATTTACTGTTCTGCGAAAATATTGGCAAAACAAAGAACATCGGCAACTCTTACTATTATGCTTTAGTGTATCCATTATACCAGGGGTTCTTTAAACTGGGGGGCGCGCCAACCTTGGGGGCGTGAAAGCTTCTCAAGGGGGGCGCGAGCATGACAGTGACATATTTATGTGAAAGTAGATTTTATAAAGGACAAAATGTCGTAACAAACTGGAATCCGAAGCAGATCTTTGATGTTCGTTGTCTTCAACACAGCCTCGAATTAAACGACTAGTGTCCTAAAAACAGTTGCATCCTTCACATTAAGCAGGGTAATGTCAAACAAATGATTGTTCTATTTTTCGTAAATTTGATTTTTGAGTATATGTGAGGCGTGAGCATGAATCACAAATCTCAAGGGGGCGCGACTGAAAAAGTTTAAGAACCACTGCATTATACTATATAGAAAATCTCCTTACCAATTATGAAAGCACTCATGTAATTGATCATCTGCGATAATCCGCAAATAACAATGAGAATGCAGTAGATGGTAAGGTTGGGGGCAAAGCTTGTGCAAAATACCACCATGAATTGAAGCAAGGTAGAAGCTAAAAATACGGGACGACGCCCAATCCTGCAGAGAATGAATAATGCTGAAAGCTGTGTGTTTCTGTGCTTCGACTGATTAGTCTGGTTGGTTAGGATTGCAGGAACGAAACTGGTCGCTAGTTAGTCGATTTTGTCCTTGGGCAAGGCACTTAACAGACATTGCCTAAACCTAGCGGTTTAAAGGGTTCTACGAAATTTAAGAAACATGTGATTCATACACAACCCACTGCAAATAGCTTCGGTAACCCGACGGTTGGCACGAGGTGATCTGACGATTGCACGTGTGTTAACCCCCTTGATTTTTCCATTCACGGGAATAAACATGATTATTTTATTCATTCAATATAATTGAAGAGAAATCTATTCAATGATATGTCCTGACTGGGTTGGTGTCAAATAGCTGTTTTTATTACTCACCTGTCCGAGATTGCCCCTGATAAAGTACCGGCAGACATACCAACCAAATACAAAGATGATATCAATGGCTTTTTCCAGGCATCCCCACATATTATGTCGAACTAAAAATAAAATGTTTTTTTATTAATAAATCAACGCTGCGCTTTCCTATCGCGGTTGATAATAATTATATAAGATACAATTGGTTTCCCTATGTCTACTTCTGCAAAGAGACTTATAACGTTTCGGTGTCACACACGCCGTACGTCATTAAAGAATCACATTAGATAAACTAGGATTACGTAATTAATATTATTACAGTTCAGGATCTTACCATCATCACATTGGTTGACGTATAGTTGTAATATTTAAATATGAATCTATACGGTGAATAATATGAAATCATAGGTACAAGGATCGAGCTGGCCCGTTGTCGCCCCACTTACGTTTACGGTTTAACTTAACTAGTATATGTGATAAACCAAGGTTAACCACCACTAGCTGAAAGACATTTTAACTGTAGGCAACGTTAATTTTTTGTAAGCAGAACCTGTTATATTCTATACCGGGTAAAAAAGTTTGTGTATGCAAGCAGAAATTAGTAGATCCCGTATTACCAATCCAAAGTTATTCATGTTTTTTTTACAGAACCAGCATAACAACACAAAAACCGATCTAAAACTCATAAAATTTTATAATCGGTATATTAATTTACCACTCAAGGTGTAAAAAAAACATACAATTTCTCCCGGACATTCTTTAGAAGTTGTGTAATTCGATTACCGCGAAAAGCGAATTTTTGTTCGTATTTTTGGTTCTTTCGTAAATTTTTCTTTAAAGTAATAAAGGACCAAAATAATTTAGTTGCACTACTGAAAGTAGATACCTATTTTAACAACTTTTTTGGTTAAAAACTAAAGACTAAATGCATGTCACGAAAGTAATGCAGAATCATGCAGAAAAAAAAGCAAGAGCAAAACAACATAGTACAATTGGTATGCACCACATCCTGCGAAAGGAACGCCAAACTATCTAATTAACCTCCATCATCGCGGATTCGATGCCGGTGTCGCTGACATATTCATATCCTTCGTTGCAAGAGACGTCATCAACTAAGGGTATGACATCTTTCGAATAATTGGAAGAATGGTTCTCTTAAAATTAATAAACTTCATATATCGAATGCTTGACTTAACTAGCTTGTTACCCAGTAATTGATTAATTTGCATGGTAGATAAATTCCGAAAACCACATCCGTTCATCTGTGACGTAACAGACACAAATTGTCTTACTTGATCCATCTGAGTCTGGAGGAAACGAAGAAATTGTAAACAAGCGAGTGCATGCTAAACAGCCCAGCATGGCATGATATTCTAATATAATCTTGCTGTTATTAAACAAATGCTTTAATTTTTAAGGCCAAGATAAAAATTACTTCATACCTGGTTATAGTGGCGCTCATAGAGAGGTAATTTGCATCGATGAGTTGGAATGAAGTGAACAAAGATAATTGCTGTAAGAAGCAAAGCGTTCGGAATTCCATTTAAAAAAATGATTACGAACAGACGTTTTTGGAACAAACCAAATGATCCCATACGGTCGATTAACATGTCATAACCCATTGTTATATATCAGCAAATGTCCAATTAAGTTTTAAAAGCTGAAAGTCGTTTTGATTTTATATTAATATGGAAATTTAAATATACATATATAATATTTAAACATTGGCAAGAGAGTATGGACTATAATGAAACGATATAAAACCTCTAAAAACGCTTTAATTGTCTAAAATTAAATTGTTCAACAACACAACTGTCAAAAAACTATAATGTGCATACAGTTATCCCATTTCACAAAAGCGTTTTATCTGCAGACATATATTATGTGTTAAGGAAAGGCGAGGGGGTTCCCAGAAGCAATTACTGTATGTTATAAGTTTTAAGCCTTATCACACGTTTGTTTTTTCGCATTATGTTGTTCTAACAACCCATAATCCATATTTGTCAGCATCTTTAGGCTGTAAAGACAAAAAGAAATGATAAAATACACAAAAATTTTCAAGCTAACTTTTTATTTCTACTAGCACAAAACGTTCCACGGATTTATAATGCAAATGGCACGACCAAGCTTCCGCGGCTTTCGATTCGGCGCAGTTCCGGACGAGACCGATTTATCATCGTATTACTCCTTGGTGTAGTCGGACACACTCTCACTGCTTGTTTGTTTCTTTCTATATGGTGTTATTTCGGTTCTCACATTAGCAATAGTTTATTTCTATTTCTCCCTTATATGAA
Organism: Ciona savignyi; assembly: GCA_000149265.1. Taxonomy (NCBI): domain Eukaryota; kingdom Metazoa; phylum Chordata; class Ascidiacea; order Phlebobranchia; family Cionidae; genus Ciona; species Ciona savignyi. The sequence continues at coordinate 903,495 of CH002614.1, forward strand.
TAAGCATTCTCCAAAATGCAGTTATATTTATATTAGTTGCCATATGTGTATATACATAAATATATATATAGGCCTACATATTTTTTGCACACATTTTTTTAAATAAGTTGTAATTGTTCTTTTACAACACAGTAGGGTTTTTTATAATTTATTTTAAATGATTTTTTGTGGGATTTTAAATTTTTAGTGATGTTCATGCATTAATTAGTTAACTAAAAGGAAATGTCGTTTTGACATAAGATATATGCTGGCATTTGTGCTGATATTAACATTATTCTATTTTGTGGCCTAAATTTGTTGTCGGAGGCGAACACATATTTACTCTATTCAGAGATCTCCAAGCAAATTAAGTAAGATCTTCTATGTGATAATTTCTGCGAGTCATCCAGAATTGTAGTCGTTGTTACATTTTTTAGCAGCGTGTGAGGTGTTCTACTCAAAACAAGCTGTTCAAGTATTAGATCTGCAACTTTAACCCTTACACACTGATGTACAAAGCATCTAATTGCTTGAGTCAATACTTCTTACATGATTAAATCGTTTGGTTTTGCGTCGTGGCGGTTGGCATTAGCAATTCACTTGAGGTGATCGACTCTTATTTTAGATATCCTATCCTAATTTAAGAAACGTGTCTAGGATTACATTTAACTTGAGTGTTAACTGTGACATTTGATTTCTTTTCAAGATTTCTTAACATGCTCAATTTAATTTTGTACTTTAAACTGATTGCCGTCAAAACTAATTTTGTAATCGACCCTTACGTAAAACCCCGCCTTTTTACAGCGTAAATTACCTTTGCAAATTAAAATTTAATTAACAAGTCTATCTTACTCACAAAAAAAGTTTATACCAACAATACTTATAACTATGCTACATGATGTTGTACAAATCTATGAAATACACTATGACTCGACAATACAGTCTAAGTTTACTGATACAGTATCTAGCGCATACCGGCTATACGTATAGCATACTCTCAGTCTGTTCAAAATCTTAGAGATCAAAGTTAGAAGTTTCCGCTGGATCAAAATTAAAAACATCCGTTTTCTATACTACTTGATTCCTGCTAAAGCATATCCTGTTATGCGGCTGTTTAGGTTTGTATACGATATATAGACATAAACTAAGGTTACTTAGCATACTTGTAATCTAAATATCACTGCACAGCTATAAGTAAAAATGTTTAAGCAATCCGATTTTATTTTATAACATGCAAGCTAACTCGAAAAACAATGAAAAGGCTGTAAATAGCGTAACAGGTAATGATAATATATCTCTTTCTCAGGGCGTCTTGTGTAATTGACTGTGTGGTTTTCGATAAGGAGCCGGCATTTTAACAGTTAAATTTCTTCCGCAAATGCGACACCAAGACTACAAATTGTTGTGTCACCTGTCAAATGTCTACGTGAGAACAAGATGAAAATATATTTAAATTGCTTGTAAAACAAGGGAACACTTAAGTGTCTAAAGGGATTTGCTGTTTTCAACTTAATAAGTCAATGAAGGAGAGAGTTTTGTAAATTTATAGCCAAGTTATTTTTCCCTTTTATAGGTTTCCAATTCTTGGTTAAAATACGCGGACAAAGAACCGAAAATTAAATTAAATCAGTTGCTAGCTTAAATATTATGTTCTTGTGGACAAGAATAAAAACTTCACTATCGTATACAACAGCATTGCTGTAGAAACCCGACTGTGCAACTGGTACTTTGACGCGCACAAATTTAATATAAAAGTGTGTAGTCGATGTGAAAAAGAACCGAAAAAATAAAAGTGTGTAGCCGGGTAAAATTACACATATGGTAGCAAATTAGCGAAATTGCCTCTGTTACAATCACAGCTCCATTGAACTAGGATAGGATAGGAAATTCCTGTTTATACCCGTGAATGGGAAAACCAAGCGGGTTAATACACGGGCAATTGTCAGATCACCTCATGCCCACCGCCGGGTTACCGGAGCTATTGCAGTGTGTTATGTATGATTCACACGTTACTTCAATTTGGTCGAACCCATTAGGTCGCTGGGAACTTTTCTTTGCAGAATCCATGAAAGCTTAAGCCATTTTAAGTTCAAATCGCTCTGTTAAACTTGGGCTTAAAACTGTAGTTGGAAGTTACATGATTGTGATGGCGAGTACGTAATAAATAATTATTCGTATTTAAACAAAAAGTTAAACACCATAGGCATTATGTCTACGGTGTGCAGATTAAAAGTTGAAGGATTTGTTTGATTGGATTTTAAGTTTTGGGAAACTTGGTAAGTATGTGCAGTGACATATTAGCCAAAGTAAATTTGAAAGCTATTGAGGTAAAACTGGCAATGCCTCCTTCCGCTAACTATATATATATATATATATATATATATATATATATATGTAATTTTAACACAATTTAAATATTTAGGATATTTAAATCACGATACCAGGTTGGCAACGTGTTACAAATTGTTTAAAAATATATAAAGTTTATTTGCATGCAGAAATTAAATCCTTGGCTATTAAATTTTTGTATTTTCCATTTAAATTAAGTGTCTAAAATCATAATAAACTATACCTATAAACTAAGTTAAAGCCAATAATATATTTAGATATTTTTCTTATCAAAGCAAGAAACAAGGTCGTAATTAATGAACTATACAAGGGGACTTGGCATATATAATTTCACACATTAAAGATATCCTAATTGAGAAAAAAACACTATTCTAATTGTGTTTGAATGTATACAATACAACTTTTTAATTAAATCCCCTTCTAGAATATTTATATCAGATTTTCCACAAAAATTGTTTTAAATTAAAGCAATTTGTCAAGTTCTGTAGTGAAATAAAGCTAAATTCATTAAACAAACCGATTTAGTTTTTTTACAGCTTTGGAGAATTCCCCTGGGTTTGGTACATAAATTTATGTTTTTTTATTAAAGTTTCAATCCGATTTGAGGACTTCTTGTTAAAGATTTCGGGCCGACATGGCATGTCTTTCATAATCATTATATGTAGACAAACTTTAATTTTGTAGTATTTCCCTAGGTAAAATTTCAATTTATTCACAATAGTAGCTAAAGTTTTAATAAACTACCAAATATGATCAAAATTGGAGCCAACCTGCCAAGCCCTATGGTAAAAAATGTAAATTTATGAACAACAGTCTGACTTAGTTATTCACTGTTCCATAAATATCCCCTAGGATTATCAAAGAAAATTTTTGTTTCTACATAATATGTGGATTTCATCTAGGTCATGTTATCTAACAATTCTTAAAGTTTCAATACAATTCGATCACGATTAATAAATAAATCTTCATTTTTTGGTTATTTCCATATTGTTTTGGTTCATCCTATTGGTAAATCGGTGGCTATCGCGCTAATTTTTCACTAGATCTGATCATAATTGGATCAGATAGTGCGATGCTCAAAAGAAGCTATTTTTCAAGAAAATGAAAGTTTTGGCTTTTAGAGTTCCAGGAAAATTTTCCTGAAAGTTTATCACCCAAAATTTAGATTTCTGCATATTAAGACTATGTTGTCAAACAAATGACAAAGTTTTATTGCAATGATAAAGCAGTGGATTATATACCCACTGACATTTCAGCAAATCTGTTTAAAATTAAAGTAGCTGTTGAAGCACTTTACCCCAAAAAAGCTAAATTTTTAGAAAAAAAAGGTTTTTAACGTCCCAGCGGAACTCCCTCCGATTTATCACCCAAAATGTAGGTTTCTGCATATTTAAAACAAAGACTACCGTGTGTTCATTTTATTGCAATTTGTTGTCAATCCTTTACATTAAATAAAAACTTAAAATCCAAATATACAAATTAAAATGTTTTAGTGAATGAGCTTAAGTGGTTGATGCGAAGTAGATTCATCCTTTTTCTACATATCTTCCTCGATCATGCTTTGCATAAGGCGCTCCATTTCTTCGCGCTCTGAAATACGCATTTAAGAGCTTTGCAAATACGGTCATAATGATTTATATAAAATATGTTGGTAAATCCTGCTGTGGGTGCAATAATAAGATATTAAATGTATGTTGGGTACCATAAAAAATTAAGTATACAGTAGCTTACCGTTCTCTGAGCTGTCAGCGGATAACTTGGATCTGAAAATATAAATATTTAATTACTCAAAAGAGGGGAGTATATACGTTTATTTTTTTCAAACTACGCACGCTCACGTAATGGACAAAAGGAAACGACCGAAAGATATGCCAATTGTGTCGTTGGACAATTAACTTAGCGAAAATTTTCTTAAACCAAGGAATTTATGAGTTTCACATAATTTTTCACATAAAGTCTCAATCATACACAACATACTGTAATAGTTTTGGTAACCTGGCAGTGGGCGCGGGGTAATATTAGTTTTTCGCTCATGCTAACGCCCTTTGCGTTTAAACAATTAAGGGGATAAACATATATATCATATTTTATCCTATCCTTTTTTCAATGTAACAACAACACAAACCTCAGTTTCTCATTCCATCCCGAAGGAATTAATCGTATCAAACTTGCCACGGCAAGCCCTGTGGAGACAATACCATCATCGGCCATCGCTTGATTGCCAACTTGCAGAAGGAGTAAAATAAAAGAAAAAACGACTTTTGAGTTCATTCTTTTAATGCTTTAGTTTCGTGAAGTAGATTTGAAGATCTTCTGTTCTTGTGGAGATTTGTAATTTTGGCTGGCTTTTTATCTGCGTGTCTAGTAATAATTCAAACGATCCTAGTAATCCGTACACACACTCATTATAGTGTGTATATTCAAATGTGCCATACAAACTGCATTATACGTAAAACACATTTAAATATTACAATTTATATTCCTAGATTTTACTTGTGATAAAGTAAGATAAACGATACTGTAAGCGACTTAATTAACCCAAAAATGAATTCATATAAGTCTTAGTATATTTGTAAGTGATTTAACATTCAACGGGTAATAAATATTTGCTTAAATGTTGTCGCAAACCTTCGAGATTGGACCAGTATAAACTTTATGTCTATGCAATTCCATTTACGTTATATAAGGTGATTTAGAATTTCGTTATAAAATTGGTTATTGTTGTCCGGTTTGTTTAACCAAATCTATTTTCCTTTAATGGATACTTTTGGTAGGTAAAATTACAGTATTTCTCCTTTTATTGGATACAGGCGTTTAGCCATCCGTTAAATGTTGTTAGGCATGAGATATGGTTCCGCTTATAATAATATAGCGTTTCATCTTAATATCAGGAATGACTCTTAGTAGTTGGAGATAATCTTTGCATCGAAACGCATTGTTGATTTGCATGCAAAAAAAAAATTCCTTGGTCAGTATTCCAAATATGCATATTAGGCTACAGTTTGGTTCTTAGAATGATCACTGAGGGAGATTTGATTGACATATTCTAATTTTTCAAATTATTCGTGAGTCTTTTTCCACCGACTGATAAATTTATATTCATCGGACAAAGAAGCCATACATAGGACTTCCCTGCTGGCGCACCAACCCGGCCGCATGTGTTACTTACCGTTTTAGGTTAACTATCATCGATTAAAATACCATTTCTACATGTTAGAAGTATTAATTAACCATCATTCGAAACACGTTGTCAAAATCTTATGCAGTATAATTAAGAAAAACATGGAGCTTCAAACATAACAGTGTTTCTCGGTTGATGAATTAGTTACATAAACCTGTGCTCGTTGTAACGCAGTCTCATTGTGTGGCTGAGTGTCCTACGGTAAGGACATGGTGCGGACAATGGATTACACGCTTCCTGACATAATCAAACTGGATTCAGAAGATCGAGATTCGAAATCAAGCGGTGTCGTGTTATCAAGTGTAACCGGTAGATTTGACTCTCAAAAACAAAGTCCGAGACTGATCGATCAGTTGGCAGAAACAACGGCGAATGGGAGTTGGGACGCAAGGAATGTTCACTTACCAACGATTTCAAAATCACGGACATCAACAGTTGAGATAAGCACGAAGCAAAGTAAGTCTTCTAATGTTGATTTAATATTAGCCTTACCACGAGTAAAGTTGTTTAATTAGTCCTATCTGTTCGTACAACGAGTAGCTTTGACATATAACTTCAGTCAGTCATGTATATGTACGTAGCGTCTTAAATATTGGCGAAGCATTAACCAAGTATTTCCGCTGATTTCACTATAAACCATACAGGTTCGATTTTGTTGTTAAAATATAATTTAATATTTGGTATTATAGTTTTTTCGATTAAAGTAGAATACCCGTTTTATTGCTTACTTTTAAGAATACCGAACACCAGTTGATGTATTGCGGTAGCTGTTTTA
>CH002614.1:909878-936645 GCA_000149265.1 Ciona savignyi
CAACCAAGTTCCCCAGTTTGCCTTCGGTACCGCCCACGGTGGGAAGGTACCGACACCGCGCGTTGGTTGTTCCAGCTCTTGACCTTCCAGAGCGCGCGGCACCGAAGCCGTCTTCTCCTGCGCCCACTAACTATCTGTTGCGGTGCCAGTATATTCGACAAAGAAACGATCATCTTGTCGCCGACTTCTCAACTGAAGAGATCAGAAAGGTGTGTTTGCGTATTCTGATACATGGTATCTTCACCGTAAACATGCGCACACGAAGTTGCGATACTGCGACGGCAAAAATAATGGAAAAGTTATAAATACATGTCATATGATACTATGTCGACGAGCAATTAGGCCGCGCGTTGGATTAACTGTATTTTTAAGCGATTGGTCGTACTGACTTGTGTTACGTGTTTAACGTATTTTGTAAACAGTGTGTGCTTTGGCGTTTACCGCCAGCCTGTCAACGCCGACGCCTCGCAACCCAGACTCCTTGATAATTATTGTTTTTATAATCCTTTCAACCCTACCCTTAAAAACATATCATAATCCTGAGCCTTTGTGCATCCAAAATACGTATATTGCGCAAAGAATACGTCAGTTTTATAGCAAGTCCTTTGTTTACACAGTTATTGTGACAGAGTGTTGATTTACGTCAGCGATCATTTAGTCCCGTATCTTGTAAAATTAGGTCCGGCAAAAAATTTAAAAATCGATTTCCTGTAACATTAACACGAATTCAAGGTTAAGATATTTTTTATTGGGAATGGTTTCAAACAATGGACCCTCGATGAGTTTGTATTTGCTAATTTGAGTTCGCCACCGTTTGCCCACACTACGCAGTTATTAATATAAATAAATAGCAACGAAAAGAAATTAAATCATTGTCCATTGAGACCCAGGCGACCGCATCCCTCTATGCAACGATTTAAAATCACGTAGTCGATTTTACTTGTTATCTTGGCACTTCAGTATGAGCACAAAAAGTAGTTTATACATATGGAACACTTCTACGGCATGTTGCGCAAACAGGTACTGATAACTTCGCAATGAAACAACATACAAAGGCCCACACTGTGTTATCTTCTACCGAATTTAAATTGAAGTTCGAAATTGGGAGTAATATTTGCTAACACGTTTCACACGAAGTGGATTGACGTAATGAAACAGCACGTAGCGATTGATGCCTGCTGTGGCAATCCCGTATTTACGGCCTCTTAAATCGTAGCTGTCTTTTGTGGACGTTTCTATAAGTAGCTGTAGTTGGACGTTTCAGAGGCCCATGCTGATTTATTGGATTTGTACTTTTTTACTTGGTCACTTTTCGAACCCGCAAACCATGATCATGGGCATGTTTCTAAGTTCGTTTTAAACGCCTGAAAATGAACCAGTCGCGTTAACCATTCGATCGCGCAAACGTTCTTGAATGCGCATTTTACCCTAATCACTTCTGTTTTTTTTAGTTTTACATTTGCACTTGCTGGTTAATTAAATATGTAATATTTGTCATTCTATTACCACTACGTTGCGTTAAACCTGTCGACCTTTCCAGGCATGCGAGCAATATTCGATCATGCGATACCTTCAGTCAAGGGAAGGAAGGTAAGTGTGGTAATTTGCCTAACGCTCCTGTTATAAAACAGCATTCAGAAAATGGCCTGGTGACCGAGCTAACGTTGCCTACGACGGAGAATCCGTTTTTGTTCACCCCCTAAACAGTTGGGACAACCGCGCCAGAACGTTTATTTATATAAATTCAAATTTCAACCAAACCACTAATTTCTGCTCTGATTGCAGGTATGAACTTTCTGGTTCACCTGTTCGTGGAAGCGAGAAAGTCGTCAAGTCGCTTCCTTCAATCGCGCACACCAGACCATCAAACATCTCCGGAAAGTCGGGAAAAATACATTGGGTTCCCCGACTAAAAGCGTGGATTCCTGAACAGGTAGGCCGTTCGCTCTGACAAACATTGTTGTAGCACCAATGTCCATTAATGTTTGTTACGAGTGTATGTTATAAGTTTAAACACCGTAGTTTAAACACCGTAGTTTAGTGCTTCTCAAATGGTGCGCCACAGAGGTTAGCTAGGTTATGTGGAAAAATCGGTGATAAAATTATTTAAATTAAACCTTTTATTTTCCATATTTTTCCTAAATTGTTTGAGTATTTAACATATTGTTTGACTCCCCGTGCAAAGTGCGCCAGTTCGTTTCTTATTTGGTCTCGGGTGCGCTACGAGATCAAAAAGATCGAGAACCACTGCTGTAGTTAAAAGTAAGGGGTTTCACCTATTGGGAATTCACCGAAATGTAAATTATTACTTTTGAATAACTTCTTGCAGTTTAGTTGCCAATTTCGGATGGAGATAAGCGTAAGTTAAGTTAATTTTTTTTTAACTTTAGTTGTATTGTTTCTAAATGAAGAACATGTTGCGTAGGTGCTTGTTACCAGACCTTACACAATTACAAGAAGGGTGCAATCGAACAATCTGTGTAAAACTTTTTGAAATTTTAACTGGCATGTTAGGGAAAGATATTCATATTTTATTTTGATTAGTAAAACGCAAGAATTTTACATGTTCATTAGACAACAAAAGTTCAATTTATTAAGTGTTAATGAAAAACTGCCTAATAACCACACATGGGGCTGCCAGTATTGGGATGGTTTTGATGGGAAATCATATTTGCCAATATTTAACTGCTAAAACTGTGTACCAATAATTTTGCTGGAAAAAATTAAAATCTGCTAATATTTTAGAAACGGTTCATCCAATACATCCAGCTAAGTGGTGGAGCTAATGTGACAAAAGTATCCCACCCAGTGTGCAGTCACTACCACGACTTTTTTCACAAGAATTTAAACTTGGATGCAATTCATTGCAACCCGTGCCCATGTACAAGGTAAGTTAGTCGCCATCGTAGTTTTCCAAAAAATGATCTTTTTCCATTTTTTTATTTTATTTATATTATTTATATTTTAAGTTATTTATATTGCAATCTAACTATTTCATTGTATAAGTAACGGAAAACTTGGGAAAACTTGAAATAAACTAAAACTCGTTCTAGCTTTTAGCAATTATAATGACTGTGTTAATAAAAATTAATAAGCTAAAATGATCTTAATATTGCACTAATTATATAATAATTGTCCTGTTTCACATGACTTAAACCTAGAACAACAATCATACTGGTATGATAAAATTTAGCACAAAATAGTAAGTTAATTGTGTTTCGTACAAATTTACAATCCATGATATATTAGTCGCTTATATTTTTAGTAATAAGTTGTTCAATAAAACCAAAGTCTTTATCATACATCCCAGGCTGATATAGCCACAACCGTAGACATTTGGTAGTCTCAAAAGAATTCTGTGGTAATAAATCTTTGTTTCCCCATGATCAACATATATACCTAAATGTTATAACTTTATATGCACTGTCTACCTGTATAAATATGGTTGAGCGTTCTATCCCATAGGTTTGCCCAGCATCACCAAAGGAAGCATTCTAAGCAGAAATATATTCAAACCACAAACGTGAAGCCAAAAAAGCAAAAACCTCTAACTGTACCACGAGACCCTTTCAAATCTCATCAGGATAGATTGATCAAACGACCATGGCTTAACTCACCCAAGCCAATTGGTAAACTTCTCACTTGTCTTTGCTGCATTCTATTATTTCTTTAAATTTGTGGTTTTTAATCGTTTTGTCATGGTGGAGCCATTTGCTTTTTTTAAAGCAGAAGTTGCTCACCTTTATAAAAAATTAAAAAAAAAAATAGGTTATAGTCGTAGCGCTGTGGTACAATTGTACCGAGTTAAAAATACACTAATCTAAATGCATATTTATATATTTTATAGTAAACTTTAAGTTTAAAGTTCTCTCTGGTTCTGTACAACCTCAAATATTTTTAAGACTCATTGAGTAGAATATATCTGTTAAACTGATTCCGGCAATAGATAATTGCTACAATGACTAAACTGTTTTATCCGGGTATAAAAAAAAACATAATATCCTAATAACCATGAGTATGACAGAAAAAGAACCTGAATTGCCACCAGTCCCACCGAGAGAGGTGACCCTTGTATTACCAGATGAAAACGAGGCGAGAAACAAATACCACTGGATGCTGGACAATGCAACAATGACTGAAGATTCATTTTCAGATATTTACAGTGTTTCCATAAGGTATTCTGATAGCTACATTTTCAAAATTTACTATGTGCTGAAATTTTTGTATGCATGAAAACTCCCACTATTGAGTTGAAAACCAATGCCGGGTTGCCTAGTGTAAAACATAAGCAGAACTGCATCAGACAAGTTCTTTTATTACTTACTAGGAAGGTTTCCTTGACTCAGTTAATTGAAAATGATTGTTAGTCTTAATTTGTATTGAAAATAAACATGTTGCTTATTCAAAAAACAGCATGCGTTCTTTGGGCGATCGTGTTGTTATTACGAATGTTATTTCTGTACTCATTGGGATAAAGATGAGCATTCTACTCTAAGACCCCTTAACTCCAAACACTATATATAATTTCTGTAGCGTCCCAATGACATCAAGACCATCTACCCCATTTACAATCGAATCAACCCAATCTGCCTTTCCAGTAAGAAGAACCAACGTTTTGAAGGTTGACAAAGGTAATGGTCACTAGCTGGTCAGTTGTTTTCCTGGTCAAGGCACATACCGGACATTTGCAAGAATACAGTGGTTTCATGAGTTTTACTAAAACTGTAACTAAAGTCTCAATCTCACACAGCACACTAGCTCAAGTAACTTGACAATGGGCGAAAGGTATGCTGTGGGTAACCCATGCAATAACTGTCCCGTGTTTTCCCATTCACATGGATAAAGAAATCATTCAAGTGGATAAATGTATATCCTATTTCTTGATAAACCACATGCTTAATGTCTTATGATAGAGCAGTTCTCCGCAATCTTTTTTTGCTTAAAACATATTTAGAAACATCCAGAAATTTTCGGCATATTGTAGTAAAACATGTTAAAAATAAAGTAATACACAACATCATTTATTTAATGCGATATTTGCGCTTATTTAAATGAACATAATTGAATGTTTGGCCAAATATTTGATTTTTCCGTGGCACATTTTGTATTGTATTGCGGCACAGTAGTGAGCTGCTGCACACTGATTGCAGAACAGTGTAATAGAGTCAAGCTTCTATGGGTAATATTTGAAAATTTTGAAGTTTTTAACAATGGTTATTTCCTGCAACATCAGCTTGTGATGTGATGAGCTTAACACCGGGAAGTTCACGACCACAGAGTGTCACAACAGAGGCGTCGACACAAAACGATGTGCAAGATGAGGAAACATCGAATATTTCTGTCATTTCACAACAAATTGGTGAGTTTGCTTTTCTAAACATAAGATATGCAGTATTATTATGATTTTGTATGATTCTGTCACTTTTTAAAATGTAACTGCTGACTAAACTTACGATTGTAAGAGAAGAAGGGAGAAAAATAGGGAAAAACCACAAAAACTAATTATAACTCGGACCCCAACACTAGTTATAACCATAAAATGTATCCTAACTTTAACGCCAGTCCTAATACTAAATATAACCTTCTAATTTTCATTTTAGTTACTAGGCTTCCAAACTTCCCTCCATTTCTCTTAGCTAGGAAAATTAATTTGTGTTTTTCATATGCAGTTTTACTTAATGCACTGAAATGGATTTTTTGATTAGATTTTATTTTACCAATGTTATTTTAATAATACTAGTTAAAATTTGCATATTTTAATTATGATTTAATATCACAGAAAAAATCTTTTTTTGTAGAACAAACCACCGAAGAAAACCAAGTTGACGTAATAGCACCACTTTCAGAAGAACTTTCCACATCGCTTCATCTTATTGAAAAACCTGACCCAATTCCCGTTGTACAGTTCATTCCTGGGGATGATCCTGAAATCCAAGACACCACGTCGGATATCAAACAAAGCTTAATTGCTGAGGTGGAGTTGTCAGATGTGGGAGGTTCAGTGGTGGACATGGATGATGAAATTTCTATCGATATGTCAGGTTGGTGGATTAGATACTCGTGTCCATCCCTGAGGGTTGAAAAAAATTGTTATACTAAAAGTGTTATACCAGGGTAATGGTTCAAACTTCACATGCTTACTGTAGTGTCTTGTACCTAACATAATACACAGGATTTTATACTCATGTTTATCCCTGGTTTGGAACATTAAAGGGCATTATTGGATAGTTATTTTTTGGTCTTTTATCTAGGTCTTTTTAGATTACTTCATGTCTATTCTCAGGTTACTAGACTTGTTAAAGTGTAATATATACAAAAGTCATGACATGCTTGGTTTGATTGTTACCCGGACCACTTTCAGCTTGTCTGTGTTCTTGGCCAAGACTTCAAAAAGACTTAGTCTCGATTTCTGTGGTTAAAATGATTTGATAATAAAGTAAAGGTAGACCTTGTTACATTTTACAGTGTATACTACTTTGCAGGTTCCACAGCAGACTCTTATGTAGCAATCGTTGTCAGTGATTCTGGAGAGAGTAAAGACACCTCCATAAGAGCTGCATCCCCAGCAGTAAAAAAAATGCCAGGTGGGTATTTTTTATCAACAGCATATTAAGTGTTCTGCCAGTGGAAATCGAAACAAATGTAATATATAATATTGTGATAAGCCCAACCATGTAAGGCCATTAACTTAAAGTTGGGAGTTGCTTCTTTCTATGTTTACATTGTTAGAATTATAACATTATCATATAACCCTGATGTTTAAAAATATATCAAAACAACGTTATACAATTTATATATATGTTTTGTTTAAATATGTCAAGGTGCAAAATACATGCACCATACTAATTTTTATGGCCACTGAATTGGTTGGTTTCTCATTTTTATTCACATGGTCAGATTACCTCATGCCCACAATGAGCTATTGCAGTGTGTTAAACAAGGTTAACTATTGCTGCATTTTTCAGTCAACCCATTAAGGCAATGACTTCAGACGATGTGCACTAGGCATCTTTCCCAAAAATGCTAGCAAGCAGATGGTTTTAAACCTTCCACCTTTCTGGCCACGACCTGACACTGTACTACTAAACCATCTGGCTGTTCATTGAAACTTTCATTAAAACGCAGGAAAGAGAAAAGCCAGACCTCCCCCACCACGTTTGCTTCCACCAGTTGTGGTGCCAACCGTACACCATGACACTGGAGAAGATATGGAGAGCATGCCAGAAACAACCAAGCATAATATTCCGACTCCCATTCCTGCTCCTCTTTTAAAAGGTGGAAATTTTAAACTAATTTGGTTAAATCCAGTGGATTGGTGGGTTTTACTAAATTAAAGGAACGTCTTAATCATATACAACACAATGCAACAGTCTGGTAACCTGGTGGTGGTCAAGTACATTTGTTAATGTTCCTTGCGGTTTTTCATTCATGAGGATAAACATAAATATCCTTTGTAATCTGAATATGACCCCTGTTCTGCTTGATTGTGGACCTGTAACTAGGGAGGTAGGTTATCGGACATTTCTTTATCTACTGGATTCAAATAGGTAGAGAATTTAAATCATATGTCATACTGAATATTGAATTTACCGTTATACTTTATGTAAACTGCGAGCCTGGGCAAATATACATTAACACAGAATTTTTTTACCTTGAAACTTTTTTTTAGAAATTTTTGTGAAACACCAAATTAAACTTTGTAATTATAAAATAAACACAATAAGTAATAATAGGTAAGCTGCCTGTCAAAGTAATATGAAGTACTACAAACTTACTTCGTTACTGCGGTCTCACACTCAATCCTGTATTAAGCTGTTTATTAATCAAATAAAAGCTAATTAGCAACATTAGCCAAATCATTAAATTTTTTGTTGATGTATCATCTGTTGTAGGTCAAAATCTTAGTGTGCCTTGATTTGGTCGGCAAATATTTTCAAACCAGAAGATGTTTTTCAGGTAGGAAGAGCAGCTGTGGTTCTTCTCATTCCAACCGATCTGCAATCACTATACACACCCCTTCACCCACTCCATCTCAGCTGAGTGCGAAACGCAGAGGTCAAATTAAGAGGTATAAATAATTTAGAATTATAGGAAGTTGGACATCTTCGATATTTATTATGTTACTTCCTGCCTAAAAACGAGTTACAGGAGATATTGAAGTTTGTCTGGTTTTCATTTACTGTAAAACAGCTAAACAGCTATTTTAAATCTATTAATATTATGGCAAGGTTCTGCAGCTTGCCTTAGAAAACAGCCATAATAAAGATAGGTTTCGAACCAAGGTTATCACTGAGGTTAATTGGGTCACGCTTCTGTATTATATTACAATATAAGAACCTTTAAAGAGTGCGTTTACAAACAAGAAATAAAAAAGTGAAATTATTACAGAACGTAAACCTTTAACAATTTTAAAGACAAGTATGAAATTGGGGCCAGTGCAGTTAAGACGTTTGACCACCGTTTAAACTGTCATGGTTAACCAAACTATTTAAAAAAAATCCTTTATTAATCGATCAAACAGAGATCGACAGCTAGCAGAGGATGAGCGAAGAGCACGGAAGGCGGAGGAACGCAGGAAGAAGGCGATTGAACGATTTGAGAAGATGAAACAAAAGCAAATAATCCCATCCCCGCCCACCACAAAGACACCACTAGATGAAATTGATAGTATGTGCTGTGTATAATGCTTTGTGATCAAAATAATGATTTGAGATCTTTTCATAAACACACCGGAATATAATGTCAGTATAACAGAAATTCAATGGTGGTTAGAAACAGAAGTTTGGTTAAATAAGGTATATTTTTATATGAGAGGATACTGATATTTATTAATGCGCTTGCATGGGGATTGAAATAAATCTACAGGCACAAGATGACCATGCAATTAAATAAGTTATAACCCTACCCTTGAGGTTAAAAGGAGTATCCTATTATTTCCAAACAAATTTATTTGCAGCAATATTATCATTGTTGTTATTTGCAGGTGAGTTTCTGGCTCAATTCTGTATCATCAATCCTATGAAAGTTGAACATTACCAGCGAGCATTTAATAACGTAAGCATTTTTTAAACATCCAACACCTACTGGATTCTTGTGGTTTATACAAAAGTAATGTCTGTACCCTGAACAATCTTTGGCTGAATTATCAAAATAAGAGACTTGTTGATAAACATGTATATATATCTTCTCAAACCTGCGTTGCTCATAATATTATTTTATGATTATCATTTATAAATCCTTTGTGAAGATTTTTCTGACAAGTTATTATTATAACTCTTTCCACTGGCCAGCAAACAATGATTTAAGACAACCATACAAATTTTTGATTGATTGCTTCCCCAACAGGTTGATACAGATGGTGATGGACAGCTAACGCTGGAACAAGCTTTTGATGCTGCTAAGAGATCAGTTCCATCTGGGGCGCTTGGGGAATCTGATGTGCAATATATAAACAGGGTCAGTATAATCGTGTTACCATAACAAGTTCAGCAGTCTGAACCATTGTGGTCTATTGATTCAGGCAGCATAGGTTTCCACAGGTTATGCAATATGTTTGATACATAATCAAGTTTTGAATGGTCCATTTGAATCTCGAGGCATTCATTTAGCAACGTTTATTCATTTAATAGCAACATTAATTTAGCGCCTTTTTCACAGACTTGTCGCATCTTGTAAATATATTTGTTTTAATGTATTTCATGTTTAATATATTTTAGATGATAAATGTAGTTACAGACATCCTAAAAAGCCCTATATTTATTTTTCAAAATTTGTAGCGTTTTTGAAAGTTTGTTTGGGTCTTTTGTTGCTACCTGTACTAATTTGTTACTCTCGCAATCCAGACTCCATCACGGAAGGTTCTTTTATTGTTGACCAAATGCAGATACAATGAAACACGCATTCATGGTTAAGTCATTAAATGCGGGCACGACTTAATGAACACTGAACTCGGCTTCTCTGCATGTTTACTGCAGGAGCCATGGTTCTAAACTGTTAGATATTATTCATGTTTTTAAAACAAAGAGGCATGGCATTATGTGAGAAAAAGGAACTCCAGGAAGTGTTTGACCTTGCGGTCGCGTTAAAGCGGTTTAACAACCGTGTGAAGGGGAAGTCACATGGAACTAAAGATAACACCCGGTACATATTGAATAAAGACAAAAACATTTGCTACAAATTTGAATAGAAAATGAACTAGGTAACTTGAATGACCAGTGTACAAACTAAACTTTTATATGAAGACATAAAATATAATTAAACTGAATTAGGAATTAGACATTGAAAGAAATTACACATCGTGGCGACTACAGATAGTAGGTGTTCTGTGGAAAGTGAACTTTTAGACTTTCCGCTGCGTATCTGCCCAAAGACAGTACAACGCTCCAATCAGTAAAAGGAAAGAAAAGTGCTAGCCAACAGACTCAGCATCACAGAAAGTGTCAAAGGAAAAAATCTAAATAACCATCTGTCTGATCAGCAACTTCTTCCTCACATTAAAACTAAGGCATTTTTTGTATATTGTATTTTGCTTATGTTCTCACAAATCTAATTATGATAAGTCGATAATAAACTAGAAGTAACGAACAGTATTTTCTTTCATCAGTAAAATTGTTAATGATGGCGACACAATCGTATAAAAAGAGTACATGCTTCCTATACTACAATGTCATAGCATCTTTAACATTAGAAATAGCTTAACTCATACATATGTAACTTTAATAGGCATCGAAATAACAATCTGATTTATTAAGGGTAGGATATTCTTGTTTAATCCTCTGAATGGGAAAACCAATGGGTTTAACACACGGGCAATCGTCAGATCTTCTCGCGCCCGTCGTCGGGTTACCGGAGCTATTGCAGTGTGTTGTGTATCATTCACAGGTTACTTCAATTTGGTAGAACCCATCAATCCGCTGGGTTAAGCAACTGCACAAATGTTAACTTATTTAAGAAACCAGCAAAGAATCACAGTCTGATGGTTAAATATCACTGTTCTTGTACACGCAGGAAAATTATTATGTAGATCTCCACATTATTCTGATTCCATTTATGAATAGGTATACCATACAAATATATTATAATAAAATAACAGAAAAATGTGGCAAAACAATAGTTGTTAAATTAGTTGCATGAAAAATTACATGTTTTTTTTATAAATGATGTATTTTGTTGTACCCACCTTTAAGGATACTTTTTTCCTTCATCAAAGCTATTATCAGTTATACTTATTTCTTGTGTGTTTTCAGATCCTCGAATTAATGAATTCAAGAGTGACAAGCGTTGACTTTCGAATGTTTGCTATCATAGTGTCATTAGCGCAGAAAATTATCAATTTAGAGTAAGTTATACTTGTTCTTGTAGATGTACTATATTTTAATACATAACAATGTTTATCAAAAATTCCAGCTGAATACCATGGTTGGCTACTGGTACCTTTTAGGTAATAGGTGGTAATCAAAACTGGTCACCAGGTAATCGGTTCTGTTCTTGGCTAAGGCAATTAGCGGACATCAACTGGACCCAGTGGATTATTGTGTTCTACAAAATGAAAGACTTTCTCATTCTTATTTAACACACTGCAATAAGTACAGTAACCCGACGGTGGGCACTATTTTATACCACATCTTCAATTTTTCCTATTTTAAGAAAAAAACATGTATATCCTAAATATGCCAGTCAATTCTGTCCAAATTTCATTTTCTTTTGGGAAAATCAGTTTCATCTAACTTAACAGTGTTATTGATTATATTTTCAAATCGCAGCACTTTAAAATATCGATAGAATACTTCTGTTTATCCCGAAGATGGAAAAACAAAGCGGGCCCTAAACACTTTTTTTTCCAATGTTGGGATTTATCTTGTCCAATGTTGGGTTTCCAGTGCTAATATTCATGTTTATCCCGGTGAATGGAAAAACTAAGGTGGCTAACACACCGGCAATCGTCAGATCACTCTCCGCTCATTGTCGGGTTACTGGAGCTTTTGCAGTGTGTTGTGTATGATTCACAGGTCCTTCAATCCTTCAACAAAATTAGGTGACATACTAATCCACCAGACTAATCAGTGTTGAATACAACGGGATTACTACAGTTTTTATTCAAAATCTTAAATCACTAGGTTAAGACAATAATCCATCTGAGACCTGTATTTACCATTATCCTTAACAGGGTTAAACCATATTCTACTCAGACTTATTTAACCCATCTTCCCCACACCAGTGATTTTATGCGGGGAATTATTAGCCGCTTTGACTTTAAATCACTTGACACCAAAATGTGGCGAGCTCGGGAACTTTTCCGACAATTCGCCGATGATCCAGAGGGTCAGACCATGTCAATGGATGCGCTGTGGACGGAACTAAAAGCTGGGGGTGTGAGTCAGGGCCATGAGCAACAGGTGAAATTAATAAGAAACACCACCTGGTTTATTTTTTGTTTTTTTTTGGGTTTTACGGCCGCAACCATATATTTCTTTCGTTTTAAAAATTGTTTTAATTTTATTTTCCCGTGACGTAATGTAATGTCTATTGTTTTGCTCTTTTTTCCACTTGCCTTTCATCAGATAATCTCATGCCTGCACTTTCTATTTTCCAGATTCATTGTAAGCTAATGTTGTGTATGAGAACAGAAATATTTTAATATAACGTTTAAATTTGTAAATGTGTTTTAAATAGAAGACAAAGAGGATACCTTATTCCTATGTGGAAGTTAGGAATACAGTGGTTAGGACTGATCCAATCAGCCTTTTATCAGGGTGTTCATTTAACTGTTAATTGAATAAAACTATTATCACTGCTATTAGTGTTGTGCTAATGTTACCAATTTTTAAGACTTTTTAGAAATAATTTTAAATAAGTAAAATCCACCAAAACATTGTTAAATATTTACATTGTTTTGTTTCAGGTCCGAAACTCCATGAAAAAATTAAAACATTTGGATTTGTTGGACTTTATCACGTATCTACCACTGTTTGCCATCACCCATGGGCGGATCGTCTCAAATCCACTGTGTTCGGAAAGAATATTTTAGGGGTGAACAGTGACAGCAGCAAGTTTAACTTTAAAATGATTAAGCACCCCTCTTTAACACATCCAATGGATAAATAGGAAATGAGGGTCTGGGTGATAAATATTTATGCCAACGATTTATTGTGCTCAAATAACCTTAGGTGGTGGAGACTACCAAGCGTTAATTACAACCTGGCAACTTTTAACATCATAGTGTACCGTCATGTATACTTTAATTAAGTTATTCCCAACCTTTTTAAGCATACAGCATCCTACACAAGCAAATAAAGGGTTCTGGGCACCCAGTGCCAGTTTAGTCTTATATCCAACCATGAGAGATCTTATTGTTATGTGGATACATATTCATGCGCATGCAATTTTCCACCATCGAGCATACCCAGAGGAAACAATGATTTTGTTTCCACCAAGTAAATAAAAAAACTTTCTTAATCTTCCGAAATTGAGCTCGTACATGAAATAGAAAATAAATGCAGAACTACACATTAATTTTTAGACAGTTGCCTGCCAACAGAGCAATGTTTTTTTTTTGTCTAGTGGATGTATGCTCGCAAGTGATCGAATAAGAAAATGAACCGAGAGTATGTCGACCCACTTAAAACTAGTACTTTCTACCACCACTTCACGAGCCAGATTAAATAACAGCACGAGGACAATGCAAATAGGACACAAGGAGAGAACCACTGCTTTGAAGTGATGGTTTAATGTAGTTGCTCATTTAATGATAACTAAAGTAATGACATGTGGATATGTATTTTTTTCCATAATGCGCTTTTGCAATTAAGGACAACAAAAAAGTCAGGCTCATATAATGATAGAGATTATCATTATCAATTTACCATTTGTATTTTCATGTTAAAATAGTCAGCACACATACACAATACGAAAAGCAACTCGACTTTTTGCATGCGCTTCATCTGTACAACTACAAAAGGTCGCGCTCAACGGCCCTGACATCATCAGCTTCTTTTCATGGTTGTGGGGATCAATTTCACCCACCCGTCTACGTCTTTCGCTGCTTGGCTCCCCGTGGTCGATCGAACACCTGTTTCATTCCACCCGCTTTGGTGCTTTGGAATTTGGAGGACGACGCGGAATCTTGGGTCCAGGGGGAGTCGAACGCAGTGGTGTCTTGGTCCACCAAATGAGTGTACTTGGTTCGCCCTGACCGTCCAAAGTTTTTCACCTTGGGTAAATAATCGGAAAAATTAATCTTTGAAAACTGCGTCTCGAAAAAACATTGGGTATTTTTGGGTAAAGTAAGTGATTATGTAGGGATTTACCTACAAACATTCTTTAATGCTTGACTGTTTTAGTTATCTAATGGTAGCTGTGCACAACTACCCTCCATAATGCAAATGGCAAAACAATGTATGCAAAAAGTTAAAATGTTTCAGACAGCATACCTGCATGACTTTAGGAAGAATAGTTTTATCAAAGTGATCGTCCAGGGTCGGTGCAGTAAAATCTTTTGTAAACATAGTTTCTTGTTTGTCCTGGGGACAAAATAGATTAGGATACTATAATAGAATATTCATATTACCTCTATGAATGGGAAAAGGTAGGTAAGTTATGACACGGGTAATCTGTCGAGTTAAAGATTCGATTTGTAAGTAAAATATAAGTTGACAATCCAGACGGTGTTAATTTTGGTGAATTACATAATTAGCAGAGTAAATAGATGGACATTACATCAACAAGGTGGACATTACATTACCACAACAACACATACTGAATCAGAAATGAAAATCTCAAAGGCTTCAGATTTCAGAAGCATAGGTTCAATGTATTGTAGTAGCCCATATGTGTTTATAAGATTTCTATGTGCTGGCGAAGTCATTAAATCCTTTAATAAAAGTAAATAAATGAGTCCCAGAGACTCGGGTTGGAAGACACTGCTCTAGATCCTGGCCAACTAAATATCAGTGCAGCTGAATAGGCAGATCATTCATGCTCACCATAAAGAAAGCACCGCGGTGATAATACTTCTGTAGAAACTTGTATTTTCCTTTCTCCATTTGATTGGTAACCTCGCGGGGATTGTTCCGGAGTTCGGCTCTCTTCTCCTCCTCAGTGAGGTTGCGGAATCGATCAATTTCCTCCTTCTCTTTCTGCAAGCTGCAAAGATATTTTGGCGTCTTGGTTTGAAATTTTGTTTTTACATTTTAACATTTCGTATTTTTTCATGTTGCATTCATTTCCTGGTTTATATGATAAAAATAAACCTAAAAAACAGCCTTTACAGGAGAATATTTTGTATAAATATTAAATTCAATAATACTAATAACTACATCTGAATTTTCAGTTGTTTTGGCCTAATACATACCTTATCTACATAAATAAACTTTAATAAGATAATTTTAAAACCAGGCTTAAATAGTCACCAAGGGGGAAACCACTAAGAGAAAAGCAGGAAAACTGTGCATTAGAAGATTTATCCATAACCGTGATGCATATATTCACCCTTAGAACTAACTCTAACCACAATACCATCCTTTATTTTATTTTTCATGAACCCATCTCCCAATTTATTGAACCATACAATCCCCAACTTCAAGTTGATGGTACTCACGCTTCCCTTTCCTCCCGATCCCTCTTGATCCTCTTCAGCTCACGCAGCTTCCAGAGTTCGTATTCCGCCTCATCATTCCCATCATCGGAGTCCACCGCATCGAGAGCTGCATCGAGCCTCCCGAGCGCCATCTGCTCCATCTCATGTTCCGCCCGCGCCTCCTTCTCTACCATCTGCACAATGAGAACATTTTCGGGGTGATCAAAATTTTCAATCGGAATCAAAATTTTATGAACACTGATGCATCTTGACCTTTTTGGAACACTAGACAAGGCACTTCTGGGAGACGTTAGCTTTTAGTAACATTTAAAAAGTTTATGAAAATATGCGGTTAAAAGCATTTGTAAAGGCTAACTGCAACTTTACTTTGGAGGAATGATAGGCATTTAACAACAAAATGGCAACAAAATTACTTTTATGGTGTATTTCCTCCTTTCATCAACCAACTTCTTCTTTTCCTCCTGAAGTATTCGCTGCCTTTCTTCTTCCTTTTCTCTCTCCTGTATTGTCAGCCGATCCTTCCTGCAAAGTGACATAGCAGTGAGTTGTAAAGTTGCAAGTAATGTTGCAAAGTAATCCATGAATCTACAAACTAATTTTTTAGGCAAAATTGATGATTCTCGAACGAAACCTGTTTTAAAAATAAAACCGGTTTTTAAAATAAATTGGATTTCAACATGTTGTGCTCTGCAGTATTTAAAGGATTGTGGCATTGTTGTAGAAATGTGATATAATGTATGGTTCAGGGATTCATGGGAAATGATAATTGTTAATAATAAAAATTGGTAATGCTCTGCACAGACAGTTGAAATGTGGTGGGTTTGAAACCTGCAGCTAGCCAGCTGGTTGCCTTCTACAGACGATTACCAGATTTATAAATACTTTTTTCCCACCCTGAGTGTTAGAAAGGAGAGAAACTCACTTCCTCACAAAGACTGGTTTCAACCTCGGTCCATCATCATCAGAGTCGGTATATTCCGATTCCTCGTCAGTTGTGAACTCCTCTTCCATTTTGTCTTGTTCTTCATCATCCTCTTGATCCTTGGATTCGGTTGGGAGGGCGAGGATCTCCTCATCCGCATCCCGATGAGCCCTTGCTCGCTCCCGTAGCTGAGCTCTTCGGTTTTCGATTTCCTGATAGTCGAAAAAATTATAAAAAATTAACATAGTTTTTCGGTAAATTTACATTTTTTTCATTCAGCTTATTTATACTCCACAAAAAAAAACAATCCTGAAGTAACAAATAAATTTGTTTTATCTAAATTAAAAAAATATATATATATAAAAAGTTTTGTGGGAAAAATGACATTGTTTCAAATAGTACACAGTTTAGAATTTTTTGCCCTAATTCTTCTTCTAGGGCAGGGATGTCCAACCTTGCGGCCCGTGGGCCGCAGAGCGGCCCACCTGAGATTTTTGTGCGGCCCGCTAGTCATTTTTACTCCAAGTAGTATTTTGAACTTTAAATCTTGGCCTAATTCAAATGTATCAGTCAGCTTTTAGGAACGCAGTAAACATCAAAACTGCAGAAAGAAACCGACGGACGACAAACACTTATCTCATTGACTTTGTATTGCAGAAATAAGTTTTTGTTTCTTTCTATATGTGTGTTATTTGTTCCTTTTTTCAAAGATGAAATTAATGGCTTTTGATTGTTTCTTTATGTACCCATTCAGGGTTGGAATTAAGGGATCGCAAATCGCTATTCGCTAACCGTTTTCTAAAGTTCGCGAATTACAAAATTTAACAAAATCGCGAAAATATAAATTACCGGTACTGATTTCGCGCACTGTTAATAATAAATCCTCAACACGTTAAAATAACATTGTTTGCCTTCAACATAACATTATTTATTTACCTTGGCTTTAGTTTGCATTATTGGCGTATAATAAGCATTGCTATCACAAGGCAATAATCGCCATTATGCGTTAATATACCTCGATTCCTTTATTTATGATTGGCTAGATGCGACACACCCCTTTTGAATTTACTAGAATGCATTTTATCATTACTGTACTACTAAATAACGGTACTGTCTGTTTTATAAAATAAATATCTTTCTGGTCGTTTAAGGCAATTTATCATAACCAAATTTTTTTTCGCGCATTTCGCAAATCATTTCAAAACCATTAATTCGAACCCTGCCATTTTTATTGAAATTTAATAGGTTTTGCGGCCCATTGAATTATTTTAAGTGACAATGCGGCCCACTACAATAAAAGGTTGGACATCCCTGTTCTAGGGCAAGTAAAGAATACTTAATAAACAAAACTTTTAGCCCTTCAATTAAATAAGTTTTATAGTTGGTAGTGATTCAATGGAATGTTTGTTTTACTTTTAGTTTTTTATACCAATACACTATAGGTACGCCAGAACAAACAGAATGGCTTAGTCATAATATAGCCGTAATTTTTTTTCTTTGCACACAAAACCACTCACATCTTCATCTAATTCCCCTTCATCACTGCTTTCCTCATCTGGTGCCATCGGGATTGTGGTCATGGCTGGTTTCGGTTTTTCCTCGTCGGATTGATCTTCGGATTCTGATGCCTCTTCAATCACTTCTGGTTCGTGGATGCGGCGCCTGCGCTGCCTGTAGAAACAATAACTTTTAAAAGGGAAGTAAAGCAGTGATGACGTAGTGTACCAAGTGTAGGAAAGGCTTATCATTTTTATAACTAGTCATTGGAAAATTTGAAGGGCACTGTTGAAAAAATACGTTAGCAGTGCTATGTAGACACTTCACAGTCAAATGGGTACATTTAAGACCAAAAAATAAGTAGACATTTTGTATGTTGCAGATTTCAATAGAAAAATATTTGAAAAGAGCAACGAAAGAGATAAAACATTAAAGTTTTGTTTTAGAAATTGAGCAAAAAGTACCTTTTGCTATTAAAGATTACCAGAGCTGTTAGAATGGGAAAAATACATCAAAAGTTGTTTCCATTTAATGCCTATTAAACCGCTAGGTTTATACAATGCCTCTTAAACGTCTTAGCCATTGACTTACCCGACTAGATAGCGACTGGATATTAACCCACCACCGGTATTATATTCTACAATAATAGTTCATTTCACACTGGTGATATAGAATGTAACAAAAATGTATCGGATGAAGCAAGCAAACACAACCCGTGCAGGACGGACTTTAAACTTTTAAAATATCTCGAGTTTTCTTAAATCAAAATATTAACCTTTCTTCCACATCGTCATGAGCACGATGTTGCATCAATCTCTTCAGTCTTCGATCCTCGTTTGCGTTCATTGAGACCTCAGGATGTCGGATGCGGGAAATTACATCTTCCTCATTGTCTGATGCAATATCAGGCTTGCCAAACTGCATATAAAAAGGGGTTCAAGTGGGTCTGCAGGGCAAGTGGGGTAAATTAAATATGACTGTACAAATTGCAGATCGGGATTAGGAAATATGAAAGTGTGGCAAATATATTCCACACATGGGTGTGAAATATGGGACTAGGACTGAGGACATAATAAAGTGCTCATATGGTGCTGTGGATCATATGAGGGTTATTAAACACTTTAGTGAAATATAAGGTTAGGTATGGAGGTGTACAAGTTGGGTATGGATGTGGGAGCTGTTGTACACCATTGCTAATTAGACATGGAGATCATGGGGGAAGGCTTACAAACCATTTCAGACAATAGAATGGCTTACTTTTTCCTCTTCTTCATCATCATCTTCGTCATAATCATCTGCCCATTCCGGACGCTTTCCAGCCACGTATCTCTTTACGTGGACTTTCTCCATCGACATCTCACCTTGTGTAACATAAACAATAACTCAGTTTGTAGGATAGAATATGTTTATTCGATAGGAAAACAAATGGAACAGGCCATGGGTGATATTATTACATGGGTTATCATCAGATAAACCGTGGTAATAGTCTACTGACATAAGTTATCCAACTAATGATTTGATCACTTAAAGTGCCCCAAATACAACTAGCATAATTCAACTTATTGTAATTAAGGCCAGTCTCAGCTTTAAAAAGTAAATTCATCTTACGATTAAGCAAAAGTCAGCTTTAGGGGAATTAATGGTCAGAGAGAGTTGGTCAAAAAGGGGATAAAGAATATAACTATGCAATTCAAAAGGCACAGTACAGCAACATATTTAGAACAATAAAACAAAACCGGAAAATAAGTAATGGAATCAGTAACCCACTTTACATTTTGAATAAAATTGCAAGCCAGTAACCAATTTTACGACAGTAAAATGTTTGTTTTTTAATATTCAGTTAACAATGACGATTTAAGATTGGAATCTTAAAATAATTAAGAATTCTAGTTTATACCTTAATGCAGATTCTACTTTAAATATCCATTATATTTTTTATTAGAATACCTTTTTTGTTTTTGACTGGGATAGCACCAGCTGTAAACATAATGGGCTGAGGCTTTGAGGCTTCCTCGATAATATGTTCTTGTCCAAGAGTAAACATCTTGACTCGTTGTTGTCACACTTTCAAAGATTTTTCTAGTCCGAACTATCCGGCCTACAAATATTACTGTTAGTATGCGCTGTATTACACCGTTCGCCGTGGTAAGTTTGTCTTTAGTCCAAACACAACTTTACATTAAAGATTTGTAACAATGTTACAATATAACATACCAGTAACCAGACAACTAATTTTACAATTCTTCAATGCTTACATAAAAGCACTTTAAAACCAGTCGCGAGGGTAGTGTTATTTAATTCTATGGTATATTTATATATATTTTTAGTTTTTAGTTTATTTTTTTTTAGTTATTTTTTTTAACTTATTATGATAAGAAACCCATCCAAGTGTGCCGTCTTATCAGCAGAGAATGGCCGAATTCAGCTAGAAAACGATACTATTCCAAACGTCGACAGATGCAAATATCTTGGAACCATAGTTCCTGAATGTTGGGCAGATATAAGGAACAGGATTTCGTTGGCCTCTCAGGCATTTGGTCGGTTAAGATCGAACATTTGGAGCTCACACCACATATCAAGAAAACTGAAGATACGACTGTACCGGGCTTTAATTCTACCGATAGCAATTCACGGCGCCGAAACGTGGAGCACCACCTCATCTGACATGAACTCATTGAAAGTTTTCGAAATGAAAGTGCTTGAGAGCAATTCTCAATGTAACCAGACGTGATAGAACAGAATTTCCTAAGGTCAGGAATGTAGACCTTAGGAAAATCCTGAGAGTGGAAGAAACGATCGAGGATGTCGCCAATGCAAGACGCTTGCGTTGGCTGGTCACGTTGCACGAAGCTCGGAGTCGAGCTTGATCAATCTAAGCTTCAGGAATGACTTTTAATGCAAAAGGCGAAGAGGACGTACACGCAAGAGATGGCGGGAAAACATCCGAGATCTATCCGGCATCCCCCTCGCAACGGCTGAACGAAGGGCGAGAAACAGAAGCAAATGGAGAGAAGACATAGTTCGATGGACCGCAAGGGGGCATCATGCCCTATGCACATAACTAACTAACTAACTAACTATGATAGGATATTGTAAGGTCGCGTGGCCAAATGGTTAATGCGACCGATACATATACCGACTCTTATACAAAAAACGGTCCTGGTGACGAGCCCATCATAGGTTCGCAACTTGGCTTGGTAAAAAAAAACTAAGATAGGATATTTATGTTTATTCTTGTGAATTGGATAATGCAAGGGCAGTTACCACACGGTTACTGGTCTTACCCAGCGCCCAATGTCGGGTTGCCGTTGCTATGAATCATACACAACACACTGAAATAGCTCCGGTAACCCCATGGTGTGCGCGAAAGTGATCTGCCCGTGTGTTGACCCCCTTGGTTTCCGTAAAAGCGTGCGGGAAAAGCGTCGAGAAGTGAAATATGTGGATGCAAGGAATTAATTTCTATTATGTATGCATTTCGAAAAACAAGATAAAAAATGGAAGATGCTTATGTTTATTCCCGTGAAAAAGACAATGATGGGCAATTATCACGGGGCAATTATCAAATTACCCCGAGCCCACCGTTGGGTAAGTGAAGCTATTGTAGTGTATTATACTTATTTGATAAGATTGAGATATTTATTAAATGTTATATAGTTTAACCAGAATATCACCTGAAAATATTAATGAAAGCAATAAATATGACCCAAATGGTCAGAAACTATATACCGATAGTGTAGCCAAAGGAATCCCGGCCTTGTCCAAGAACACAACGTAGGCTACTAGCGACAGGCTGCGATCCTGTTATACATGTTTGCTTACTGTCGTTACCCATATAAGCATACCTGTCAAATCTGCATGTATAACAAAGTAAAGCAGAATTATCATGCAATTATTCGGGTAAAAATTTGTTGTCTTAATTTGAACCCATCAATCGATTGAGATTCGGCGTCGTCCGCTAAATAGCTTGTCGAATACCACAACCGACTAATCAGCGAGTGAATTTGATTCTTTGAACCCTTTTGGATAATGGCGCACGACGCCTGCCATCATCCATGACCAAAAACCAGGTGAGTAGTTAGTGACTGGTTTCGATTTAATTACCATTTGGCTGACGGGCGACGCTTCACGCTTTCAACATATCAAAAAGATATTTCAATTTATTACAAAAAATGAGTATTTAAACGTCATCGATTTCCAAAGCTATAAAAAAAACAAAACAAATATAGGTATTTACCCGCTGGTACTGCAAATGGTGACGTTGGTGTTTTTAGTCCATTCGGTTATTTCCCCTCTCTTTTTTCCTCGCATCACTGCTTTATTATTTGTTATAAAATCCCCATTTCTACTTTAGTTATATTCAAATGAAACCCGGTTTCAGCGTTCAGTTACCTAGCCCTGTGGTATGGTGTTTCTGGTTCTACTTTCCACTGCCGGTCGCGATAGTCACCCTACTTTAGTGGATAAATTCGTTTCGCAAAAGGACAGATTAGTTGTTTATTATTCCATGAACACCAGGCGAATAAAAACAATATATTTTATTGTTAATAATAAAACTGGTAGAAAAAAAAAACAATAACTCCTTGCATCATAAGCAACGACACGTCACATTATAAGAGTAATTAAAATATTAGTGTGGTTATGATAAGCACAATCAGTTAGTTGGACAAGGATTGCCAAACACTTGCTAGTCGGTTGTCTTCTTGTGCAAAGTTCCAAGAGCTTGCACTAAAAATAGCGGGAACCCAAACAATAAGATTGACTCTAAATGATAAATTACACTTCAATAGCTCTAATAACCCAGTGCTGGTCTTAATTTGATGAATGTATGTCTGATAATGAGCCTCTGCACTTTCACATTCAGTTATAAGACACAACTAACCTATATTACAGTCAATTAGGCCATACATTTATATAAATATTAAGAAAGTGGAAAAAGTAATCTTAGTAATTTGTGTTGTTTTGATATTATTACCTAATAATGGCTTCTGTACGACCAACATCGGGATTAAATACCGAATTCTCGTCATGGAGCCTTCAGGTACCGTTTTCGAAAAAGAAATATATCGATGAAATTCCTCCAGAAAAAATGCAGAAGCTGTGCACAGAAATCGACTACACAATCCACATAAATGAGGGGTACTGGCAAAAGCTCGGTAAGATTTTCATTTTTCATAGAGGATTATCTGCTACACTCCTTGTTTTGTGACCTTTTGTCATGCTAGATATAGGACATGGCAAATATTAGACTTTTGATTTTATGCTGATGTTAAGGTTAGGAAAAGTACTTACCACAATCATGTACAATTAACACAACAGAATTTAGAACTGTACAGCTCAAAAAAACTTAGCTTTCATGCCAAGCTTACACTGCTTTTTATCATTACACAGCATATTCAACCCATTAAATGCTTAAAATCCTTTCATTTTAGTTGGAAAGTTAGGGTTCGATGAAACGTCCAGCAAGAGATATCGTCTGTCATTTGAGATGCATGGCAGTCCAACCGATAATTTGCTCCGTGACTGCAGATACAGGATGGTGCGAATCCGACATCTTTACCAAATCTTAATGGAAATTGGATTGGTTCAGCTGGCCCAAGAGGTTCTAGGGGAATTTGGTGGGTAAAATTTGTTTATCATGAAAATGTTTTATTGTTGTTCTATAAGATTAAGTTTGTACTTGTACTACTGATAAAGTTACGAATTCTGGGGATAAAGATACACTCCATCACTACAAATTACAGGCTTGGTAACTGTAAAAAGAACTTAAATACACATAAGATGTAATTATTATAAACACTAAAATTCAAACGTTAAAAATAAAGCTGCCTCCATGCATATTAGCACCCAAGACAAAACAAGTTGACATTATAACTGCATTATCATGATAACAAATTTTGGCATTTAGTCATTTTTAAACTTCAAATCCTTTTTGACCTTTTCTTTAAAATTAATTTGATTAAATCATTTTTAGTTTAAACGTACATAGGTGCAATTAGGTAGGTTTGCCTTTAAAAACCCGTAAATTTAGCCATTCGGGTAAA
This sequence comes from Ciona savignyi, assembly GCA_000149265.1. Taxonomy (NCBI): domain Eukaryota; kingdom Metazoa; phylum Chordata; class Ascidiacea; order Phlebobranchia; family Cionidae; genus Ciona; species Ciona savignyi. Next base: position 933,937 of record CH002614.1, read on the forward strand.
GATATTTATAAATTTCGCTGCTCACAGATACTGAAGAGGAGCTTCCACCTCTTTCTTGTTTAAACAGAATTCCTGCAAATTCTCCAAGGTAAATACCACATTTATATATCATTAGAAACATTCTGCTTGTATGGTCTGATGGCCTTTTATCATACGGTATTCTATTGTTACAGTAATCAAAGGAATGTTTGTTTTAAATCAACTAAGTAATGTTTGTTTTATTGAGTTCCATATTGTTTTTTTGCAAAATATGTTGTTACATTGGAACGTTACATCCTTAATTCCACAAAAAAATAATACAGTTTTGTGACTTTATTAGGCTATTAGTTTTATTTATTTCATTTTTTCAATTCAGATTTTATTTTTATAATTATATTTTATTACATATTTCATTTATTTAATTTTATATGTGACATTTTTACTTTTCATTTATTCATATTTCTTTATTTTAAGCTTAATAATTCGTGTTCATATTTAATCTTTCACGTCTTTTTCAGTAGGGTTGTTGGTGAGAATTCCTTTCTGCCGAACCAGAACTTTTCAGCTCCCACCAAACGTAAGATTGACTTAGTAATATGAAAATTTGGAATCTAATGCATTTTGTTAATACAGGGGAGCCAAAGTGGTCTGGCTTGGAGACCTACCACTTTGACTTCAAGGAAATAAGACGAGGGACCAATGATTTTAGTCACAGCTTGCAATTGGGGGCGGGGGCTTTTGGGAAAGTGTACAAAGTTACCCTTAGCAACACCCTGTACGCTTGTAAAGTATTGAAAATCGTAAGTAAAGTGATAAAAATCACATTCTTTTGTAAAGTAATAAAAATCTCAAATCAATAAAATATGGTGACTGCAGTGACAATACCAACTGTTTTTACAGATGGACTTAGTTACTTATTTAAAGTGTTATGGATGTGCTCACCAGTTTAACAATGTTTTTAATTATTATGTCAATATTAATACCTCAGTCGGGTCAGGGTTACTCCCACTCTACCCTGTAATGCACCACTGGAATCACGTCAATGTGTTTTCTTGTTGATACAAGACAATAGTATGGGCGGGTCTACGGTCCTGTCACGACAGTGAATGTAGCCCATAGAAGAGCAGTTACTGTAGCTGTGTAACACATAGGAGCTATTATGGATTCGCTATATAGTCAAGTCTACCCGTTTCCTGAAGACATCTGACTAGATGTTTGACTGGGACAGATAATAGATCATCATTACACCCACCATTACACATTATCATACACTTGATACAGTGCTACACCTGATAAAGTGTTATTTGATTTGCAAAAGCCGGTGTTGATGTCCATAACATTTTCTGAGTGAATATTTTATTTCTCTTGTAAAATTTGTTTTTCTTTCTAACCAGTGATGAGGATTAATTTCGCCATAGTCACTAATTTTTTAAACATACAGGTATGATGATTTTACATTCGTCAGATAACATACTTACAGATATATAATCACAGTTTAAAGTGTCAAAATTTATTTAACAATTTTCAGTGTGCCAAATATCAATATTGCAATGTGTCTGTCCATTTTTTGTGTTCCACACTCACATACTTGTGATGGTGCTGATTCCTTTAAATTAAATTTCAGGACAAGGACAATCCTTTTACCACGTCAATAATTGAGACCCACCGAAAACACGACGATTTACGTAACGAGCTTAATTACCTTGCTGAGTACCGTCATCCCAACATTATTACATTGTACGGGTGGTCATTAAATGGGCCAGATCCCTGCCTTGTGTATGAGTTCATGAGTAATGGCTCATTACAAGATAGACTTCAATGTGTGGTGAGTTAATGGAATTATTCATATGTAATAGACCAATTAGAGTTTTGCTTCTAGTTCAAGCTTCTTAATGTATTTTGATTCATTTTTTTAAAACCTTTTTAAAACATAACAATATAAAAAAGATCTCCCATTCTTTTACACTGTTCCTATTTCCATAAGATTTCTAATGTTTTTGAGTAGCTCCTTGACTATCAACTCAATTAAACCACAAAAAATGTGTTCCATATACAAATTTAAAGTAATTTATAAGACTATTTTAAGTTTGTGTTGAAAAACTTATTTCACAACACAATTTTTTTTGTTGAAACTCAATTTTCTGATTTAACTTCTCTAGTTTTCTCCTTTCAATTTCTTCTTTTTCTTTCCACTATTATTCCTTACAATGTATCAGTGAAAAACTATTTAATCTTGTCATAAAGTATTTTTGTTAGTTAAATATTTTTTTATAGAAGATCCTGTTTCATGTTTTTACCGTGCAAATAATAAATAAACTAAACTAATCACCAAGCTCATCAATATCGAAGAATTTTGTGGTGATATCATATCGGTTAACATTCTTTCATTTAGCATTGCTATTTTCAACTAACATTATCATTTTTATATTGCAGGGAAATGCACGGCCACTGACTTGGGAGCAACGTGTTAAAATATCGTGTGGAGCTGCTCGGGGACTTCAATTCCTACACACGATGAAAGCAAAACCGCTGATACACGGCGATATTAAAACGTATGCGCTTTAAATAAAACTGGTTTGTTTGGTTACCAGTAATGAATGCATTAGTTACCTCTATTGTGGGTGTTTGTGTTTCATATTCTGTGTGTAAACAGAGCAAACATTCTTCTTGACGAAAGCTACACAGCGAAGTTGGGAGACTTCGGCTTGGCGAGGGAAATGCCGACAAACG
>CH002614.1:936745-974413 GCA_000149265.1 Ciona savignyi
GCGAGGGAAATGCCGACAACGCCATCGACCGGAAGTTACATCCGACTCGACAATGAACACACGCCCGGCCACTCTGGGTTATCTCGCTGATGAGTATGTTAAAACCAAGAAACTTTCAGTACAGGTGAGTGTTAAGGTATAATTTTCGTTTTATAGATGCTCATCTCTGGAATATATAAGAGGTTATTTGTAGTAACTGGTTCTTAGTTAACAGTGAAAGTTCTTTACGTTTCTGCCCTTTTCTCAATTTTTGGCCACAATAAAAGTCTTGTGTGGCAAAATATTAACAAAATAAGAAGTGTGGGAGAAAAGTTTTTTGGTTCATAAAATGTGGAAACAACTGTTTTACCAAAGATGTTATTAAAATTTGCTTTTTGTGTTAAGGCTACTTTTGACTATCGCAATGCATCTTATTTATCGCACTATTAGTTCGCAACACTAACACAGCATGACTTTGGGTAATTATCATGGTCATTTGCATTAAAACAAATAGACAATTCAAACAAAACCCAGTCTAGCATATTATATATATTGATGCAGTGTGTGTTGTATCATAGTTATTAAGATAGATATCCCATAAAGTATTATTCTGTTCGTTGCAGGTTGATACATATGCGTTTGGTGTGGTTCTGTTGGAACTTTACACTGGTCGAAGAGCGTTTGATAGAAACACAGAGACACCGCTATTGGTAAATATTCGATTGTGACTTAAGTAAAATTGCATTGTAGGTGTGTGTACAATATCATTAAAATTCATTTTCATCTGACGACAATATATTAAAAAATTGTCAATTTAACAAAAAATTAACAAAAAGAATAACATTAAAGGAAACCATGTTTTACTCCAATTTGTAGTCAAAAAAACCTAGTTTTTCTTACAGATGTTTATCCCTGTTAGGACAATAAAGGGTGTATGACACAGATAATCATCATGTCATGTTTTCTTGCACCCAGAGTTGGCCCAGTTGGGGTTCCTAACTATGTGGGGTATTTTAAATATATTATCATGGTTCTGTATCAGTTCATAGGTAAATGGTTAACCGATTTGTCAGATAACCACTAGCAAAATCAAAAGATGGTAAGGTATTGCAAGAGTTTTTGTTCAACATGAAGAATATTTGTCAAGCGATAAATTCAACTGGAATCCAGCAACGTCTGCCTTAATGAAGGATAAAACCAACTAGCTAATGGCTTTGAACCTACAACCTTCTATTACTGAACATACAACTTAAACAAATAGCTTTGCTAGACCAAATTATTAAATAAACCTAATTTTCAACTCATTTCTATCAAATATGGCCGTTGCAATATTTATGCAGTTTCGGCAACCAGAATTAAAAAATACCTGCTGAAATTTGTGACAGTTTTGTGGAAATCTTATTTTTATATGGTTATGTTTACAAAAATATTGGCTTTAGATTTTTTGGTAAGATAATCTAAATATTCTTCATGCATTATGCCCGAAGATTTGGTTTCTTCTTTATTTGTGTTGTGGAAGATTATGAAATTATGATGATTATTGTATGACAGCGGGATTACATGCACAACGTGGCGGGGGACGATATCGACAACCTGGAAAAGAAGGCTCGGGAGAAACTTTTGATGCTGCGAGACCCACAGGTAAGGACCCACATGGGGGCAAGATCCATAGATAAGTACCTACGTGGGGCAAGACCCATAGATTAGGACCCATGTAGGATAAGACCCATGTAGGGTAACACCCATCGGTGAGGACCCACACACACCAGGGCATTGAATCCGTTTACTAGCGGGCAAAAAGAACAGTTATTTATCGCCTTCACCAAATTTAATAGAACTAACTGTTAATAAATCAGGTTATTCTTGTTTTTTGAGATTATAATCTTCATACAACCAACTTCAAAAGCACCAGATTCATCTTGTTTACTTTGCAAATTCAGATCAGCATTAGAACATTAAATTGTGAGAAAAAAGGTATTTTGTGTTATAGAGTATATATTTTTCCGGGGGTAGCGAAACGAAAGCTGTTTTTACTCATGCCCATAGTCGATTTACCAAGCTATTGGGAAATTATATCTTGTAGGCATATTTTTTATCCATAATATTAAAATCAATTTTTTTAGAGGAGCTTGCCAGGGGCACAACTTCTATTCCACAAATTTTTGGCTAAAATGTATTATGAATAACCTAACTGGTCGGACAAATTTATGTGTGTCATGCACTTCATTACAGATTCCCCCAATGTCTGACGAAAACTTGCTTAAGAACGTCTGCCTTGCGCTAAAATGCTGTGCTATTAAACGGACAAAAAGACCGAAAATGAAGGCAGCTTTGGAACAACTTGTGGAAATCGACAAATCTCTCACAACAACTGGCTACTTGTATGATTCGAATTGTAAGTTTAGTTTTTCATTTACAAGATGCAATAATTATTATTAAAGAGATAAAGAGAAAAATGATCTTATCAGCTATTTTCAATGCCATTTCTTTTGTTATTGTTACCTGTTTCAACCTTCAACATTAATTACTTCTATTGCAATCTAACATCTGTCAAAATACAACTGAACCTCTAACATCTCGACCCACCAATACATTGAATGCAGATCAGCAGAGGAAGATGAGTTCACAGTTTTCCAGAAAATGTCCGACGGAAACTGACGATCATTCCCTACTACTTGAGGTAATTGAGATAGAAATGATTGACTGTAGTGTGTAATGCCCCTTGTGGTCTGTTGATTAATACACAACTGTATAAAATAAACAAAAAAACACATTAATAAGAAAAATATGACAAACATGTGATATAATTCTCTAAAATGTAGATATTTTTTGAAGTAATGTAACATGTTTTCCTGTTTTTTCTCTGTGAAGATATTCATCTGTAGCAAAATGCAGGAAGTGTGTAATTATCAGGTTATCTATTGTGCATAATCTCTCATTACTAATATTGCACTTGCACTATTATAACAACTGTCGCTTTTTAACCTGGTTAATTAGCATGGATGCCAGGTATATTGAAAAAAACTTTATGCGTTGATAGAAAAAGCCGAATAAATCACATGACGAGAAACCTCCCGCGCATCACTCGGTGAACGAGCAGTTCGAGCATCTCCGCATCCGCCGTCCTCCGTCCTCCAGCGATGACACCGACAGTATGGGCCGATCCTCCATCGACACCACAAACAGGAGTTACTACATCGATCCTGAGCACCAGAGGCAGGCTCAGTACTTCCACCCCTCTCACCCACCTTCGTACGGGGGCTCGCTTTCTGTGCGATCTGTCGACACCTCAATTGACCCCAGCATAGAAGACTCGAATTTTTCGAGCCACATTCACAGCGAGAGTATCGATGTAAACGACTCGAACGACATTTACACCCCGGGGCCATTCAAGTTTAACCCCGTCGTTCCACCCGGCCCACCCGATAACCCATTCAACCTGGATCTAAGCCGGGTGCCGAAATCGACGATGTACCACCCAAGCTCTCAAGATCAGATCACGCCGACGAGGCAGTCGTCAAAATGGACGGCGGATGAAGATTGCGCCGCTGAGGTGTTCACGAGCCTCGATTTGCATACCAAACGAACTGACCAGATGAACAAATATCAAAGCAGAGGTGACCCTGCTCCTTCCAACACGTCGTCGAAAGTAACAACCCCACTCCCTGGGTCGTTTCACTTCCCAAGCCCCGCAAGCCCTCACCCCCCATACGACTCTTCCATCTGCTCATCGTACCCCCCGGTCAGCATCAACGCCTGCAAGGAGTCGATTATAGACAAGCTAAAGGAGGGAGCGGAAACATACACCCAGATATTCCGAGACTCTCAAAGCAGCAAGGTGCCCACAGAAAGCAGCACGGATTACTAAATACTTATGCTACTGAGCGTCGCACAATTTGTAAAAATATTTTAAAAAATTTGCTCCCATTCCCCTAAAACATTTTTTTTAAATCCCGTCTGGGAAAAATAGTCTCAGAAATTTTTACCAAAAAGTTGGACTATTTCATACTGAGCATAAATGACTGTTCATAAGGACAACACTCAGAAGTAAAAATGGGGGTACCCAAGAACTTAACCCAGACCATAACAGCTGATATGATGCAGTTTCCACTATTTCCTCCCATCCTGCCTTTTAGTTTGGTTTTGGGTCACCAGTGGAAACAGTTTTAATGAAAAACTTTATGAATGTTCCTTGCACTTGTGATAAACATCAGAAGGAAAGTACAATAATCATAACCATGTTGGTGGATTATTCACCGCACACCTCTGGGCCTATTATTTCCACCTCTAAATTTGCTAGCATATGAACACAGTGACCATCAATTTTATTTCATTGATTCCAGTTTATTATGACTCCTTAGCCAGTCAAGAAAACAGCCAAACGTTTTTACTTAGACAAATTTAGAAAACATAACTAAATACACACAGAAAAAATACACAAAGGTAAACCTGCACTGGGCAATGTAAATATAAAAGTATTAATTTAAATATTTACCTTTTTTGACCCACTTGAACTGTTCATCTTTTTTGTTATTTCACCATCATTTTCCACCAATTTTTCTTTTAAATTTGGATCAGTGTGTTTACAATGTTACGAACTTTTTTGTATTTTAAATGTTAGTCTTTTTTTGTAAAATATTGCCAAGTTTTTTCATGTGTTTTTATATAACTAGGCAAACGATGCTTTTGAATAGAAAACTGCAATAGAAAACTAAGTTTTATTAAACACACTTGCTGGTATGCCATTCGAATACCGCAGAATCAAAACCATCTGTTTATTTTTTGCCTAATATTCTTGTCATGGTGGTCTCACTCTTACTATTATATGTTTGCTTTTAATTTAATATGCTTAAGCAGTAATGGATTTAAGGGTAAACAAAAAGTTAACAACAGAACTACCTTCACACTTGTTCAATGGTTTATATTAACCTTTTAAACCTTACATGTTCACATAAAACTTCGATCAAAAAACTTTCTATTCTTTAAAGAGCATCTGTTGTCTATTTCCAATACGTCTGGTGAAACCAGTAGTATTTGTAATTTTACATATTTGTCGCAGTTTAATATAAAGTTTACACTTAAAGCTATAGGCCTATTTGCTCAATGAATAAGAGATTTTAAGAACTTCATTTAATGATTTAAAGTTCCATTTATAATTGCACTAGTTTTTGATGATTACACACATTATATTGCAAGCACTCCTTCGCTAGTAGATTGGTACGATACATTGTTGTTTTCCGTCCATATCTTTTATAGTACTCGCCAATACACAATTTTGTATCTTGTTTGTTTAAATGTGTAATTCTGTAGGTATGGTTGCAGTCTAGGGGCAAAAGGATGGTGGTGCCAGTTTTTTTGCACAGCTTTGTCCTTGGAGAGGTAGAGTGTATCCAATGTCACAATCGAATAAATTGTTAAATATTTGGCAACCGGTCCGTTGACTAAAGTTATTCAACTAAAACAGTTCTAAATCTTTAAATATATAAATAAAAATTCATACACCAGAAAAAATTGAAATGACACTTTAATTTAAGATCATTGCACACTGCACAGGCGCAGAGAAGTTATGTGGCCAACTAGATGTTTTAGCACAGGCAAAAATTCAAATCTCCTTAAGCCGGCTTCCCCAACCTTACTGTTCATTTTGCCCTATTTTCCTGAAATTGTTTGATGAAATAAAGTACCAATGTTTAGCTATATATGATATCCCTTATCTTTCTCATTGTACTAAACAACAATTTACCCTATTTTTAAGCTGCAAGTAAAAACAACCAGGATTGTGTATACTTTGTAATAATAAATATCTCAAGGGTAAACAACAGCGCAAACCGAGATAAAAATGTTGAGAATTAATTTGTCGGTTGTTTGGTACCAGATTGAACTTTGTGGACATCATACGTTGTTGATTGGTTTCCCGCAGTACGCCATTAAATTTGCCTCCCTGAACGCCTCAGATAACGTCTGCAGATGTAAATGAGATCATGTGGCAACTCATTGAGCAATTAGGACTAAGAGTTGATGGAACACTAACTACTATAGATAGTTTGACCTAACTACGAAAAAACGCAAGAAGTGAAATCATACAAGGAATTGTTATCAAATTACCATGCTACCACCGCGGGGTTACCAGAACTATTACTGGGTTCAGGTAATGCCTGTTAAGTCTCTTTCTCCAGGACACAATCAACTTACCAGAAAAACAGTTTTAAATATGCAACCCTCCAAGCTCTTTGGTTAGACAATCTAGTTGTGTCCTAAAGCAATGTACCAACTATAATCTGCTACCCAGCGATTGAACAATATGTCAGTCTGAACGTAAATGCCTTAATCATAAATGTTTGCATTTTACTTGGTGGGTCTGCACTTTCAAAATCAAGTTCTACTCACCGGGTGAGCGTGGCAAACTCGCGCAACATCTTCAGCCGAAGCTCCGTACTCCATAGCGAGCACCGCTTCATTAATCATCTCCCCTGCACCTCCTCCAATGATGTGAGCTCCGAGGATTCGATCCGTCTCCTTGTGGCTCAGGATCTTCACGAAACCATCTGTGTCCGCTGTGGAAGAAGACGTTGAGATTTTATAATGCTTCAGGTGGAGGGGACTGTGGTAGCCTTAACAACCAGGTTTATTACTCGCGTTTTAATGTGTCACAGTGAGCTTGGACTTGGACCCTACTAATGTAAGTCAACAACACAAAAAGACATGGTATTATGACCCCATACCTAGTCAGGGTGTGTCACTATAGGCCAGTGGTTCTCAATCTTTATGACCTCGTGGCGCACCCGAGAACAATTAAGAAACATACGGGCGCACTTCGCACTGAAATTACTGTTTCTTGAGCGCTCTTGCTTTTCAAAAGTTAATGTAAAAATAACGTTATAATGGAAAAGAACGAACTAGACACTAACCATTTAGTAGTTTATGATCTATGCACACTCTGTCGTAAATTTACGAAATGCAAGTGTGGCGCACCTAGCTAACCCCTGTGGCGCACCGTTTGAGAAGCACTGCTATAGGCCCATCCCTAGTAACATAACCATGCAAGCCAGACATGGCCCCATTCCAGGTCCCAGCGTCAACATATGCCTACCCCTAGTAACATAACAACGAAAGTTACCGTTTGTCTTGGCCCTGCTGTTTGCAGAGAAGGGAAATTTTCCGACTTTGTATGGAACGTTGTCGTTTTTGAGTTCCTCCTCGTTCTTTCCCACCCAACCAACTTCGGGGTGAGTGTAAATCACCGATGGCACGCAGTTGTAGTCGATGTGCACGGGCGCGCCTGTGAGCCCCTCCACACATATGATGCCCTCGTCTTCGGCCTTGTGGGCCAGCATCGGACCCTTGATTACATCCCCGATTGCGTACACTCTACAGATTAGGTTTAAGTTAATCGTGGGAGTGGGAAATGCAGGTATTCACATAACAATATATATGTCCAAGAGAATTTTCTTTCATGAAAGTAATTATTGAACAGCACAATACCATTAATTTAGTATAAGCTTTTAGTAAGGAATATGTGGGATGTTAACGCATTAACAATATCTTATTACTTGTTTGTTACTTAGAGTCCAAAATTACAATTAGAATTGTAGAAGATTTTTTCGATAAAAAATGCGGCTCAAGAGTTTAAAAATGGCATCTAACAACAAATCACGTAACAACTGACTAGAGCTTTGCCCACAGAACCGACTAGATGGCGGCTGATTTAAATTCAACAGCCTTTTTAAAGCCAGGTTGCACAGTTAACTACCTCATTATTAGGGTGAAGGTGACGATTTTGATTTTAGGTCATGGATTACCTTTACAAACACAGTAATAAACTTTAATACACACACACACACACAGGGTTAATTTGATAGTTTGTAAAAGGGTTTAATTGTAGGATTTTTTTAGGTTTGGTAAAATATTACATAGTAGGTAACATATTATCACTATATTTGTACAGGCGTTTGGTAGTAGGGAATTTAATCCAGTAGGTACAACATCATCCCCACCCAGCGGACCACATATATAGCATTAGTTTCCTTACGTGGGGCAGGAGGTTTGGAACCTTTCATTGACAGGTATCGTCCCACGAGGCTCAAGTTCAACTCCAACTGTATCGAGGCCCAGGTTGGAGGTGAACGGTCGTCGACCGATGCACACGAGGAGGACATCACATTCAAGTGTCTCCTCCTTCCCTCCTTTCGCTGATTCAACGCTGGGGATCAGATGATCATGTACGTATGAAACAGTTAACAAGGGCTATTCTTAAATATAACGATGATTGCCCTCCTTTTAAAATCTAACAAGGATAATTCCTTAATATAACGAAGATTGCCCTCATTTTGAATATAAACAATGGCAATCCTTAGAATACCTTGTGTAAAACTAAAATTGGTGTCCATCCACACTAATTGAACCTGTTTTTTAGTTAAACAAATTCTGTAGCGATCAATAATTTCATGGTAATTCCTATTAACACACAGCAATAGCAACGATAACCAGAATGTGGACACAAGTTAATCTGTAAAATTGATTCTATGTCTGTTTCTTTTATAAAGAATGTGCATTTTATATAGAAGAAACAATATATAATTTATATATATTTACAAAGAGTGTGATTCTATATAGAAGAAACAGATATAGAATCGATTAGTCTTTCCTTCCATCCACTGAAAAACCAATCCACTGTTAAAACACCACTCACTTTACTTGTATACCACTAGAAGATCTAGATGCAGAGGTGACCTTGGTATTTAACTTGAACTTCAGTCCTTGCTTTTGTAAGGTGCGCTGGAACGTCTTTCTGCAATCGAGAAAAGAATAACGCAAGGCAAAAATATATATTTCCTTTATAGTCTTATAGACAGGGGTGCTAACTGCATCCTGGCCTTTTTTTTGTGTACTCAATTGGGACGTAAAAATAGTGATTGAAAACTACAGTCAAACTTTATTTACCTTGCTTAAAAACAAATATTATCAAAAAAAAAGAAAAACAGGCAAGCGTGGATGAAATGTCGTCAGAATACATGCCAACAATCTGGACCCCTTGCTCTTTATAGACTGTGCTTTAAAGAGCTCATAGTGTAGGATGTAGACATGAATATAGTTTTTGTCACAAATACTGGGTTAAGGTAAGGCTTGAGCGGCTAATCCAAGACTACAAAGGTATGTTGGAAATTAATAAAATTTAAAAAAACTTACGAGACGTCCATATCTATCCCCAATCCTCCCACGTGCCCAAGGAACTCGACGGCAGTGACCTCAGTGCCCAAGCGGGACCACACAGATCCCAATTCGACCCCGATAACCCCAGCCCCGATGACAACCATCCGTTTGGGGACTTCTTTCAAAGAAAGTGCACCGGTTGACGAGATAATAGTATCTTCATCAATCTGAAAATGTAAATGGTGGATTACAGGGAATTATGTTAATTCTCTTGGGTGTTGAGCCAAAGGGGGTTACAACATGTAGAGATAGTTGTCACAACAGCTTAGTAGCGAGCAGCTGGTTTTGTTTCCATAACCATTTGGCGGATTGTCCACCATTATGGTTAAGACATGACGTTTATTCAAGGGGTGGAAAATATAGATGCTTTGTAACAAACTCACACAAGTAACCTGGTTACAAGAACTGTACATATGTGGTGATTTGATTAGATCAAATGTTATATTGGTAAAGATAGGCAATGAAACTGGTACATTACTGGTGTGCTATTCGTCTAATGCAATCAGAGAAACTCTAATCAAATACTTGGATAGCTTTCCTATGTGGTTGGGATAATAAATCATAGAACCCACCTCGATACCGGGGAATGGGGTGACTTCCGATCCGGTTGCAATTAAAATATATTTCGTGTTGATAGTTTCTTCCCCTCCGTCAGCTTTCTTTGCTACAACCTGCGTTGAATGGATGTTAAAATGAATATTGCACTGATTGAGTTGAATGTTTGAACTGCAGTTAAGAACATATCAGTAGGGGCATGACCACAGCAGGACAACAGAGATGTTAAATAAATATCCTTTTACACTAACTCTATTCATATTTAAAAGATTTAATTTTTTGCATCGTATAAATAAAAAAAGTTAATATTGAGTTTTATATTTTGCATATTTGAATCAAAAAAATTTGCTTTAGACAGATGCAAAGTTATTTCAGTGTTAGTGTGAAATGTGTGATCAAATTTACAATAAATAAATACTGAACATACCGGAAAGTTTATTCAAACTTTTAAGTGCAATTTTAACTAAGTACTCCTTACTTTATACACATTCAGACTGTATTTTTAACAACTGATGTTATCAGATTTTCTAATCATCGAAATGTCCAATCAATGCCTAAAACTTTCTTTTTCGTATCCTTCCATTCTTAAAATGGCATTCATGAATGTCTCTTACTTGATTTGGTCCTGTGATAGTTCCATGGCCGTCTACTCGAGTGACTTTGTTTGCTTTAAAAAGTCCAGCAATTCCACTTGTCAATCCATTCACGGCAGTTGACTTTTGTTCCATCATTTTAGGCAAATTTAGCTTCACTTCGGCTGCAAAGATAATGCATAATGTATATGCTGACAGGTATTAAAAAAAATAAAAGGCAATTAACCACAGTTATCTCTAGATAACACGTAAAAGTATCAATGTTAAAGGATTTAACCATGATTATCATTGGAAGAAATGCACAATCAAAATAAAGGATTTCTATATGGTTATAGTTGGATAACTCGTTTGAAATATTTATATATTCAATGATTTATGTACAGTTATTATTTGATAACTCATGAGGAAAATTCATATTATCTCTTTAATGCTTTAATTCTATGGAATAATTAACTCTTTCCGTCCCAACTCGCCATAAATCGCGAGTTGGTGGGAAAACATGGTATCCCGCCTGTACATAAATGGGTGCAAATCTAAAAAACGATTTTTCCGCAATGCGTAATGGTAGAGACCTCAGCTATGGCTCATTCGATCAAGGAAACCCTATATTTTATTCTTTATAATTTTCGTGGAGAAATATTAAAAATGCGAGGAGTGATAGCCTTTCTTTTTCAAGGCTTCGCCTCTTATTTCTATCGATTTTACACGAATTTACAAGTGACTAACTCAGCCAATAGGAGTCGCGTTAACTTGCGGAGAAGCTCTTTTTGTCAAGCAAGTCTTTCTTTACATTCTCTGTGAATTTCGTGCTGTTGAGAAAAAAAGGAGAGCGTTGGTGACGTTTTCGCAGCAGGCGTTTATGCTTCGTGTTCACCAAAGCATGAATCCAGCTGGGCCTGCTGAGCGCACGATAAAGAAAAAGGCGGCGAGACTAGCTAGTTCGGTGTGCCCTGCTTTGAAGAATATTGGATATAGTATTTGTGTTTGTTTGGTTGTTGTATGCCCTTTTTACACTGATCCTTTACTGTTCTTTTGTTAATACTTTTTACTATTTTAGTTCTACGAAACTAAAAACTTCAATGCGTTTTGGTTCAATTTTTCATAATATAGTTAGAATAAAGGAAAATTTCAATTAGGAATAGTAAAAAAACTACTGAAGATACAAATACAGTTCAAATTTTACTGAGTACAAAAACTATTAGACAATCTACATTCCAATTTTCATATCATTTGGGCATACCAATAATTAGTGAGTATTTCGTTTGTCAGTGCACCTCAAAATTTTCAAAGTCGAGCAGAATTTTCTTTACATAAAAAGTGGTGTTCACTAAAGTTTACATAATATATTCTTTATTGGAGGTAGATTCTAGGTGTGCGGTTTGTTTAAAAGAGGGATAAATTATCTTTCCAACCATACTAAATATTAAATCATAGCATAAATTTGAGAAAAACTGTGCTAATTTGAAAATGACCAAAAATTGTAAAAAACACTGCGGGACAGCATGTTTAAATTAATGCATTTGGCCGGGAGTGAAAGAGTTAAAGGCATGGTAAATCTTGGAAATCACTCCTAGGCATAAGAAATTAAATCCTAAGCCAGGCGTGAGATAAGTCAGCTGTTATTTACTGGCAAAAAAACAACAAATAAATCCCAGGCACGCCTAGTTTAGCATTAAATGTAATTTAATTAATCACTAATGTTTATTGGTTACCATCAATTCCTCTCATTGCAAAGTCCTTCCCAGTTGCCATGTGATAATAATGTGAGTTGTTCAGCAAAGCTTTTGATGGGATGCATCCAACATTTAGACAAGTGCCACCCAGTGTAGACTCCTTCTCCACACAAACTGTCTGAAAGAATTTTCTTTGAACTAGCTCATATACATAATGTCAGTCAAAGCTTAATTTTGTAAAGATGTAGGTAAAAGTATGATAACCTAACTATATCTAAAAGTATAGTAAAAATAGGAAAGGTGATATAAGTTACAGCATGACCAAGGCTGAGTAACATTTATTACATTAAACAAACTATATGGAAATTTGACAGTCCGGCTATTGTTTGGTGGGATAGTGCATAGACTTGCAACCAAAATATCTAACTGATTGCATGCTAGTCAGTTATGTCCTTGATTGGCACTTAGTTGATAGTGCTTAGTTCAATAACGAGTTCTTCTCACACTGAAAAAAACGTGCCAATCATATATAACATATTGCAATAGTTCTAGTAACCCGACGATGGTTGTGAGATAATCTGACACCAATGTGATAGCACCCTGCCCTTTCATATTGGTTATGTACATATAAACAGACCTAAAACTTTAAGTCAGAATTATTCTTTGTACTAGCTTTACAACAGAATTTTTTGAAATTGACAGATACTCATTCCTCATGCCTGGTATCAGACTTTTGCAGAGGTTGCTACATGATAACACATTTAATTAATAAAGCTGATTTAAAACTTGCTGTTACCTTCAATCCAAGTTGAGCAGCTTTGATGGCAGCTACGTAGCCTCCAGGACCGGAGCCGATGACAACCAAGTCGGCATCTTGGGTTGCATTGCTGTAACTTGCTGTTCTTGTGAAATGTGGGGAGCGGAGAATGTTTACTGGTATGTTGGGGGACTGTAAAAGATATAAGTTTTATACTTGAATGCTCGGGTTTATAGGGTACTGATACTTGTGATTATCCATAAGTGGTAATATAGGAAGATGTGTTAGGGCCTTTATACACGATTACAACAGTTTTGGGACCTATTTTATTGCGATTTCTCCTATTTCGATTTTGATATATTTGATTTCTCCTTTGCTGTGTCTAGATTGTTACATGTAAACAGAAAGCTTTACGTTCTAAATACACAACTGTTTAACTATAGGTGTGATGAGCTACCAAATTAGGAGCAATATACAAAATAAAACAATTCAGTCAACGCATGAGTGACTTACTTTTGAAATAATTTGACCAAGTTTTAACATTTTACAATGGTTTATAAATAATTAAACTAAGAACCAATCCTAAATAGGAGTAAGATTTTGGTTAAATTGTTTAAATTTAAAAACCAAATTTTTCACACTAGTAAAGAATTATAAATTACTTATTGCTTTCTCTAGTTCAGTTTTGAATTAAATTGGCAAATGATTCTTTACGAGTCCCTGACAGCTAACGTAGTATAAACAGGGTGTCAAAGTTTGTGACTTTAGGAGGGTAAAAAAAAATTTAATAAGTTCAAGTTTCAGTTCTATCTTTAAATCTCTTCTCCATTCGTGCACTTCTATGGCGTGTGGTAAGTCGTTCTCTTTTCTCGACTTTCTTCACCGCATTATTTACGTCATTACGTAGTTCAATTATTCGTTGGCAAATCTGTCGTTGAATTTCTTTTCTACGAGTTGCTTGTTTACCAGGTGGTGCCGGCCGACCGTCTGCGAACGACCCAGTCTGGTGTGTCAGCTAATGGTCCATATTTAAAAGAAGGCCTAGGGTCCCTCTTTTTATAAAAATCCTCGTTAAGTTTTCCGAACACAATAGGTGATGTGGTAATAGAACGATTCAGTATTCTTGGGCAATGTAGGCATTGTGATTCCAATAATCTTAATATGCGAAACGAAGTCATGTTTATACCCTAAATTCTTGCGTGTTCAACTGGGTAAAATGTAAATACCAAAAGGAATATCACCTTTAAGCTATATTTCACTAGTGACGCCAGAGATTTATTAACGTATATTTTGTTGGGGGAGGGACGTCTGGAGCAGCGCTTTAGGTTTTAAATTATTATTTCGCTATGAAAATTATATTTTATCCCTTTTAATAAAAACGAAGTTGGCTACTGAAGTGACTGTTTGACGTTGTAAAAAGAACCTTTATCGTAAAGCTAGAGTAATTTATTGTTTATTTGGTAGCTATTCCAGCTTATAATTTGAACCATTTCTTAAATTTTAAACCTATTGGTCCACTAGCTTTTTGGCGATGTATAGTCGAGAGGGGTAAGATGGACACCCTAATACACATTTGTAAATATTGGCCACGAAACGTTTCCCACGAACCCTTTCATGAGAATATAAGCTAGCTATACATGTATACCTTGCAAAAAAACGATTTTGAATTCTGAATTTCGAAAATACATTTATTTTTATGATGACCATGGGATGGGGAAAGATGGTCCATGTTGGGGTAAGATGGGCCACATACAAATATTGGAAAAAAATAATAGTTTTATTTGTTAATTGCGCGAAAACACTATTTAAATAAACAAATTCCTTCAGCTATTACCAATTTGTGGAAAAAAAACGGTTAGGGCGTATATGGTCCATCTTATCCCTTCTATGGGGGTAACGGACCATAAAGGAGAATGATAACATGCGAACGAAAAAGCTTGGTTTGTACGATATACTGCATATAAATTAAAGTGTCTGCAATCAAGTCAATGTATTAACTATCTTGTTTCTTGTATTCCACCACCAAAGTTATCGAATGTTAGCTGCACCTTTGATTCTTTGTGCAAAATTGATGGGTGTTTCTTTCATTGTAGTGCTGTAAACAAAAAAAAGGTTTTTATTTTTAGGAACAAAATGTTTTACAAGTGACAAAGAAAAGCTTGCTTACCTTAACCAATCATTTTCCCTTTAAATGCCTTTTGCCGACATTAATACCCAACTAATATAATAGGCTATATAGCTATTAAAAGTATATACTATCAAAGTTAAATCACCTTACTCTGCAAAAAAACATCAAACATTATGTACAAAACTTAATTATTAAACTCTTATTAAAAACATTTTTAACATGTAAACTTGGTAAAATTCATTTTTAAACATTACACTTCATTATTTCTGTAATTAAAAAATTAAAATTTACTTTTTAACATTACACTTCATTATTTCTTTAGTTTAACAATTAATATTTGAAATTCATTTTTAAATATTGTATATATATATATTTTTTTACACTTTATTTTTTTCTGTCAAGAAATAAATTACTTAACTTAAGGTACGGTAATTTGGGGATGCTCAACCTTCACACTTTTCGCAAGTAAATGCCGCCAAAGTTTTCCCATACGCACCAGAGCATGTCCCATGGTACCAGCATTTAAATATTTGGCATTGGATCCAATCTTCTTTGTCATCTATATCATCGTCAAAATAATTTCCAAAGCAAAACCAACAGACATTCACAGGATCATTCACATTTGTGCTGTCAGTTAAACCACTCGGACCTACAATCGGTTGACTTTTAGTTTTCTTTGTTGTGTAGTGACATTCGCGGCTCATGTAATATTTTTATATTAAAAAGTTATACTAAAAGTGTTGTAATGGGCGCTTAATGCGCGCACAGCTGTTTGACTTGCCAATTATTTCCTCTGAAACAGACTATAATCCAAAAAACACTTCCTTTATAATTCTTCCCACACATTGCGCCATACAAGCGCCTGTGTAAAAACTTATTGTATCAGATTATTATCAGAAACGCGTTCTGAAATGCAGACCTAAGCATTGCCTGCTTGAAGTTGATATCTTCAAGCATGTGTTACGAACCAGTTAAATAGGCCTAGTATGCATTATATTGTATCAGCTTGCAATATACCAATAAAGAAATCTTTTGTAAAGAGTCGGATTGCGATTTAATCGAGTTTTGGCTGAGGCATGTTAGTTGGGGAACCTCATGTCAGATTTAGTGCCAGCACCAGGCTCAAATACAGCCCTGACTTAAGCAAAATAAGGAAGCTCCCCACAGTTGTCTCTTTTTTTTCATTTTTTTAATTTTTTTAACACATTTTTTTCTGTTTTTTTATAACTTTCAAGTTCTTCCCTGTAAGAAGATCCTGTTAAAATTCTACAACCCTGTAATAATTGCCCTTTTTCTCTTTTTCTTATTAGTTTGAATAGTGGATGGAAATGGTAATAAATCACTGAATGATTTATTTAAATTAGATGACGCTGCCTGTTTATTATATTCTTGTGGTTGCTTTTCTTGTTGTGGCTCAATGTATTCCTGATGTTGCTCAATGTAATTACTTATAGACTGATGTGTAGTCTGTGCTGGAGTAAACGCATGCTCTGGTATAACACTCATGTCCACTGGATACAATCCAGTTGCACTAAAAATGTTATTCCAAATTGGGTATTGTGGCTACTTTTACATATGCCTTACTAAACAGGTTTGGAAAATCACATCGTGTGACACCATACCCTATGTAGGCCTATATATCTTGTCCAAGAACACGACCGTATAAATCTTGTCCAAGGACACTACCAAATTGTTAGCGATCAGTTTTCAATTTAGAACGCTTAGGGTGAACCCCGGTGCATTAAGCCAAGTGCTCGGTAACCTTTTTTCACTTAAGGCACATTTTAAAACTTATTAAATTTGACGGCACATTGGAGTCAAAAATGTAGCCTACAATGGAATATCTTCTGACAAGTTATTTCATTTGATATTATATTAGCGAAGAGCCTGATAGCCGTAATTTGCAAAAACAACTAAAATTAATATTTATGTGGTAAAAACGGTGTTTAAATAATATTATTATGTTCCCCGGCCCATCTAGCATTGTCATGCGGAACAGTAGTGTGTCGCGACCCACTTTTTAGGAGCACTGCATTAACCCACCAAGCTGTTCAGCGTAACAAAACTTATGAATTCGTTTGTGCCGGTATTAATGGCCCACATGTATGTGCTCTCGTTTGGCTCTTACCATGTTCATTTAGGCTTTTTGTTTGACATGTAACGTTCAGTTGTGTTTATCTGCCTATATAGCCTACGTATATGTAGACTGAGCTCCGAACCCTAGAATGACGAATCAATCTGAGGATTACCCGTGTGTTAACGCCCCTTGCGTTTTCCCATTAACGAAGATAAACATGAAGAACCTAGCTTTTCTTATATTTAAAAGTCTTGTTATATATAAGTCAACTGCAGTTATCTATCTGGCGGAGAACTTTTTGGTTCCAGCCCACCCAAGTGTGTAGACAGCAAAGATTCTACAAACGTGAGCCTTAAAATAGATTAAATTGTAAAGTGGTTAAGATGTAAGGTGCTGGTGGTAAATGTTCGGTTGTGGGGGTTTTATTGACATGAAACCAAAGTATGCTTGTACAGTCTTTATAACATTAGTATAAGAGTATATTTGTTTCGTATCAGAAACATAGTATACTTGGTCTCATCCGTTATATTTATTGAACTTTACCTTGGTACACGTAAATAACATTATCCATTTATATTAAAACAAAAACACAATCTCAGTAGATTTCTGGAGTCTTGTTCCAACTAAAACTCCTTTTTTTTCCAAAAGTAAGCTCCGACAACGAGTAGTACCGAAATGCCGAGAATGTATAAGAACATCGAATTGGAACTGAACACGTCATCCGCAAAAGCTGTTAGGTAAATTAAGTATGAATTAAAAGAACGCTTCTTTATGGCTTTGTTTACTTAAAATATGTGGCTGTGTGACCAAATAGTAAGAGCGATTAATACCACACAGAATGTAAAATACAAAACGAATGTTAGGCTGAAAAATTGCGTGTATTACCTCCTGTATGTTAACGCTGCTTTGGTTTGTAGTAATATACCATAGAAGCAACACAATATACAATTCTAAATGACAAATGGAAATACATATAAATAAACACTTGGCCGACTTACCGACGCATGTCTTCAAATCATCAGCAAGTACCAACCCCCCAGTACATGAACACACTGGCATGCCACCTATCATCGTACATATGTCCGAACAACCGCTCTAAAACAACTCGGGATTGCAAATGTTATTTTCGAAATATCTCTATTACCTACCTGGTCACACAGATTTGGAGTGTGGTGAGGAGTGATGTAAAGTGGGCCAGCTGAGATGGTCTGAGACGCTTTCGTGGAGACATCTCGACGTTTTCTAGGAGCACACGTCTAAAACAAAGTCGTTAGATTAATATGTAGAATACCTGGTTTATATATAGATAACTTAAAATTGCGTTATGATAGACCAGAGAAGATACAAAATCCAAACAACGCCGTGTATGATACACTATATTAGTAATGATGTGACGAATATGCTCTCTTACAAGGCTGTTGCATGTAGCATTCAAGTTAAGGTCGCATATGCAGACCATGCAGTGCACATAGATTGCTTGGATTGAAATCGATACGTTGGTCCACGTGAAAGAACTGAAGTGAAAAGTCGCATAGGTCGAGTTGTAGTTTCGAGTCGACCATGTATACTTATCAGCAGGGCAACTGAAACAGAAAACATTAAGGCGTATACAAACATATTATTGGTAGCAGTTCATAATAACCTGTGCGATATAAGATCGTATCTTCTAGGAGCGTTCGGGTCTTTAACGTCTGTAGCCCAGCATTGTATTGTCTGAATATAAATGTTATTTTCCGGTAGGATGTTTTTTTGGATGTGATAAATACAATGACTCAAACGCAGGATGTCTGATTTCCGGGTTTTGTTTTAGCTTACAGCACGAGCTTTACGTTGCCACGTCTACATATACCTAAAGTCAGTAATTGATTGGATTACAGACGTGTTTAAACAACTGTCGTTTTGTCGTCTTTTTCCCGTTTTCCAATGTTTCATCAAAGGTCCTACTTGTGTTATCATCACAGAAAATAACACTAAACGAAAGCCGAACATTATTCCATAATAAATATTCAACGACAGAAGAATGTTTTTAAGGATTTTGCGATTGATGAAGATTCTCCTATTGCCCCTACGCACAAAAATTACATGTGAACATCATGACCACGGATACTAACATCATGACCACGGATACTAAAAATATAAAAAAACGACATAGTTATAAAGGGGTTATAGGGAAATTATGTATCTAAATTTTGTCGTGAGCCAGATGCCAGCGATTATAAAAAGGGTTTACATTTTATAGCGACCCACAGAGTTTTGTTTTTAGGATTAATAAAAATGTTTAAGCTATAAAACTTCGTTACCTGTACGATAAAACTGGCCACGCTCTTCGGAACGCCGGCTAAACTGATTTTCGCGTAGACGTTATTCGGAACGTTAATGTTTGCACCGGCTACAAGTTTAGTCGTATAGTTGCTAGAAGCGTAAAAGCCGAAGTCCAGAAGAAAATGGCCATTTGCCATAGCTTGAAAAACTTTAATTTTCCTGAAATGCGTGTAATTAATTCGTTATCTTGTAATACGTTTAACAAACTTACTGGATTTGTGGTATTATTTTACCGAATTCAATCATTTGTTTTTTTGGAAACACACATTCTAAACAAATCCATAAGGCCTCGTATCTCCTGACCACTACAGTTGTGCTAAAATGTGGCATTCTCCATATATAGTACGCAACTGGTAAGGTGTGTTCCATTGGTCTAAAAAAGCAATATGTTAATGAAAGTTTCCATCGATAAAGAGGGTTTTTTTCGGCACCGTATAATTTGCAGGACACTGCGTAAGGTTGAACGTGAAGCTTGGGTTGTTGGCAGTGGTTTTACATTCTGGTTTAATCGTATTGGTATTATTCGGACAGGTGAGCGAAATAACCAACTTGTCGTTTACTTTAGCTTTCAACTTGGACAATGTGTTTCCGTCTAGTCTGGAAAGTATGATGCATTAAGGTGTATAATTAACTCGCCACTGCAATTTTAACAGTGGATTTTACTATATATAAGCGTCACAAAATCTCAAGTCTTTTTTTTTATAAAAATAAGGGGTGTGATGAAGTCCTTTATTTTGTGCCTTACTATAATGATTGTTTATAGGAAACTTAGTACAATAAATTGTTACATAGTTTTTCTCTATCTAAAATTATATAATGCGAATTGTATGCTAAAACTACCTTTTTAAATAATTTTAAGAATAGTGTAAAACAGCCGCCGAAAACATGTAGGCTACTTTGTTCGAAACCACGCTTTATATGTTTAAATAATATATACACAATTTTTATAAAATCTTACCTGAAGTAAGGAGCCATAGTGCACTTGATTGTGGTTTGTGCATACGTGCCTACAATACAAACAATAAGTCATGTGTTTGATAGTAAGGCCACAAACAAACGACAAGGACTGAGCTTTTTAAGGTGTTTACGTTTTTGCTCCTTGTAAATACGCAAAGGGCAACCACACTATTTTGGATCGTGAAGGAATAAAAATTGGCTCAAATCGTTATATTCTACACCAGTTAAACACTAGAACAATTATATATAACACCCCACAACATTTATTTTCTAGTCAGAAAGTAAGATTATAATATTTTCTATAATTTGCATGACACCACAATTATTTTTATTTAAAAGTTAGGTATGTACACTGTGATAAGTACGTAAAAATCCCAGTACTTACTTAAAGCACAGAAAATGATGATTCCGATCAGTTCCTTCATCGTGGTTGTTCGATCTTCGAATGATGTGCGTGTACAGTTGCGCTGCAAGGTATATACCAAGCACATTTGATCGCATGATTGTATTCCGGTTCCGTTTCAATCAGCGTCTTCGAAACAATAGTTTAAGCAAACTTAAATGAGACATTACGTTGTAGGTATAGAACTATAGACTGTTAGAGTATTATCGTGCTACGTGTCACACCAGCTGTAGGGTTAAGCTGTTATAACTAAGAAGTACAATTTTAATATCTACACTTTCTTCAAATCATCCATCAATAGATAGTTCATTCTGTTTTTTTTACGAACTAGAATTTAAAGCAATAATGCGTTGACCGTCACTAACACCATCTGTATAAAAATCGTTATATGTAACGCGAAAACTTTATAATATTAAAATCGCTATATATGTCGCGTAATTCATTCGGTCACACGACTATACAGGACATTAAAGATTTTTTACCAGCTTAAGGTTCAAATCCATAGCGAACTCTTCCCTTAGACCGTTTTGAATATAATCGTTATATTTATTGGTTGCGTAAATCATTCGGCCACACGACCGTACCAGAACATTAGTGATGTATTTCAGTTAATGGGATAACGGAATTGTGCGCCACCACACGGACAATCTTCTGATTACCTGCGCTTTAATGACGCCGTTGCCAAAGTAATGCAGTATGTTTAATTTATATGCAATTGCTTACGAAATTCAGACGATCTCACCAACCGATTCGTATTTAATATGCGCTTACAGCAATATGAGTTATGTTTTTATATGCGCTATAAGCGGACTGTGTTACTTACATAGTAAGATGTGTTATATTTTGCACTTTTAAGCAAAACTTGTGATGGAATGGAGCAGGAAGTGGCGCTGAAATGGTGTTGGCTGGGTGCTTAAAGTGGCACTGGAGTTGAGCTGGACGTGGCCTGGAATGGTGCTGTATGTGATGCTGGAAGTGGTGAAGAAAGGGTGCTGACATGGGGCTAGAATGGGATATTCATGTTTTAGGTCACAACCGACTAAAGCCAACAGAGCTTGGATTGCGACCTAGATGGGTATTGTGAACACCGCTGGACATAGTTCTAAAAAAGTACCCTTCAGCTAGGAATAAAATATGTTGCATTACAAGTACTTAATATTGTGGGGGTATCCAAATCTGCCCTGCAGAGTAGCCAATGGAATGACACTTCCCGAGATGATCTTGCGCATGTCAGGCTGCATCTGCATTATGCACAGTTTTAGCTGCATTAAGTTGGTTCCTTTTTCCCTATATTCTGTTGTTCTTAAAAAGCTGTAATTGATTTATTTCACAATTAATGCGGTAGCCTATATTTAAACGAAATCTAGAAATTAGGTTAAATTCGTGCTTAAAAGGCTAATCTGTTGGTATAAGCTGCACCATGGCATATACACCGACTAAATTCAAAAGAATTGTTAGACAAAGGCTATAATAATTAACGTAAGAATAAATATAAACGCTTATACCCAAAACTGCACAATAAACCATCAAGATTTGTCTGCATTGCGATTACTGTTGAGCTACGTTATGCGCTTACGATCCAATGCGATAAGTTTGTAGCTTATGTTACCGCGTTAGACCGTAGGTCGCTTTGGAACGCTAAACAATAATCCTTGCCGAAACGACTAGATTTTGACGAATGGGGGGGCTTAAGAGGTGTGCGGTCCCAGAACCCTATTTTAACGCCAAATCGTGAGACCTGACTGCCTTTAATTTATTAAAATAAAAAAGATTATACTACGGCTAAACCAATAATAAAAACTACTACAAAGAAAAACGTAATTTTTAAAACTTAATTTTTCCAATAACCAAGCCATTACAACTTTTCATGTATTAACGTCACTTGATTTGTTCCATTCACGGGAATAAACACGATTATCCTATCCTATCTTCCTATTTTATTACTAATAATTATGTACGTCGAGATCGGTTTGACGGTTATCTTGACCAAACTTCCGCGACGCATGACATAACCTTTATTATGTTATATCCATTTAAAAACACATAACATATAAAGTGCCATCCTTATGTTTTTATTTGTTTTAAGTTGTAGCAGCGCACTACTTTTGGACGGGTTTAGAGCAGGGTAAAAGACAAAGGGTGAACAGAGGTTAGGTATTTATTAGGTATTTACGCAAGGTGCAGTCAGGAAGAGCGCTGTACACAGGACATAGCTTAGGTAAATAAGGTAAAAGATTGAGAAAGCGGCAAAGCCAAGCAAGGCTATACCAAAATGCTCTCTGATAATATAAAATCTTATACAGTTTATATAAGACACATAACAGGAAACACATGTTTGTATACACGAGGCGTGGACGGCGTTAAACAGACTGGGGAAATAATTCATCGACTGCTCTGTCAAACACAGGAATTTAATCGTAGCTTCCCATGCACAAAATCTGGACACATGGCATAACGAATTAATAATTAAAAACACATAGTAATACAATTATAAACTTGTGTGGAATTCCCACAAAGTATTATAGCCTAGTGCCCTATAGTCCATAGCAACTGTTTGACGCTGTGAAACGAAACCTTATCGTAAAGCCGAGTGTTTTTTGTTTAATTTGTTGCTATTATTCCAGCTTGTATTTTGAGCCGTTCCCCAAATTTTGAACCCATTAGTCCACTGGCCTTGGGCGATGTCCACGATCAGTTTCGAATCTACAACATTAACCCACCAAGCTGTTCGGCGGACAACACTTTTTTGTGTCGTTATTACCCCAGGGCAATATTGGTTTCCGTTTTTACACAACGTATACTGGAATAGCTTCAATAACCCAAGAATGACGAAATAATCTGAGAATTACCTGTGTGTAAACGCCCCTTGCGTTTTTTTCATATACGGAGATAAAGATGAGGATCCTATAGCATATCCTATTATGTGTGCTTCTTTGTCGTTTTCTAATGTTTAAATAGTTTGTAATAAATCGATTGCAATAATCTATCTGGCGGAGAGCTTGTTGGTTCTAGCCTACCTGAATGTGTATAGGCAGCAAAGATTCTACAAGAGTTAGCTTGTAGCGGTTCAATTATAAATTGTCAAGTGGTTAAGATGTAAGGTGCTGGTTGTAAATTTTCAGTTGTAAATGTTTTATTGTCATGAAACCAAAGTAAGACTGTACCTTTATAAAGTTCTTTATAAAGTATTATAAGAGTCTATATGTTTAGTATCAGAAACGTAGTATACTTGGTCTCATCCGTTATATTTATTAAACTTTACCTTGATACACGTATAAATAACATTATCCAATTATGTGAAAACTAAAAGAAACACAATAGCGGTAGAATTTTGAAGTCTTATTCCAACTAAAACTACTTAGTTTTCCAAAAGTAAGCTCCAACAACGAGTACCACCGAAATGCCGAGAATGTAGAACATCGATTTTGAACTGAACACGTCATCCGCAGGTGCTGTTAGGAAAATTAAGTATGAATCCTTTAATGGGGGGGGGTACTTAATAGAACTTCGTGTTAAGGCACATAATTTAAAATACAAAATGAAAGTTGAACTGAAACGCAGCTTTGCTTGTAGTAATATACTATTAGAAGCAACATCATATACAACGCTATACAATTCTAAATGACAAATGGAAATACATATACATATAAAAAAACACTTGGCAGACTTACCGACGCATGTCTTCAAATTATCAGCAAGCATCATCCCCCCAGTACATGAACACACGGGCATGCCACCTATCATCGTACATATGTCCGAACAACCGCTCTGAAACAACTCGGGATTGCAAATGTTATTTTCGAAATATCTCTATTACCTACCTGGTCACACAGATTTGGAGTGTGGTGAGGAGTGATGTAAAGTGGGCCAGCTGAGATGGTCTGAGACGCTTTCGTGGAGACATCTCGACGTATTCTAGGAGCACATGTCTAAAACAAAGTCGTTAGATTAATATGTTGAGTACCTGGTTCATTTAGAGATAACTTTAATTGTGTTACGAAACACCAGAGAAGAAATACAAAACCCATACAACGCCGTGTAGTATACACTATATTAGTAATGCTGTGATAAATATGCTTTCTTACAAGGCTGTTGCATGTAGCATTCAAGTTAAGATCGCATATGCAGACCATGCAGTGCACATAGATTGCTTGAATTGAAAGCGATACGTTGGTCCACGTGAAAGAACTGAAGTGAAAAGTCGCATAGGTCGAGTTGTAGTTTCGAGTCGACCATGTATACATATCAGCAGGGCAACTGAAACAGAAAACATTAAGGCGTATACAAACCTATTATTGGTAGCAGTTCATAATAACCTGTGCGATATTAGATCGTATCTTCTAGGAGCGTTCGGGTCGTTTACGTCTGTAGCCCAGCATTGTATTGTCTGAATATAAATGTTATTTTCCGGTAGGATGTTTTTTTGGATGTGATAAATACAATGACTCAAACGCAGGATGCCTGATTTTCGGGTTTTGTTTTAGCTTAGAGCACGAGCTTTACGTTGCCACGTCTACATATACCTAAAGTCAGTAATTGATTGGATTATAGACGTGTTTAAACAACTGTCGTTTTGCCGCCTTTTAGCCATTTTTAATTTTTTTATCAAAGGTCCTACTTTGTGTTTTTAGCACGGTAAAATAAAATAAACTAAAGCTTAACATTATTCCATGATGAATACTCCACGACAGAAAGAATTTTACGATTGATGGAGATTCTCCCATTGGGATACAAAAAAATAAAGTCATAAACATCATGACCATGTATGGTTAAATTATTTAAAAAAACGACATGGTAAAAGGGGTCATAACGAGGGTGAAAGTGAGCAAATTATGTATCTAACTTTCGTCCTTTATAAGCCAGATTTCAGATTTTATATAAAGGGCATACGTTTCATAAGTACCCACAGATTTTTGTTTTTAGAATTAAAAAAAATGTTTGAGCGATTAACTGGTCACCTGTACGATAAAACTGGTCACGCTTCTAGGAACGCCGACCAGAAGGATTTTGGCGTATACGTTATTCGGAACGTTAATGTTTGCACCGGCTAAAAGTTTAGTCGTATAGTTGCTGGAAGCATAAAACCCCAAGTCCAGAAGAAATTGGCCATTCGCCATAGCTTGAAAAACTTTAATTTTCCTGAAATGTTTATAATTAATTACAAATCTTATATAATACTTTTAACAAACTTACTGAATTTGTGGTATTATTTTACCGAATTCAATCATTTGTTTCTTTGGAAACACACATACTAAACAAATCCATAAGGCCTTGTATCTCTGGACCACTAAGCCTTTGTTTAAATGTGGCATGTTCCATATATAGTATGAAACTGTCAGGTGTGTTCCATTGGTCTAAAAAAACAAAAAATTAAAGTTATCTCTAAATGAAAGTTTTTATCGATAAGATGATAATTTTAGCACCGTATAATTTGCAGGACACTTGGTAAGGTTAAACATGAAGCGTGGGTTGTCGGCAGTGGTTTTACATTCTGGTTTAATCGTATCGGTACTATTCGGACAGGTGAGCGATATAGCCAACGTGTCGTTTCCGGTAGCTTTCAGCTTGGACAACGTATCGTTGTCTAGTCTGGAAAGGTTAATGAGTTAAGACGTATTATTAACTCGCCGCTGCAATTTTGACAGTGGAGTATACTATATATAGGCCTAAGCGTCACAAAATCTCAAGTCTTTTTTTTATAAAAAATAAGGGGTGTGATGAAGTCCTTTATTTTGTGCCTTACTATAATGATTGTTTATAGGAAACTTAGTACAATAAATTGTTACATAGTTTTTCTGTATCTAAAATTATACCGTAAAACCTCTATTTGAGCGCCACCTCTATTTGAACACCACCTCTAATAGAACACCACTTTTAGCGGCGGAATTGTATTAGCAGATCTTTTCCGGTAATTATAAAATTGATTAAGTTTATATAATCTAGCAGTTAAAAGCCATTTAAAAGATACCAACCAACATACCGGTAGTAACAATGCAGTATCACGTCACGATAAGCAGCACTAATGCGGTAAGCAAACAAATTGAATTGAATAAAGGAAAGATTAATCAATAGCAGTCTTTCTTGTGCCTTCTAAACCGGCTATTACCAAACAGACGAAAAAGTTTTTTTAGCGGTATATTTAAATAACTCATGCCCGTGTGACGTAAATTTTTTCTTTTCATTAATACATTTCATTTTAAATTTCTGACCAGCTGGTCGAAAAATAGAGCGCCAATCTCCAATTGAACGTCACCTCTAATAGAACGTCACTTTTAAGGAAAAGTTGAAAATAAATCGTCATGGCGGTGAAATATAGGTTTTACGGTAAGCGTCACACAAATAGAAGTTTTCTTTATAAATTGAAATAAGGGTTGTATATGATAAAATCCTTTATTTTGTGCCTAACTATAATGAGTTTTTTATTGGAAACTTATTACAATAAATTGTTAGATAGTTTTTCTCTATCCAAAATTATATAATGCAAATTGTATGCTAAAATACCTTTTTTTACATAATTATAAGAATAGTATAAAACAGCCACCGAAAAGATGATTTTTGTTCAAAACCACGCTTTTTATGTCTTCAAAATCTTACCTGAAGTAAGGAGCCATAGTGCAGTTAATTGTGGGTTGCGCATACGTGCCTATAATACAAACATTAAGTTATGTGTTTGATAGTAAGGCCACAAACAAACGACAACGACTGAGCTTATTAAGGTGTTTACGTTTTTGCTCCTTGTAAATACGCAAAGGGCAACCACACACACTCTAGGTCGTGAAGAAATAAAAATTGACAAAGCGCAAATCGTCGTTATATTCTACACCAGTTAAACACCAGAACAATTATATAAAACCCTCCACAACATTTATTTTCTAGGTAGAAAGTAAGATTATAATATTTTCTATAATTTGCATGACACCACAATTATTTTTATTTAAAAGTAAGGTATGTACACTGTGATAAGTACGTAAAAATCCCAGTACTTACTTAAAGCACAAAAAATGATGATTCCGATCAGTTCCTTCATTGTGGTTGTTCGATCTTCGAATGATGTGCGTGTACAGTTGCGCTGCAAGGTATATACTAAGCACAATTGTTCGCATGATTGTATTCCGGTTCCGTTTCAATCAGCGTCTTCAAAACAGTTTAAGCACTCTTTAATGGGACCATTACATTGTAGGTATATACTGTTATCCACGTGTCACACAAGTTGTAGGATTAGGCTGTTCTAAATAGGGAGTACAATTTTATTAACTACACTTTCTTCAAACGGACAATAGATAGTTCATTCTGTTTTTTTTACCGAGGTAGAATTCGAAGCCATGATGCGCTGACCATCACCAACACCGTTTTCTATATTGGGGTGTGCCCTGTATTTGTCGTATGCCTGGGTGTGCCCTCTATTTGTCGTATGTCTGGGTATAGGATAGGATAGGATATTTATCTTTATCCCCGTGAATGGGAAAACCAAGGGGGTTAACACACGGGCAATCGTCAGATCACCTCGCGCCCATCGTCGGGTTACCGGAGCTATTGTTGTATATGATCGACACGTTCCTTCAATTTGGTAGAACCCATTAATCCGCTTGGTTCAGGCAATGTCCGTAAAGTGCCTTGCCCACGGACACAACCGACTAGCTATAGCGACCAGGTTCGCACCTGCAACCTTTTGATTGAAAGGCGACGCACTTAACCGTTAGACCAGCGGGCCGGACAAGTATGCCCGGTATTTGTCGTATGCCCAAGTGTCCCCTGTATTTGTCGTGTGCCTGGTGGTGTGATGTATTTGTCGTGTGCCCCGGGTGGAGGTGTTGCCCTGTATTTGTGAAAGTAAAACCGCTGGAGGGGATAAGTAAAGTTGGCAAGAAACGTTTGGATAATAGAACAAAACTCCCCGAACACGTGGATTGCACGCTGTGGAATTACACGTGAAGGGTGGATGCCAGCATTCGCCTAGTACGGACATATTGAACGTAGGGTTTAAGACCACCAACTCGCGTTAAACGCAACATTTTCAATTTCTTTTTGGCTGACGCACAAAGAGAAAATCTTCAACATATCTTTAGTGGTTGGGTCAACCTTGATGGTATCTAGTTTAAGTGTCAGAGACGCAGTTGTCTCTCAGAGACGCATTTAATTCAAATGTTTATACCAGTTTAACCAGGTGCCGAGCTATTGCATTTCTTTTCTTTATTGCTTTACTTAAAATGTTTCGTAGAACTAAAAATAAAATAATATATGCATTTTCAAGGTATATAGCTTAGTGCGTTTCTGGTTGGCGTTATGTATAAGCATTCTCATCAATGTACGAATATAAAATAAGATTATAAATACAATTTATGTATTAAAGATATTAAATTCTCCCTATAAAACTCAGCATGCTTAAGCATAAAATTCTGCAAGTTTGGAGTTTAAACACGGCTGTGCAATGCAGAGTTTTTGAACTGTGATGTATAAACACGCTCTGACCTTGTTAACACCGGGTTTGAAATATATGGTCTAATACGTCTTGATATCGTAGCTTTATTTCCGTTATCTAGGCACTTAACCGACATTGCCTAAAGCCAGAGCAGATTAACGGATTCTACTAAATTAAAAGAATGTGCGAATTATACACAACCCCTTTGCAGTATTTCCGGTGACGATTGCCAGTGTGCTTTCCCCCTTGGTTTGACCATTCACGGGGGTAAACATAAATATCCTAACATATCTTAATGCCTTTTTATGTGTATAAATGTCCTATTACGCGAATAAATCAGGTGAAAACACAAAACTAAGCTAATAATATACAAAATGTAAATACAAAGAAAAATGGTGCTTATGACCCAAATCTATTCCTGGTAAAATGATGCGTATGACCTAAATCTTTAACCCTGGGAAATCCCATTTATTTAAAATCTACGGAAAATAGTGATCAGTTATTTACGCTTTATATAATTATAAAAAAAGGTCCAAGATTTAATTCTTCTTGTGGTGTAATCTAATATGGTTTAGATCTACAGTGGCAAATTCTGGGTAAAATGCTTAAGGGAAAATCCCCAAAATAAAGAATATAAGCAATATTGTCATTTAGCGAATGTTTGGCACCGGTTATCCTTTTACAGTTGATATTTCGGAACTGGTAAGAATTATTCACTTTAAATTGTAAGGAAATTTCTAGGTGAATAAAATAAAAAATGTCAAACGGACACTATATAATTTTTTCTTTAATTTATTCTTACCTTTTACGAACCTTCAATGCATTTATTTGGCTTCTAAAAGCTACTAATACTATGTCTACTCTTCATCTTCAAGACAAGTACTTGTCCTTTTAAAATAAAGATTTAAAACTTCCCCGTGTAACCCCCCCCCATTTTACTTATTCGCGAGGTAATCTGACGATTACTCGTATAATAACGCCCCATTCGCTTACAAGTCGAGGGAATAAACAGGAAAATCCTATCCATATAAAGACTGCCGATTGACTTTGTAAAATTTTAAAACTTCAGTTTTAATTCAAGAGCTTTTCAGGCATTAATTGAAAATAAATTAAACTTGTAAATTCAGTGTATTGCACCACATTTAAAACTACTTTGATTAACAAAATACGCAAAGGCAAAATTCACACAAAATCAAACACGTACCAGAAGACTACTTCTACAGTGGTATTCTATATAACTCGTTGTGGTTCACATAATAATTCAGTGTTCAATGTGGCATAAAATTGTTGGGTTAATATAGTCCAGATCAACAGTGGAACTAACAAATATTAATAGAAGTCAAGCAAAACTTTGAAGATGGCAGCAGGCTGGTTGTAGCATGGTGATTACGAGACATGCCTCATTGTACATATAATAAATCTAAACAAACCACCAAAGAAAACTCAACTTAAAAATGCATAGTATTTAAAAGATCACTTGTTAAAACTGAAAATGGCCTGCATGAAAACTTTATTGCCCCACTAAAACATCATTCATGTCATGTTGCGGAACTTCTGTTTCTTCATACAAACTTCCAATAATATGCAAGACATCTCCAGATAACCCAATAAAAATTGAAATCCATAGCAATATTGTATGATTCAATGGATAAATATGCATAGAAGCAATCAAGGTGGTGACTTTGGCAAGCAGCTGGACCATTTCAATACGAGCATTAAAAAATCCTCCACTTATGACTGCCCATTTTCGTTTTACTGCCCAACCCATTACAGCACTAACAAAGCAGCCAATATAAAAGTTCACTTTTCTCAAATGTGGGAAATCTCTGTGGACATCTTGGTGGTGGCCAAGTAAAATTGCGGTTGGCAAGAGGAATAGAAATCCAAACAAGTTATTTAAATATTGTCTTTGTGCCAAGGTGAGACCAGAGTATGGCCATTGTGGGCTTGTGTACCAAAACCCAACGCTTTTATATGCACCTAAGGAGATGCTGTACACAACTACCCAAACAATATCAAGCAATGTTGCCTCTCGCATAACACTCCATAATGATAGTAGTAACCCTGATATTTTTAATGGAATGCTTAAATGTGTTAGTCCTGATGGTAGGTGATTGTCACATAGCATAAGGCAAGCATCACTAACACCGTGGCTTAACAAAAATACTGGAACTGGAAGAGCAGCAAGAGCCTTTGAGCCAGAAAATATGCTTGTTACATAAAACAGCATTGCAGGACTCCATGGTATAATTTCAGATAAAGTGATGTGCTTTAGAGGATTGCCTGAAAAATAGATCATAGTTGTAAAATTATTTTGCAAGTGATTATTGCTAAATTCTTCGTACCTCTTTTAATATACATAATTACGTTAAGCAATGTTAAGTTAGGTTAAAGTTATGTTTACAGATAAGTGTGATTAGAATAGAAAATCACTGTCAATTGTGTTATTACATTGTGCATACTGTCAGGTCACCAAGCAGTGTTGGTTCAATAGGGAACATTGCAATATTACATTAGCAGTAACAGACTAGTTAGCGCCTGATTTATATTTCACCATGTCTCGATTGACATTCGTTGAACTACCAATGAACTAAACGGGTTGATTTCGTTTACCAAGATCCAAAGGTTAAATTTGCATCAATCCATTATAAACAACTTTAAACACCTTAAATTTATCGATATGTCTTTAAGTTTAATTATAATTAAAAATAATAGTTAATTTGGTTTTTGGACAAATGTGGACCAGTTTATAAAATTGCAAAAAAAACTATAATAAGTATTTATCAACATATTATATTTTCGCTAGTGTTTTATTTAACAAACATGTACCGGTACTATACAGGAACATTATTGGGTAATTACACTTTATTTAGTTATAACATTTGTACAAAGTGTAAATAATAAGGACAAACTGACTTTTAAATGCAGCGGCTTTATTATTTATTGCTGTAAAAAAGACAATATATTAGATAGACTACATTTAAATTATAAAAAAAGTAATAAAGTACCGCACCTGAAAACATTTGAACCAGAACCAAAGATACAAATGTTTGCCATGCTTGGAAGATTGTAGGATACTGAAATCCCAACGAGCTTAAAACAAACTTATTGCTGAGAGCTGTTGTCATATACAAAATGCAATACAATACGTAATCTGATACATTTGATTTCTGACGAATTATCATCTTGTGGATTCAAATCTAACCGAATGGTTCAACAACACCGACATTGGGCTTAAACAAGTAAGTTACCGCTGATGAAACAGGCCCTATTAGTCTTTTCACGGTTTTTCAATTTTATGCAGAACTTATACTGGTGAGCATGTAATACACCTATTAGTACAAATCATGTAAGTATGGTAGGCCTACTTACTGTACACCATTGAAAAATTTAAAATGTTTTTCTTATGAAAAATGTAAACTTACAGATCATACCCGTGCCTATTCAATCGATTTAATCCAAGTAAAACTAATTATAGGCATGTGATTAAAATTGAAGATAATTATTTAAATTACTAAGTTAATTCTTTTAATTTATAAAATTATTATAACATCAATTAGAAATTCTTAATTCGCTTCATTGGTCATGGGTACGTGTGGTGAAAATAGCATAGAGATACTAATATACACCAAATTTTAAAACGACGATCTTTATATAGTCCGGGAGCCCGTAGGGGTCAACATAGCTGGAAAAGTAACCAATTTTCTTCTATATAGCAATGATCTATGTATATTTCCATAAAAGAAAATGGACGTCTGCCGGGCACATTGTGGTGGATGTGGTCAGGGGGGCGTAAAGAGGAGACCAACAAATTGAGCTAGATTAGCTCCAAAGGTAACCCGACGAAACATATTGGAAAATGTTCGGCATATCCCATGGTATCATGAATGGCCATTGCCAGACATTTCAAGTGGTGGGGAGTGCCCGCCAGACCCACATAACTAGACCCCAAAATTGAGCTAGATTAGCTCATGAGGTAACCCGATGAAACTAAATGAAAAATGTTCGTCATGATCTACGGTATCGTAAATCGCCAACGCCAGACGATTTAAGTGGTGGACTGTGCCTGCCAGACGCCCTCAAACGCCCCATGTTCCAAAAATTGAGGTAGATTAGCTTGTGAGGTAACCTCACGAAACATATTGGAAAATGTTTGGCATATCCTAGGGTATCATGAATGGCTATTGCCAGACATTTCAAGTGGTGGGAAGTGCCCGCCAGACCCATATAACTAGACCCCAAAATTGAGCTAGATTAGCTCATGAGGTAACCCGATGAAACTAATGGAAAAATGTTCGTCATGGTCTACGGTATCGTAAATCGCCAACGCCAGACGATTTAAGTGGTGGACTGTGCCTGCCAGACGCCCTCAAATGTCCCATGTTCCAAAAATTGAGCTAAATTAGCACAAAAGGTAACCT
Organism: Ciona savignyi; assembly: GCA_000149265.1. NCBI lineage: Eukaryota > Metazoa > Chordata > Ascidiacea > Phlebobranchia > Cionidae > Ciona > Ciona savignyi. The sequence continues at coordinate 970,240 of CH002614.1, forward strand.
CACGAAATATATTAAAAAATGTCTGACATAGCCCAGGGTATAATACATGAACTATTGCAAGACATTCTAGTGGTTGGGTGTGCCCGACAGACCCACATACCTAGTAGCCTATCCCAAAGTTGAAGTAGAACCCGATGAAATTAAATAAAAAATGTTGAGCAGGATATAAAGCATCATAAATCTCCACTGCCAGACATTTTTAGTGATGTAATGTGCCCGGCATACATATCCTAACATAACATGAACCAAGAACAGCTTGGGGGTCAACTTGTATAATTAGTAAAAACGCTCCCCTTTCGAAATTCTGTGAACGCAATGCGCCGTTGGTCATTGACTATGACACAGCGGTCTATGGCAGTCACAGAGCTCAGAAGATTAACCGGACTTGAATTTGGGGAAAGTGCAGCAGCTCAATGCCGTCCTTCAAGAATAAAAAAGGACAACTGTCATATGGCGGCACTGAGTGCAAAAGTTGACCTATTCGGAAATCCATTTGCAGAAGATGCTCCAATTTCTTTAGTCAATATTGCTACCGGTCATGTAGCATCTAAAGATACCGAATTATATCTAACCAATACGCTGAGAAGAGGACAGGATAAAAAAGAGAAATTTCAACATGAATGGAACTTCAACAGCAATCGATTTCTTCAACCTGTGAAACGCACGCCTGTACAAAACTTCGCTTCTCAAAACTTGAAGCAAAAGGCCAAAGTACCATCCTCGCAGAAGGCAAAAACAACTGCTGAGGGACTGAGAGACATGTTTCTGCGTATGATTGTAGTTGTAGCAGAGAAGACAGCATTTGACCTACGGAATGTTATATCCTATCCAATTACCACATATCCATTGTCCCTTGCACACTGTGACGGGGCGCCTGTGAAAACCGACAAATCAGCCTTGCTGAAAAAGTTAGAATCACTTCAGACAGAAATATTCACCGAAGCGGATTTACCGACGACCTATTTACAGGTATATGACGGAGGACTTCTTTTGCATTCTGTTCTTTCGCAAACGAACATTGGAACATCATATGCATCAATTGCGCACAATATTCTCTCAGTGGTGTTTTCCGGGAGGGCCAATGAGGCACATGTTTGTCTCGACAAGTACCTTGAGTGCTCCATTAAAGAAAGTGAGAGAAGGTTGCGAGGTGCAATTAGTTCAGCATATGTGATTACCGGACCAAATCAGACTATCAGGCAGAGCGGACAAAAGCTTCTCACTAATGGAAAATTTAAAAACGAACTAGCCAAGTTTCTTTTACAGGAGTGGGGGAAAGATTACAACTGGCACCTGTTTAGTGGGAAGACCTTGATTGCTTCCTATGGTGGCGAGTGCTTCCAATACGTTCCCGACAGACAACATCATATCAATGTAACTAATCCAGTACACCTTCAAGCCGACCATGAAGAGGCGGATACGCTGATTGCATTTCATATTGCGAAAACAACAATAACAGGACATGTTATAGTGCGGGCATCCGACACAGACGTCTTGGTGATATTAATTGGTGCTCTTGGAGCGCAACGCCAAGAAGTCCGGTGTAGAGCCAACATTGTAATGGATTGTGGAATGGGAAAAAGCAGGAGGTTTATCAACGTGACTAACATTGTTCATGTTCTTGATGAGCGCCAACCTGGACTTTCAAGAGCACTCCCTGGATACCATGCATTTACTGGATGTGATTTCACTTCGGCCTTTTACAGGTAAGCACAAAATGTTTGTATGGGAGCATGGCTTAATTTACAATTTGTTCTTTTTGTTTAGGAAAGGCAAAACTAAACCATTTGATCTCCTTGAGAGTGACAAAAGTGGTTGTTACGTTAATCTTTTTATCGGTATGGGAGAGGTGCAGCGAATTGATTTTGATGTCGCATCCGAGTTTGTTTGTCGCATGTATGGACAGAGTGAAATTCGTAATGTCAATGAAGCACGATACAACAAACTTCTACAAATGAACGGCAAACTTGATCAGGTAATTGCGGTACAAAATGCGTTAATTTCATATCACCGGTTCTTAAATATCGTACAACAAATGTAACAACACGGGTTCATTGACTTTCAGGGAAATCCACTGGCAAACATTAAACGAGTCGACTGTGCTTTACTACCACCCTGCATCCGAACTCTCGAGATGAAGATCCAACGGACGAAGTACATTGCAGGATTGTGGATGCGTGCTGCGACAGCATCTCCCACGAATGGGTTAGTTCCAACCGACTATGGATGGTGTGTGGAGAACGGTATTTTTGTGCCAATCTGGTTTCAGGGTCCTAGTATACCCGACAGGTTGTTTGAAGATAGAAATGCAGAAGATATTGCAGAAACCGACAGTCAGTTAATAATAGAAATAACTGACGAAGCGTGGAGCGAAGACTCGGACTCAGATGCGGATGAGGAAGAAGAACAGGAATGATTTAGTCAATGACAGAACATTAGCCTTCGTTGTATTGTGAACATCAATAAATACTTCGTTACGCTGTTTGGCTATCAAATTATTAAATTCACATATCACTTTTGCGATTTACGATGCCTTAAAACCTGCCCAACATTTTTATTTGGTTTCATCGGGTTACCGCATGTGCAAATCTAGCTCAATTTTGGGGTAGTCTACTAGTTATAGGGATCTGGCGGGCACTACCCACCACCAGATATATCTGGCTATATCCATTCATGATACCCTCGGCTGTGCCGATCATTTTCTAGTATGTTTCGTGAGGTTACCTTTCAAGCTAATCTAGCTCAATTTTTGGAACGTGGGGCATTTGGGGGCGCCTGGCAGGCACAGTCCACCACTTAAATCGTCTGGCATTGGCGATTTACGATACCGTAGATCATGACGAACATTTTTCATTTAGTTTCATCGGGTTACCTCATGAGCTAATCTAGCTCAATTTTGGGGTCTAGTTATGTGGGTCTGGCGGGCACTCCCCACCACTTGAAATGTCTGGCAATGGCCATTCATGATACCATGGGATATGCCGAACATTTTCCAATATGTTTCGTGAGGTTACCTTTTGTGCTAATTTAGCTCAATTTTTGGAACATGGGACATTTGAGGGCGTCTGGCAGGCACAGTCCACCACTTAAATCGTCTGGCGTTGGCGATTTACGATACCGTAGACCATGACGAACATTTTTCCATTAGTTTCATCGGGTTACCTCATGAGCTAATCTAGCTCAATTTTGGGGTACTAGTTATATGGGTCTGGCGGGCACTTCCCACCACTTAAAATGTCTGGCAATAGCCATTCATGATACCATAGGATATGCCGAGCATTTTCCAATATGTTTCGTCGGGTTACCTTTGGAGCTAATCTAGCTCAATTTGTGGGTCTCCTCTTTACGCCCCCCTGACCACATCCACCACAATGTGCCCGGCAGACGTCCATTTTTTTATGGAAATATACATAGATCATTGCTATATAGAAGAAAATTGGTTACTTTTCCAGCTATGTTGACCCCTACGGGCTCCCGTACTAATAGGCCTAGACTGTAATTTTAATTGTGTCATAAGTGACAAAATGGAGAAAATCGAAGGATTTGAAAAGCATGGCATTCTTCGGGGTATCTTTTTGGAAGAAAAATACCGGGTTGCACGACATGTTTAGGGTGAAACACCCACCCGTTAAAAACAATAAACGCGATTACAAACAGAAAGTTGATTTTGTGCTTTTAACCGAGACATTGCTGGACAAAACTGAAACTGAAATCATCCCAAGCTTCGATCGGACCACATCATAGTAAAAGTAACACTCAACTTGGACGTGGTCGAACGGGTTTGTGTCACCGCAGATACTCTGAAAAGCGTTAAAGTGCGACCTAGAAGCCACACAATATAAAGTATGCCAGCGGGAAGAAGAACAGATACAATGCGGAGAAAAATAACATCGAAGCGCAACTTACACCTATGATTGAATCTCCCCAACCCCCCGAAGAAATGGTTAGCGCAAAAAATAGCGGACTACAGAAGGATTTCGACAACTAAATTAAAATAAATAGTAAGAGATGCACATTCAACACATTTATTTCAAAAAGCACTGCTTAGCTCTTACAAAACTTTACAACCATACGAAAACACCGGCGCACAGCTTATAAAATGGTGCTTCAAAGCAAACAAACATTGGGGAATCACCACCATTGTTACTCAGCAAAGCACTTGTAAAAGCAATGA
>CH002614.1:975613-1011764 GCA_000149265.1 Ciona savignyi
ACCGGACCAAATCAGACTATCAGGCAGAGCGGACAAAAGCTTCTCACTAATGGAAAATTTAAAAACGAACTAGCCAAGTTTCTTTTACAGGAGTGGGGGAAAGATTACAACTGGCACCTGTTTAGTGGGAAGACCTTGATTGCTTCCTATGGTGGCGAGTGCTTCCAATACGTTCCCGACAGACAACATCATATCAATGTAACTAATCCAGTACACCTTCAAGCCGACCATGAAGAGGCGGATACGCTGATTGCATTTCATATTGCGAAAACAACAACAGGACATGTTATAGTGCGGGCATCCGACACAGACGTCTTGGTGATATTAATTGGTGCTCTTGGAGCGCAACGCCAAGAAGTCCGGTGTAGAGCCAACATTGTAATGGATTGTGGAATGGGAAAAAGCAGGAGGTTTATCAACGTGACTAACATTGTTCATGTTCTTGATGAGCGCCATCCTGGACTTTCAAGAGCACTCCCTGGATACCATGCATTTACTGGATGTGATTTCACTTCGGCCTTTTACAGGTACGCACAAAATGTTTGTATGAGAGCATGGCTTAATTTACAATTTGTTCTTTTTGTTTAGGAAAGGCAAAACTAAACCATTTGATCTCCTTGAGAGTGACAAAAGTGGTTGTTACGTTAATCTTTTTATCGGTATGGGAGAGGTGCAGCGAATTGATTTTGATGTCGCATCCGAGTTTGTTTGTCGCATGTATGGACAGAGTGAAATTCGTGATGTCAATGAAGCACGATACACCAAACTTCTACAAATGAACGGCAAACTTGATCAGGTAATTGCGGTACAAAATGCGTTAATTTCATATCACCGGTTCTTAAATATCGTACAACAAATGTAACAACACGGGTTCATTGACTTTTAGGGAAATCCACTGGCAAACATTAAACGAGTCGACTGTGCTTCACTACCACCCTGCATCCGAACTCTCGAGATGAAGATCCAACGGACGAAGTACATTGCAGGATTGTGGATGCGTGCTGCGACAGCATCTCCCACGAATGGGTTAGTTCCAACCGACTATGGATAGTGTGTGGAGAACGGTATTTTTGTGCCAATCTGGTTTCAGGGTCCTAGTATACCCGACAGGTTGTTTGAAGATAGAAATGCAGAAGATATTGCAGAAACCGACAGTCAGTTAATAATAGAAATAACTGACGAAGCGTGGAGCGAAGACTCGGACTCAGATGCGGATGAGGAAGAAGAACAGGAATGATTTAGTCAATGACAGAACATTAGCCTTCGTTGTATTGTGAACATCAATAAATACTTCGTTACGCTGTTTGGCTATCAAATTATTAAATTCACATATCACTTTTGCGATTTACGATGCCTTAAAACCTGCCCAACATTTTTATTTGGTTTCATCGGGTTACCGCATGTGCAAATCTAGCTCAATTTTGGGGTAGTCTACTAGTTATAGGGATCTGGCGGGCACTACCCACCACCAGATATATCTGGCTATATCCATTCATGATACCCTCGGCTGTGCCGATCATTTTCTAGTATGTTTCGTGAGGTTACCTTTCAAGCTAATCTAGCTCAATTTTTGGAACGTGGGGCATTTGGGGGCGCCTGGCAGGCACAGTCCACCACTTAAATCGTCTGGCATTGGCGATTTACGATACCGTAGATCATGACGAACATTTTTCATTTAGTTTCATCGGGTTACCTCATGAGCTAATCTAGCTCAATTTTAGGGTACTAGTTATGTGGGTCTGGCGGGCACTTCCCACCACTTGAAATTTCTGGCAATAGCCATTCATGATATCTTGGGATATGCCGAACATTTTCCAATATGTTTCGTGAGGTTACCTTACAAGCTAATCTAGCTCAATTTTTTGAACATGGGGCATATAAGGGGCGTCTGGCAGGCACAGTCCACCACTTAAATCGTCTGGCGTTGGCGATTTACGATACCGTAGATCATGACGAACATTTTTCATTTAGTTTCATCGGGTTACCTCATGAGCTAATCTAGCTCAATTTTGGGGTCTAGTTATGTGGGGTCTGGCGGGCACTCCCCACCCCACTTGAAATGTCTGGCAATGGCCATTCATGATACCATGGGATATGCCGAACATTTTCCAATATGTTTCGTGAGGTTACCTTTTGTGCTAATTTAGCTCAATTTTTGGAACATGGGACATTTGAGGGCGTCTGGCAGGCACAGTCCACCACTTAAATCGTCTGGCGTTGGCGATTTACGATACCGTAGACCATGACGAACATTTTTCCATTAGTTTCATCGGGTTACCTCATGAGCTAATCTAGCTCAATTTTGGGGTACTAGTTATATGGGTCTGGCGGGGCACTTCCCCCACCACTTAAAATGTCTGGCAATAGCCATTCATGATGACCATAGGCATGATATGCCGAGCATTTTCCAATATGTTTCGTCGGGTTACCTTTGGAGCTAATCTAGCTCAATTTGTGGGTCTCCTCTTTACGCCCCCCTGACCACATCCACCACAATGTGCCCGGCAGACGTCCATTTTTTTATGGAAATATACATAGATCATTGCTATATAGAAGAAAATTGGTTACTTTTCCAGCTATGTTGACCCCTACGGGCTCCCGTACTAATAGGCCTAGACTGTAATTTTAATTGTGTCATAAGTGACAAAATGGAGAAAATCGAAGGATTTGAAAAGCATGGCATTCTTCGGGGTATCTTTTTGGAAGAAAAATACCGGGTTGCACGACGTGTTTAGGGTGAAACACCCAACCGTTAAAACAATAAACGCGATTACAAACAGAAAGTTGATTTTGTGCTTTTAACCGAGACATTGCTGGACAAAACTGAAACTGAAATCATCCAAAGCTTCGATCGGACCACATCATAGTAAAAGTAACACTCAACTTGGACGTGGTCGAACGGGTTTGTGTCACCGCAGATACTCTGAAAAGCGTTAAAGTGCGACCTAGAAGCCACACAATATAAAGTATGCCAGCGGGAAGAAGAACAGATACAATGCGGAGAAAAATAACATCGAAGCGCAACTTACACCTATGATTGAATCTCCCCAACCCCCCGAAGAAATGGTTAGCGCAAAAAATAGCGGACTACAGAAGGATTTCGACAACTAAATTAAAATAAATAGTAAGAGATGCACATTCAACACATTTATTTCAAAAAGCACTGCTTAGCTCTTACAAAACTTTACAACCATACGAAAACACCGGCGCACAGCTTATAAAATGGTGCTTCAAAGCAAACAAACATTGGGGAATCACCACCATTGTTACTCAGCAAAGCACTTGTTAAAAGCAATGACTAAGGAGAGATCCATCTGTCACATTTTGCCGTGTAGGCTACAGAGGTCTTAATTGGTTATACACCATTTACATGGTAGTTTGGGCCGAGTTAGAAACAAATGATTCTAATTAATAATAACCATTAATAATAATGGTCAATGCTTTTAATCATGCATATGAGATGGGATCTTCTTTGATACAAATGAACTGGGGAGTTGTGACATAAATCTCCAAACAAGATAGAAACAATGTGCACCCTAAAAACTATCGGCCCATAACTTGAATGAATGCCGACTATAAAATAGCAGCCAGCGATATTAGTAGCGGTAAATAATTAAAGGCTACCTTAAATTACCAGAAGCAAACAAGCTGGCTTCGTTACAAACAAACATATCGGGGAAAACATTACTTTTTGAGCTAATCGACCACGTTGATAGATAGGGCACGTAAGGGGCACTTCTCTATTAAAAAAACTTGAAGCATATCAGTTGTTTTCCGTAGATAGCTGTCCAACCAAGTTTATTTTGCAACCGCCCTCTGTGCTCTGACCACTCTCATTCTTTTTAAACTTAAAGACTGAAGACACAAAACTTTTTTTTAATTTTGTATTTACCTGGAAAAATAAAATATTAAACATGTTTAAAAGGGGCCTATGTTATGCTTATAGTGTGCGTGATGAAACGATTATTTTAACCAATACTTAGGTTGCCTTTATATTCAAATGTGCCTAATACCACCCACTTTTTTCATAGTCTAATCCTTTTCAGTAAAGTGTTCACTTCACCCACTTTCTTATGGGTCAGATTCCAAAAAAGCCAAAATGTTTAGGAACCATCATGGCAACGTGTCATTTTCTTTTTAACTTTATTGTTTTTTCTTTTTAACTTTATTATTTTCTTGTGTATAATTAAGAGATTTTCTTTAGTTTTTTTACTACCTATTAATCCACCTGGTTCAGGCAATGTCCAGTCTTGTACAAATAAATCGATATGAATAAAATCGACAGGCTTGCGACTGGTTTTGATCCTATGACCTGTACGGGTAATAGAAAGAAGAAGCATTAACTCACCAATATATGTTTACCTATATAACCTCATGGCTAAAAGACGAAAGGGAAAATGTAAACCGAGACATGTAACAAATAAATGACGAATGCCATCGATAATAAAGATCAGATTTAATCGGGAAATTGTGAAAAATGTTACGCTCTTTAAACAAGTTATCAAATCAATCAATATGCATAAAGACTCAAAGTGTCGAACATATAGTATTATCGCAAATGAACCACAAACAAACATTATTGCAAAGACCCTAAAATAAGTTGGGTTAAAAGCAAAAATCACTGTTACTAAAAGCAAAAAAAAAAATATTTGAATTGTTATTGTAAGTGTAGCAACGTAAAACGACTACTTCTTTACGCTCTCACGTATCTCTACCAAGTGTATTTACCCTTCAATTTTGTGACCGGAATACACGCAACGATATGGTTCAGTGAATACGAAATGACGTAATAGAAATTAGGGGACGATCAAGAAATTTACAGGACCATATTAATAATATCGTTACATAAGTTTAACAATGTGAAGTTAATTTTTTTAAACATTATTGGCTGAGAATTTTGTATAGATTTTGATGGAAGACATATTTTTGTTCTAAGGGAACGAAAAAGTAATAAACTAAAAACTTGTTAATAAGAAAAGCACCGCAGAAGTACAGAAGCAATATTTGCTTTGTGCCGTTTTATCAAAATCCATACACAGTTTTAGATAAGCAATTTTATATATTACCATAGCGTCGGTGTGCACCCGATTATTGGCTATTAGTCAACTACGCATCAATCATATCGTACATTTTTATATCGTAACTACGTGTCACATCTTATTACATGGCTGATATGACTTTCTCCTTATCATAGCTATAAATTTTCGTAAAAACAAAAGCTGATTTACTTCTTTTAAATTAGTTCCGAGTAGGCCGGACCATTTTATAACTTAAACTATATGATCGTTGCACAATTTATGACACTCTATATATTTTGAAATAATGCTTCAGTGAGTTGCGTATAAAGCAAAATGGGCAAACAATTTAAACCATGTTTGAGTGTTAGCAAATTACAAGGAAATTATAGGGACATTAATGGTTACGGCGAAGGAATACACGAACATGCGAATTATGCTGCTTGGCATGCAATAAAACAACCAAAATTGCACGGTACATGGTGAAAAGGAGCTATATAATCTCTTTCAGCAAGTGCTATATAGGAATGCGGTGCGAATTCGACATAAAACGATAAAATAAACTGGACAGCAACCTCAACGACAAAAACACGTCATGTGCTAAAATACATACAAAGGAAATTCAGTCTCCGCTCTTCAACTGCATTGTATGGCCCAGGGCCTTAAATTCATCTGTGTATATGTTTAAGGATACACATTGCGGCTAACAATATAAGAAATGAAAGGTGTGGTATATGCAGTGGTATTTATACTTTACCTTTAATGAAGAATCCGTTTTGTTAACGGTTCGTACCTTATTTAAATATAAGTAAACAATGTCGATCGAGTGATTAGTAATAAGCGTAAGTCATGGCCGGCTGAAGTTGGCAGCTTTGCCTTGCAAGAATGCAGTCTGAGCACATACAAGAATTTTCTATGTGACCAGACGGAAATTCGTAAATCGGTTCAGATAAAGAGTTTCTGCATCCCGGTTTGGGATCAGCGGGTGACGCTCGCCATGCGGACGGTGCATCATATTGCTTTTCCTCTTCATCCTCATGAGATCCTTTCATGATGGAAGTCGAGTCCTCCATCTCACTCGCATCTGTCTCAATCCGTTGCTTCACAGTTTGTGAAAATCGGACAGTTTTCCGCCGACGTGAGTCACCCGACAGTATGGTCTTTTCGCCGTTGCGATACCGAAACGAGCCGTACTTTTTCCAGTCGGACCTCGAGCTATCGGGACTCTCGCAAGAGCTGAAGTCTTGCGACGGGACCCTGGTACTTGAAATTGCAGCCGCAAGCGGAGTTTCTGCCACAGTCGGGTCCAGAAAAGAGTCGGTAAGTCCACCGTACTTCTGTGGACCCCACTGCTGATTGTAATTCGTTGGATATTGAGGCATAAGATAGGATTGATCACACATATTTACAGCCTCTCCCCCAGTGTATTGCATGGACGGATATTGAATCGGATAATGCGGCATTTGGTGGTACTGCTGACTTTGAGGGTAATATGGATAACTGTTGTTAGTTTGATGTGACGGTAGATAGAACCATCCGTTGTGCTGTTGCAGTTCGTCCTCGTATATGCTGGACGACGGGTAACCGTACGATCCATAACCGTAGATGCCTTCATCGTGGTATATCGGTTCGTGATGCCTTAGTTGCTGCTCTTGTGGATAACCGTGACTGGCATAGGAACACATTGAAATGGACCGCTCGTCTTCCTCCTGACTAGATCGGTTTCTTGAGTTAGGGCTCCCACTTGCACTGGAATAACCGGAGCTGAGACTGTCGGATCTCAGATGGTGCTGTTTGTCCATCAAACGCGGCTTTCTATCGACTTCGACATTCCAGTCGGTGGGAACTCGTCGCCGCGGTAAAGTGCTCGAACTTTTAGGTCTGGATGGCGGGTTAATTTTGTTGCTCAAATTAATGTTTTCTTGATCTCGGCCATCGTCCACAGTTTTAATGTTGGATAGGATCTCACGTTTTGATTCTGTCCGATGAGGCTTTTTGGAATCGACTGAATTTAAACGTTCCTGCAATTGACAATTTGGTTAAAATATGATCTTTTTGTTGTGGGAAACAGTGTAAGTAAAAAAGATTTAGAAAATTTCGCCTAAACCTAGTGGATTAATGGTTAACCCTTTAGAAACGAGATTCTTTTTGCGCAAATAGATTCGGTGACCGGATAATGAACGAGAGATATTAGATAATTGCCGTGTGATAACTTTTCCGTGTTTTCACCCGATTAACTTAGGAGGTAACATGAACATCATATAAAACTCGATTTCTCATGGCCACTAAACCTGATTTTTATGTAAAATTAATGTTAATTGATTATTCACATTAATCAAAAAAGACAGAATTAAAGTTTACCTGTGATTTAGACCTTGGTATGGACGTTTGCTCGAGTTGTTCAGGGATTCGACTCAATTTTTCGGTTTGTTGCGAAACCATTGTGGCTTCATTAAGCTGCCTGCTCATTTTCTCAAGCTTTTCCATACAGCTTACTAATCGTTCGCTTGCCATTGATGTGTGGCTGATAGTTCGACTTCTAGCATCGTTCGACCTCGGCATTGAAAACGAGGAACCTCGTGCTGGTAGTGTCTTACTCATATCACGCCTGATGTCGTCCCGGCTCGAGGCAGAGGAAGTAAATCTTTCATTAAGAGACGTTTGTTCAACTAGGCCACTTTCAGTGATCCCTTCATTTCTATACAAGTTAATGGAGCCCGAATCGCGATTCGACCTTCTCCTACTCGTTAAAATGTCGTCCTGGAAGCGGCTGTCTCTGTGAGGTTTGCGCTGCTGAGCATCAAATGAGCTCATTGATTGAGAAGATCTAAGTCTAGAGCCGGATCTCCTTGATGACCCAGAGATTGTCCGTCGCATGAATTCTTCTTTGCTACTGGCATCATCGGGACACGCATTTCGGTTCCACTCTTCGATGCGTACCCGGGTCGCCCGGGGCAATGTAGACGACCTGACACCCTCAACACTGGAATTAGATCGACGAGGAAGAGACCTCTGATCCCGCCTCTCACCGAGGGCAGTTTCGCTCCCAAATCTCCTACGGTTATCCCGGAGGTTCGAGTTCGATGTAGGTGGATGATGTGAAACACTATCGTTCGTCTTCTTTTTTACCCCAAGAAAGGTGCGCACGGCTTTGCGTACACTTTTTAAACTCATGTTGCTTCGCTGTGTATTTCTTTGCCTTGCTCGTGTCCACAAGCTATAAAACAGTCTTCACCACAGATACAAAATATATCATCGATTATAAGAATGATTTCGTCGTGACTCTATGACATTCCTTGCGGAATAGCCTATCACGTGACAATCAGTGTTGCAAGACGAATCTGCAAATCAAAAAGTTGTGTTAAATATTTTTTCAGAACAACTTTATGTTGAAACATTACATTTATGCATTTAAATATATATTGCATTTATCTTTAAAACCTGAAAAAAAGTTTACTGAACACGAAATCTTTGCAGGCAAATAACATGTCGAACGTGTACACTTAGTTTGTACGGATTATAGCTCCGCTGACCACAGACTGATAAACAAACTTATCGATAACTTATATATTGGAACATTTATAGTTATACTCAATAATTTCTTGTTTTATTGTAACTATAAAATATCCCTTTATATTTTGCAAGTTAAACTATAGATTCTATTTTAGCAATTATAAATGCATTGATAACAAATTAGGGTGTGCATCCATCGCCGAACGTGTAAGCGCCTTAAGCAAAACTTGCGTTATCTGGTTGAATTTCAACCTGCTAGGTAAAAAGCGGTTGACTAGTTTAACTTGAAACCAAAACGATACTGACTTAACTTGCAAGTACATAACTAACTACTAGTTGACTATCCATGCTAAAGCCACATCCAAAACGTGGCGACTGCATATGAAAAAAAAACACATTCGGAAACCGCGAAACGACCATCTAAACATCTATTTGTTTTACCAACTTGAGAATAGTAACACCAAACTACAAGAAAACTACCTTTACCACTGCTAACGAAACGTTTTTATGAATTCACATGAGCGATAAAATGCCAAGTACACTGACTAATAAACCTTCAGACGGCTGCTGGTATGACGCAGACGTCGGCTTTATGACTTAACAATGTTGAGCGAAGATACTTTTTTACGTCTTCCGCCCCTAGGCAAAAGAGTGGTTAGGGAAATATAAGTTTCTCTTTGAAAAATAGTTGATATTTTTAGATAAGACACCAATTAGAACCACGGTTAAGGAAAATAAATTTCAAGAAACAGACACGACTTTTAATTGTGTGTTATATAAACCCACGCATTCAACAAAGAGGCGTGTGTATACAAACTAAGGGCAGCACGCCGTTAAAATTACAGGGAATTTTCGATAATGAGTTATGACGCAATACCTGAATTTCCAAGACGTATAATGGCGATAATTGTTAATTTCTCTACAACCCACTTGATTAGTGCCGCTACCCGGCGGTCAATTAGAAATGAGTTATAATTATTTGTTTACACATGTAGGTAGGTGCCTGTACCTCGATCGGTCACGATATTTAAGGCGTTCCTGCAGTTGCGAGTGATAATGGCCGCGATTTTTATATTCCCTATAAGATAATATGTACAAATTAACGGCCACGTGACAACCAAGTTACGCCTGAACAGTATTGTTTCGAAATTTGTTCTGTGGAAAGAACAAGTATTTCGTAATCCTATGAAAAAAACATTTAAGATGACTTGTTAGCACTTTGCACGCCACACGCAGACGCACAAAGAAAATAAGTTATTTGTGTATTACTAAGACTTGTTATTTAGTCATTTATTTTCAGAGAAATGAGAACGGCCTGAACGCTGACAAAAAACCCACCGCGACACTGGACTGCGAATTGTTCTATCTTGATTCGTTATTATGACGTCAGTATACGTCAAAATCGAGGATCGAGAAATATTGGCGTCAGGACTGGCAGATTTTCGAAATTGCCATTCTCATCCGTATAAACCCAGCTTACAATAGTTCACCAATTACCAGTCAAACTGTAAGTTGGCTTCTGGACGAATATTTCTTTGAAGCAGCCTACAATTTAAAGCTTTACCGCAGACGACCAAACTAAATCATGATAAACGACAAATATTCAGATCGGGCGATAGAGGCTTATTTTTAACAAAAACCATGTATCCAGATGTATAATTGAAATCTTGTTGTATTTGTATGTAGACCCACTTTCGTTTAGATTAGCTACAGTTAGTTATAATAAATGTAAATAGTGTCGAAAAGCTCTAAACCATTCATGACCTTAAAACCTTTATTTAAAACCCAAAACATATTATATGATTGATATTCTCTTTGTGATTTGGTCATTTTCAGCTGCGTGTGACAACACTGAAAGGAAGGAAGGGTGGGACCTATTCACTAAAATTATGAAAACTAAGTCTAAACCTGCCCCAAACACTACTTTTAACTCCAGATCTAACCCTATCTCTAACTTAAGCCCTAATACCCTAATCTTCATTTTAGTGTGCCGTTTCTCTATACTTATCTTCTTAGCCTTCCTTTAGATTTTTCGTGTCGGACAGTTTAGAATTCACCCCTTGTCAAGAGATAGTATTGCACCTTCAGAAATTTAATTTCTAAAAAAGCAAGAATTGATATATATACGGCAAGTATTCATTTAATGTTACAATTTATTCCGCATCAGGCAATTATCCTTGGGGTTAAACACCACGATTCGTTCACATCTGTATAGTAAATAATCTATTCAAAGATTAATGCAAACATGTTGACAATGATGGGCTTTTGACTATATTTTACGTTTAATTTTCTATAAAAGGCGTTTTTATATAATTGTATATGTATTGGTGGCGTTAACAATTAGGTCACATAACCGAAAAAGGAATGTGTATTGGGCCGGGTTACGTAACGACGTGTTAGTAAACTAGCGCCACCTAACGACGGGAATATAATAGAATATAGCACCAGCAGAGACGCGTACTGTATCTGACAGGACGTTTGGCTGCATGGTTAAAGGAAAAGCAACCTACTTATGTACCGAATTATGTACAAAACGGTCTTAGCAACATGCGCATCATGGGTTCGAAACATAGTCTGGTAAAAAAAGTAAAAGAAACGGGAAACTCATGTTCATCATCGGGTTAAGAAATATGAGAAAATTTATAAAACGTCAAACTAATTTATGTTGTAAATGTAGTTGAGAGCCTTCTGAAGTAGGCTAATAATAATAAAGGAGTCATTTTTACTTTATTTCTTTGCTTCATTTAACCAAAGTGCCCGAGGACACTACTAACTAGTTAGCTGTTAGTACCGATCCCATGACCATTTGGTTGACGCTCTGACAGGTTACGAATAATTTAATCGTAACAAACTATATGTATGCCCTCGTGGTTTCAACCGGCCATGTATAATTATTGCTGGTAGCGTTAAAACAGTATGTGTTTCACTTGCGGTACTTGATTAAAGGCTGGGACGTTACGAAAAGAATCAACTTCACCCAGAAAAACAGCATAAATAAAAAAAAATCACTGACACATTCAGTAAACTTATAAGCCAAAACGCGATTCGACGGATAAGCCCAAATCAGGTCCGTTTCAGTGTGATAAGCCCAGTTTTAGCTCATCTTATCGGAAAATCGTTCGAACATTGAAGAACGTGCATTTGTAGAAAGTTAAAGTAGTATTTGTCTATAATATATAGTGGTTTGATAACATTAAATCCCACTGTCCCGGAATTTGTCCCGTGGGAGGAATTTTGTAACTGGGTAATCTACTGCGTTTGTTTGCAAAGCTAGCAATAGAAAACTAGCAATTTGCAGATCAATCTGCTTCATGTTACATTCTCACGGTCACCAGAACTCACACGGATGCCACTTTACACGTCGCACAGCAAACATTTAAACAAACAACCGATTTCGATAAACAAAACTTTCTTCTTTAATCATGTGCCGGATACGAACATACACAAATTTTTGTATATCCATTTTTTTGTTATGGCGATTACGCTCACAAGTTCACATAGAATTTAAACTGGTATTCTAAAGTAAACCTATATAGACCCCCGTGTATGTTTATTTAGTTAAAAAAGTATTTCGTGTATTTCTGACTGGTACGAAATGTAAGCATACGTTGCGACATACCAGACGTTATTAAGCAAACGGGAAAGTGAACCACGTATCAGATAATTGATTTGCAAGAACAAAATCTAAATGACCAGGTTGGCCGATCAAAGATATTTAAACCTTAGAATTGCGGATATACTATTCCTTCTACACAGTTGTTGAAATGTTCGACGTAGTTCTAAGCTTCATGGAAAGCCCAATAACCTGCGTAGGTTTGTTGAGTCGTTTGTCAGACACCGTTAATTGGCAATCAAAAATGGACGAAACACGCGCAAAACCGGTTTTTGGTCAAACTGTCCGCAAGTTGAAAGTTATGCTGCGGGTCTCGTGATCCGACGCATTATCCAATCACCAGCCAATCAGAATGTTTTACGTTCAACGCGACATTCAGCCACAGGTTCACCGCGTGCTACAGATTATATCTGCGTGATCAGTGCGTGTTGTTATGACGTCAAAACAATAGGACTGAAGCGCAAGAAAAAAAAAATATTTTAATTAGGTTAATTTTTTAATCGGTATTTTTACCTACCCGATATATGAATGGACATTTAACAGCAAAAGTCCATTATAAACTGCCAATGCAAAGAACAAACATCTTTGTGATCTATGTACTTTCCAGACAATTGCGGTGTGTGGAAACACAGCAACCACCTTGTTAGCGCGTGGTCAATGGACGAGATGTGTCGTAAATTCAACCACCGGTTCCACAAGTTCACAGACAATTAAAACCCGCAATTTTCAAGACAACGTGGAAATGTATGCGAACACATTGAAACTATTGCATAAACTGTCATGGCATTCTACCACGCACCTTGTTTTCAATGTTAAATCGAACCAATTAAAAATCGAAGTACAAAGCACAACATTCGCATTACTTTTAATTGCACTAGGATTCGCTTGGCCAATCATTTTAATTTAGTTAAAATACGTGACGTTAAACAAAAGGTTGAATGGAAAATTACACGTTGTCTTTCGGCATGTCTGTTCCGGAGTCAAACAAACGTACCACGTAATCGGATTAAATCCGAGAAGACAAAAATCGTTTAGACTGTGAGTTGAATATATAGAACAATTGGCTGCTTTAAACAGTTATCGTCTGAATCTGTCCAAATCAACTCTTTTTTCATTTTAGTTACTTTTTAAAGTAAATTTATTCTAGTTATTTAGATCTGGGTACTTGAATATACTAATATATTAAATAAGTGAAACCGCCAGACTTTTGGATATTGATATATTTGATTGAAATGTTGACAAGGTTTTAACACAAATTCTTGCCCTAAACTAACATACCCACCAACATTTTCCTTGCATATTTAAAAAAAATAATTTTCGTAATTGGACATGTTCTGAATTTCCATTATCTAATAATAGAATTACCATAATTGGTCCTAAGGGTTAGGTTGTGGATGGGTTTATTGTCGATTTTAGTGCTATTCAATATTACGTAGCCTACGTACAAATTAGGGTGATTGATATAAGATGTCCTGGTTGAGTTTGGGGTAAATAAATATAGTGTTATGTTCTGCCATACTGATGTTTTGCTTCTATTTAGCGGGCTATTGCGATGATATGGTGGAAATTAACTTGTCATTTTGAATGTGCTGCTCGCCGATGTTTGCGCAATTTCAAGGACGTGATTTAGCTCTGAAACTTTTTATGCTCATTTCCCATAAAAAGTGGTTTGACAACAACATGATTTAAAAAGACAGTCTGACTATTCGTCTGTATGCCATCCGTTCCCCGAATTGCCCATACTACACCTTATGGGGATAGATATAAATGTTACAGCAGTATACATTACCAAATACCCCTAGTTCTTAGATTTGAATCTATACTTTCAAACGAAAACGTTTATTTGACCTTTGTTAAAATTATTTGACCGCTACAATTGGTCACACGAATTAATGTAGCGCCATTTTCACAGACCTAACAAGTGTTGTTGCAATTAAATCATCGTAAGATTACAAAGCAATGTAGATAATGTCACGTTGTTCGACCAACACCAACTAACCGCTCTAAACTCAGGTCTGAGAAAAAGTTGATTTTCAAGTAGAGGCGGCATTCTTTTTGAGATGCTTATGTAATCATTACGTGAGATACTCTGTGTAAGTATTGAGCAGTACTTTCATTGTAGACATTTTTAATTTAATGATTTAAAAAAAACTATAACTTTTTTTAGTTGTTTAACCCTAACCTAACCTAACCAATACATACCAACTTGATATAATAAAAATTCCTAATAAACATATTCGATTTACGCTTTATTATATAGTACTAAAATAACAAAGATAACGTTTTATGCGACCGGAAATTGCTGGTACGAAGAATTGACCTGTCGAAATTAGGTTATATGGGAAACACTAAAGCAAATTTTCTCAGCTAATATATGTTAATTAGGCGATAATTGTATCACCCTGTACTGAGTATGTAGGTGGCAAATTGGCAATAATTAAATTTAACTTTATCGCGCCGTATAGAAACAGACGCTAATAAGGGTGCACTGCGACGTTTACGTTTTTACGTGTAAAAAGCACCATAATTGCTGTTTCAGAAATATCGAGCCAAAAGTTACTTTGTTTTAACAGCTATTTGTTAAAGAGAGTTTTAGTCATTCGATTGAAACAGTTTCTGTTATTGCTATATGCTACTAAAGTTAAGGGCCTTGGTTAACTATAAATTTGTGTTTTAAACTTAGTAAATACGTTTCAGGGAAAATTAATGAATCAAAGTTTGCCACTGGCCATTTGAGTCACGTTGACTAGTTTTCTTGAGTCCCTGAAATAAAAGTTACATCATAATTATGAACAGAATATATATATATAGAAATAACTTAAATTTCCAACCGTAAGTTGACCAGCTTCTTCTCAGTATTGTGCTGCGCTTTGTACACATTTAATGGTTTATTATTGTTAATCTTGATTTGCCTTATTTAGAACTTTTACCAAAACTAGTTTTTATATAAGTTATAGCGTTTGTATTTAATTGCTTGTTTTAACTGCTGTAAATTAGTATTTTTTTGCCTCTTTTATTCTTTCACGTAATCTTTATTACTGTAACTTAAGAGCGCAAATAAACTAAACTTAACCTTGAGCAAAAAAATATGTGCGACCCAAAAATGCAGAAACTTGAAATCTATTAAATTAATTAGTATGACTGTTTCGCAGTTATATTTCACCGCGATTTCAAACGCTTTTATTGCTCATTGAATACTGAAAAATGACAATATTATAAGCTGCCAATTAGAGTTCGGCAGATGTAAACCGATCGAAATAGGAGATATATCGTCCGAGTCTTATAATTGCAGAGCTATCAACATTTCCCACCTGCGCTATCATAAACATTATGACGTAACAAACAATTACAGCAATAAAAACAACAATTAAAGAGATACACACGTCACACAAAGTGAAGTAAGAGAAAACGATGAAATCCCGTCCTGCAAATACTACAGAAATCCAATGCTATAATAAGACTTCAATACGAACAATTTACGCTTCAAGTTGCTTTAAATTTGTTGCAGTGTGGTTTGAATTACCAGCAACACCCTACGGTTAAGCAAACTCGATATTAGAACGTTAGTTAAAGCTAGTTTTAAGTAACTAAATAATTTTAAGACGGTAACGTCTTGGCTCTTATTCATACGCTTCCATTCTATAACAGACTGCTAAACCATCAATTAAAAACGGAAATTAGTTTCCTATTACCGCTACTGACAAAGTTTCAATACAAATAAAATGAAAGCTATTCCGCCTCGAGCCTATGCAGATATGCCAGTGCGGTAATCACGTTGCATATTTCTGATAATGATCATATTGTACTCCGGCTATTGGTCACGGCAAAGTAGTTTAACATTTTCCGCTTGTTAAGTTAAATAACAAAACCTCACAAGCAATTTGTAAAAGTGTTTTGATAAAACATTACGAGATGTAATTCCAAAACAGTTGGCCAGAAGCCTAAAAAAAGTTAAAACTCGTACGGTATATTTAACACTGGTAAAAAACCGACAAACGGTATATTACTTACCTTTAATGTATTATTTGGTATGACAGGAAAGTTATAACACCTTGTTGTTGCAACCAATAACTGACGTTCGTCTTCTTTGCCTTAATTGTGTAAAACTATTCTTCCCCTAAGGTACAACAGCACAGGATTTGCCAGAATAAGGATGTCAAGGAATAATCTCTCATCCTATGATCTGGATCCAAGCGTCCTGGAGTTAGTCAACGACGAACTGATTTTTTAGCGACGAACCGGACTCATCTCCACCATTTTTACATTCTCGTCCGAACTGTAACTTCCCCTGCTCTCTCGCTAGTATCTTTTAATTCTCTCACTCCTTTCAAGTTCTTTTTCTTTTTCTCAGCAGTTCTCTTTCAACAGAGGAACGGTGGTCTTGTATGGTCTTGAGGGCACGCCAGAGCTTCAGCACCGAAATAGAGAAAACGTGTTCATACTTCAACATGTTCATACTTTAACTTCTGTACGGGCCATGTGTGTTCACGTTGACTGTAAGTTCAATTTTCCCGTACCCTATAAATAAACGATTTAAGGAAATAATATTTATCATACCTAACAAAAAAAATCTGTGTTGGTTTTCCCCCTAAAATAACCTCAAGAATTGATTTTTTTCTGCATATACCTCACAATAATGGCAATAATTGTTTCTTAATTAGATGTTTTTTATTTGCACTTAATATTCAATTACTTTTAGGTTTGCCCCTGCTCAATCGTTTGTTTTTTCGGTGTCATCTGGTTAAATAATACTGTTTTTGTATTTGTTTACTTATTTTGTGGATGGGAATATTACATTTTTTTTATCGGTTTAATCATATTTTCGTTTGATTTGTTATGTTTTAAAATTGCTTTATATCATAAAATTAGCCCGTGTGTAATTACCATCGTGCCAAACCAGTAATTACTAAATAACTACCTCATTCATACTAAGTAGCAGCGGATGGGTGAACTAGTCTGTCCTGCAGCTATTGCAAACAAACTTAATTACACTGATATCCGACATTCATTTAAGATAGGTATCAACGACGCAGCGTTACGTGACGCAAACCTCAATAAAAATTCAGTTAAATCTCTCTCTGTGTAGCAATGTTTCAATTGCCTCTGTAATAAAGTAATTACCTCGATCTAATAGGATAAAGTTCATTTGTGGTTGCAGAGAAGATAGCAGAAAAGCAAGTAATCACCGCTTGTCCCTGGAGTCCGCTTTGGTGAATTGACAAATCAATTAACTTGAACAATTCTAACAAAACAGTCTGGTTGTACTCTGCCATAACTGGCGAGAGGGAGCGGGGTTTAAAACGATCAATTTTTAGTTGATCGTAAAAGTGAGTCACGTTTAAAGGATAATTTTGGAAAAATGCAACAGCATCTCATTGGTTTCTGGAAATATTTTTTCAGCAGTAATCACCAAGCTTGCTTCAACTGATTTATACATTCCAGCAACAACGGTGTACAGCGCTTAGAAATCATTAATGTCAAATGTCAAGCAAGAAATTATTTTCCAATAAAAACACAATAATATTATCCGATATTATACAAATTGCCTATACTTGACCCACGAATAGTTAATCCCAGAGGTTACTTGTTTAGTGAATGTTATGAAACGTTTGTTGATAAAAACAATTCAATGTCTTCTTGTTTGATTCTGCGAAAATATTTAAGAATCGCTGACGGCGAATTAAGTCGCTTAATCCTCCAAACCTCGCGAGAGCAATCTGAAATATTGTGGTGGATGCAACGTTTTTAAAAGTAAACAGATAACCCAATTCTGATATTTGTCTTTGGAACATGGCCTGTAAGAGTTCCTTGCAACAAATCTCCATATATTTTTTGTAAAATAACAAATTACGGCGAGTTGGTGTGGTTGTATACGTACAATGTATTTGCACCTTTTGCGGCGTTATAACATCTGTAGAGCATGGCGCGCAGACGACATCCCACAAGTACACCTCTTTGCTGGTATAACAAGCAGCTGTAAAGGGGATATAGGAAGCCACACTTCTTACTTATTATAAACTTTTATCTAAATAAAGCGTACACGTATAAGCATTTTTAAATACGGCGTGCATACAAAGTGGAGTATTTAATCACTAAATACAGGGTATATATAGAGAGTATGAGCTTATTTAACCAAACCGAGTTTTAGGCTTTGTTGTCTTTGTTATTCTAGTTTCATCAAAATATTTCTTAAGTTTCCTGACCCGGTTAATGTTATAATCAAATATATATTATGCAATGCCGGTAGTGCAACGCTCTATACATATTATTCAGTGCTGTTATTGCAATGCTCTGCATAATTAATAGCGCGGTTTACGATGATATGCGAAATTGTGTGCGGTCCTCATTGAAATATGCATAGGAAGGTGCATCAGTCGATCAAGTTATGCATTTTTCATAAGCTTATCGATCTAAGATCACTTGCTGCTTGCGCATCACGCTTGGTTCAATAGTGATGGAACAGCTTGTTCTGTTTCTCGCGCTAAACGTAGATATCCTCAGACAAAGTTGAAGAATTACAACATGTTGCAGGGAAAATGGTCAGAAGAGTGGTTACAGGCGGTTACGTGTGTGTGAAATGCGAAATTACAATCGTCGAGCACTACACGTGTTTAATTCTCATTGTCTAGTATTTGACATGGATGGAATTCGTTAAATAAGTGCAATAAAGTCGAGGTGACGGCTTTACGAGTAACTTAATACACTAACCCGATTTGGACCTTGTTTAGGAAAGTCAGAATTAGTATATGAGTTAAAAATGGCATTTACCAGCACACTGTTGTCTTTTAATTGCCCAAACAATCCCTCTGTTGATATAATTTATTGTAACCCGCAGTCATGTATGCATTTCAGGGAAGAAGAAATAAGTTCAGGTTGTTAACATTTCCTCGTCAATAAAATACAACTTTGATTTACTGAAGCAATCAGGGGTAAATAAAGTTGCGGCTTCACGGGATTACTTGAAATTACATTGATTATTGGAAATGCCGGGCAACTGCCCGTTGTGGCCGGGTTCATTTGGATTTATCATTTTCGGTACTGGCCCATCGTTTATCGTCGACGTGAGACGAGGCAGTGTTGCCGAAGAGTCTGGTTTAAAGCCCGGGGATCAAGTCTTACAGGTTCGAAGGTGGTTCGTTGGGCATCACTGCCGATGTATCGTAGCAAATTGTAAATCCACCAATGCTTCTCTGGTCACCGAGTAAACGTTCTAACAATGAACTTTTTAATAACAGCACGTAACAATTTCAAAGAAACATGGAGCATTTAAATTATTTTTATCGTGACAATCGTTTGTCCCCCAAGGACAGGATATAAGAATGTCATAGTGTTTTCACGGGCGCACATAGCTCGTTATTTCTTTCATTCTGCATACCTACCGATGTACTCAGCAAGCAATTGAAATTGACATCATAATGCTGGTCGATTGCGGTCACATGTCGCCATGATGTCGCTCCGTTTCTGCGGGCGGTGTCTTGCTCTTTAAACAAACCAAATATGACTGTCAGATTTTCTAAATCAAATAAACAATGTTTTGCCGATACCTCACAATTGCTAATCGTTTTTTATAGCACAATTTTTTGATTCTGACATTGCCTTATTCCAGTGACCCTATAATTAGACAAAATGAAGAATTGGATTTTATACACATTTGGTTGATATAAATCGATACAATTTTTAACGTTAAACGATCGGTAAGAATGTTAGATATTGTGAATGTTACAACCCAATGTACGAACCTGAAACTATATGTTAACAGGTAAACGATCAAGATGTGGGGAATTGGGGCGCAGCGGAGATAATTGAATACGTTTCTGGTATAGGAACCATCCCTCCAAGTTTAGGTGTCGTGTCACGTCTAAAAGAAGTTACATTAACGTAAGTGGGTGATTGTTCGACTGCAATTAATGGAAATTGTTATATGGCATTATTTGTTATTTTGACCGAATTTAGGGCTGATCAGCGCATTGAATTTCATAAATTTATCCATGTCTGTATTTATTAGGTAAAGTAAATTAAGTGTGCACATGCCATCTATTTTCACTTAGTCCATCCACTGCTGTATATGATAATACCGGTAAAGCTAAAACGTTTAGGCGTTATAGGCAGGGCAAAACGAATCGGTCGCGTGTACGATAATTCGAAGGTTTATTCCATTTTTACACGAAATTGGCAGTTTGTTCGCATTCCGCCGGTTAAGTAGCGATTGATGACGAGTCTTATCAAATTTACATCCGACGCCGCATGTGCACATTCAGTTCACCTCGCTCTTTTTAGTATTCAATTATAAGGTGAAGAATTATATACCCGGCTGGTTGATAGGTTAGTGCGTTGCCTATCAGCCGACGGTTCACAGATTCGACACTTGTCGCTGGCTAGTAGGTTGTGTATGTCCTTGGGCAATTCACACAGTGGACAGTAGTTGAACCCAGTAGCGGATTAATAGGTTGAACTAACATTCAAGCATGACAAATGCCCGTGTAATACCGTTCCTTTTTGTTTTCCGATTCATAGACTTTTAGTATCACGAGGATAAACCTTATATAGGTGATGTGGCCGAATTGTTAACGCGACCGATATACATATACCAATTGTACACAAAGTATGGTATTGTTAACGAGCCAACCCTAGATTTAAAACCGAGCCCGTAACATAAATACCCATAATATTTCTAGATCGTCCTCTACAAAGAATCAAATCTACGGTTTGACACTGATCGGCTCATTACCGGTTATAATTGATCACGTGGCACTTAGAAGTCCAGCGTTCTATACAAATATAAAGGAGGGCGACATTTTAATTAAGGTTTGGAGTAGAGTGATGCAGGTGTTGATTATCTCGTTTTGAATGCGTTCTTATTTTAGATCGATAATCGTTATGTCACCAATTCTGCTCAAGCACGCCAGCTTCTGGATGAAAGTAGCCGAAGCGGTGGGTCACAAGTGGGTGTGATACCTGTACCTGGAAACAACTTTGTTGCGTCAGTTCAAATGGAAACACCGCCGGCAATGGAACCGACGGAGAAAATTAAACATTTTGATCAGCAGCTTTCACCAGGGCAACAAAAAGCAAGGGAATTTTTACACAAAGTACATATTTAATATAAGCCTTTGAAATGCAAACTGAACAATCCAAAGGCATTTTTTATTAGAATATATTAGTCGATAAATATAAGTTCATACCTGATGAACATCATGCGTTCTTCGATATGAGTGAAATGTTACTTTTCATTTTAGATCAAGTTGTCTCTTAAACATGACGCAGGCGAAATGCGAAAAGTAGTGGAGGCAATACAGAGTTATTCAAGCGTCAAAGACATGGACAGGTTTATTGGACAAATCTGCACGAGTCTTCAAAAAGTTCACCAAGGAAGGAAACTGGTGGATGGGCTAAGGTGGAATTCTCAAAATCATGTTAAATTTCTTTAAATTAAATAAGTTTTTTTACTGTTCTAGGTATTTTATTCCGAAACGAGACAAAACGGATTTCGATGAAATTGTCAAGAAGTATTGGCCAAAAAATGAAGTTCCTACTTTGTCCGTAAGTTTGTATTTGATATGCACTCTAGTTATGACTTTTTATCGTATTACATTAAAAAAAAGTATTTTGTATAATAAAGCTTTGTAAAGTAAGACGTATATATTTATTTTCGGAATCTACGCATCCAAGTCGGTTCACCGGTTATTACAGTATAGTGTGTACGATTATCCAATGCTATAATGCACCGGGTTCAAGCAACGTCTGTTAAGTGCTTTACTTGAGGAGACAAGCGACCACCAGGTGTCCGGTTTCGAAGTCGCGACCTCCATGCTTACGATTAAACACGCTTCAACCGATGGATATCTGTGCAAGGACATATACATTTCATGACGCTGACATTTAACCTGACTGAGTCTGTTAAAGGCGTCGGGAATTTTAATAAGTGTATATACACATTATACACAGCATAAATTAAGAAACTTTTATTTGATCAGAATCTCAGCGGAGAGAACAGTAGGTCGCTCGTGATACCACCAAGTGGTAGAACTGATGTGGCAATTCAAAATAACTCTAAGGAGACAACTTATGTTGAAAAAGTCAGGTAGGCTTTATAGCGTTACACTTCAATTAAATTGTAGTTTTGCTCAGCATTTTAAGCATAGGTATTTAATTTTTAAAAAATAGGTCGAATAGCTTGCAGGATTAGAGCAATAAATTTCAGGAGAAAGGTTTTATGTTCAATACTCTGGTCACCAGGCTGCATACTTGGGCAAGACACTCATTGGTTATCGCCTGAACTCTTTGGATTATTGGTTTGTAGTAAAGTCGGTAGGCGCGAGGTAATCTGGCGGTTATCCATAAAGAAAACGCTTCGTTACGTATTCGCGTGTGGCGATTGCCCTTGTGATAACTATCCCAACGTTTTCCTATTCACCAAGATAAAAATGTACGCCAGTCTATCCTAAAAAATAGGGAAACATTTTAATTTCTAACATTGGCCGCCAGGGAGAGCCACTGAGTAAGCGCCTTTGCTGTAATTAAAATGTCAATTTTATCCGAAAACTGCGTCAAACCGATTTCATACATAATATAGTGTCTTAAAATAGCAAATTCTGTAGTAAATACGTAAAGGATTAGTAATAAAAATTATATTTATTATTACACACAAGTTTGCCTGCGTGTACAAAATAGCGTTAAATATTACGAGCGCAAAAGCAACATGCAATAACGCACCTCGCTTTAAATTGCGTACACTCGAATACGTAATTAGATGAAATGCCGTAACAAAACCTACAGCGAAGTACAAAGTGTGAATCACTTCGCGTCAACAGGCTGGTGTCAAGTGCTTGATATGCAGCGGATAGCGGGGAACTGCGCATCATTGGCGCTTCTCACCTTAGATGTATTGAGAAAATAATTTCCATTAAACAGATCCTTCAATGGAAGGAACAGGAACAATAAGAGAAAACATGCAGAATGCAATTTTCAATGTTTGACTCTTGATTATTTTTCAATTTACTAATCAACGTGCTTCAACGCCTGTCGTTTTGCCATTAGTTGCCTGTTTCTTAACTATAATTTTGATGATTTTATTGCCTTAAGAACAAAAAACTAGACTTAATACACCTTATTTTCACACAGGTCGGTGCGAGTCGAGCGGGGATTTCGTAGTTTTGGACTCACTCTCTGTGGGCATGCACCAGTCTGCATACAATCTGTTGATGAAGGTAAGAGCAGACTTGCTTCTTTTGATGTCCTGCGGTTACAGTCGGCATTTTAACTCTGCACTCTTTCTTTTTCCTTACTGACCCAGTAACCGCTAAAATGCCGAAAACGCTAATATTTACCAGCTTGTGGGAACAATAAGCGCCATTAT
Organism: Ciona savignyi; assembly: GCA_000149265.1. Taxonomy (NCBI): domain Eukaryota; kingdom Metazoa; phylum Chordata; class Ascidiacea; order Phlebobranchia; family Cionidae; genus Ciona; species Ciona savignyi. The sequence goes on from CH002614.1 coordinate 999,111, forward strand.
CTCTGTGGTCAGGGGGTTTCAGGTTACCCCACCTTACCCAGCGCTCCTCCTCGTTGTTGCTATGCAACCGGCGTATCTTCGGATCGCACCTGGTGGGCTAATTGGGCGCGCAAGGCTTGTTCCATAAATAGGGTTGTAGGTAAATAGCAGGTTATGGATCGCTTTTCCGCAGAATAGTTTTCAACGCTAAATTGATGTGCATATTTGTTTGCCTATAATACGCGAATTAGGTGATATGTGTCTACAGGCATAACCTCTATGTCGCTTAACTCAATTTAAATTACATATAAGGTTAGAAAATTATATTTTTTTTTCAATATCACAAAACCAGTCATGCGTCGACGTACGTATAACGTACAAAGAACTAATGTTACGTCGGTCATTACGTTAAACTGAATCATCATCTACATTTAACGTATATGTGATGCGTTTGATAATTTTGACTTGCAGCACTACTATCTAGGATTAAAATGTCGGCGATGATTCAATGTCGAGATATTTTGTATATAAACTTGAAGCGGATGTGAGCAGATATGCTCCGGTGCCGTTGCTGTGACAAGTGCACAGATGAGAGAGTTTAGCTTGTAACATATAGCGAGTAGCGACCCCATTACTTCATCATTACTTTGTTTTCCGATTTTGAGTTCAGTAGAACATTAGAAACAGTTTTGTATATATATGCAGTATTTAGTAAAATATAGATGAATAATGAATGTTATACAGAATAATTGGACAATATAAGGTAGAATATTCCAAGGGTCACGCTATAACAAAATTGTAATTATGCTATGCGCTAGACTTGTAATATAATGAAAATTTTAGTTTTGTAATAAAAATCGATCCTTTAACAGCTCGTTATACAGTATAGGTTACCTATTTTAAACATACATCAATTCATATCACTACTTGCATAGTTCTGCTCAGAAATGTATCAGTGCTTGTGAACATTTTAAACGCATATAGTTTTGAAAGGTTGATTCGTTTGAGTCAATAGCAAGTGGCAATTTCACGCGCTATCGCCTTGAATTATGGGTTGAAATTCGCCGTTTTATATTCCTACGATTTCTTTGTGCTCGCAAAAAAAGTATAAATCCGTGAAATATCTAGTCAGAAGTTGGGTTTTATGGTGTGTGGGCGCGAGCAAGAAATCATTGGCAATGTACAAAGCACAAAGAGCAATAATTTTTTTCATTTAAAATTGCCGCAAATATTGAAATCCAACAGCAGTATAAGCGTTTGAAACGATGTATCAAGATGAGCTTTTACAACGTCGTCTAGACGCAATAATTGGATATCGCTGGAGTGACTGCGAACATTTTTTATATCTGGAGTAATTTGAATGAAGTAATACTAAGTTGCTTTTTTTAAGATTTATAGCTTAGGTTTAATTGTTTCGATGATTTATAAATTGTAACTGTTGGATGAAAGCTATTCTTCAATAACGTTGGTTTCTGCATTCCTGAATAGTTATTTGATCAGATTATGCTGAGTGATTGATTACCAGTGACAAACGTTTAAGGCGGTAAATTCCTAATTTGTGCCTTTATTGCATGTGTTGTAAATTTAAAACTATATATGGTCGATTGATTTCAGTGGTTCTGCTATAATTACGTCACAATGTGCCATTGTTGCGATGACGTAAGGTCGAATGGAAACGTAAACAGTCGCAAATTATATCTAAGCACTTTAAGAATCGAAAAGTGCTTTTGTGATCGCTTTTCAAGTTCAACTGATGTATGATGTCATAGATAGGTTGTTGTTTTGTAAACTGACTGTCCAATTTCACATAATTTTAGCCAGTTTCAATAACATATATCAACTTTATTAAGGGTTAAACAGAAGTTGTAAATGTAAGGATACTGTTTTATTTGGCTTAGAAACATGCGATTACGACGCAATTAAGCAAATTCAGATCTAAGGTTTCAATATTGACACTGATCCAATGATTCACGGTAGTGAGATTACACGCTTTTTCCGACAACGTCCCCACTTAGGCGTAGTCTGTTCCTGCGAAAAACGCTGTTGTGCTTGCTAAGGTAGAAGACGTCGCTTAAGAGGCCCTGGCTTCGATACAGGCTAAGTTATTTTTATCGGTTAATCGCCAAAAATTCATCGCGGATAGTCCTGTATATTATTTTCGAGGGCGGAGAGAAAAGCACAAGAGTTCATTTCATAGCAGCCAAAGCAACTCGAGACGGAAATGATAGATAGTAAATCGCAGTAGGTGCACAGCAGAACACGATAAGCTGCCTTAAATCGAGTTTTGTGATCACTACACTGCGAGTTTTTTTTTCGATTCTCGTCTGGAAATTACCGCGTACAAGCTGTATCACGTGTAATGGCAAGGATATGTATTTGTTGGGCCGTATGTACAGCTGCACATAGTGCGCGCTTAGAATGTTAAAATGCACATTAGCGTTTCCTGTAGAACAGCAAACGTCATTTGCGTATTTCCTGTATGGAAAGTGATCTTTCTAACTGCCGAGGCCTCAGAGGCTTGTCTAGTGGGCAGAAGCATTGTTTTTATTGGCGATTTTGCAGTTCGATAACGTTAGCATGACATCCGGACCGCGCCCGCAAGACTTCGTGGAGACTATTATAAGTATGACGTCACTCGTGGCAAAATTTCTGCAAAAACTGGCGCAGCAAAATAATCCATGACATTATCGCGAAGAAACCCCGATTTCCGATTGATTTCGGGGGAGATTGTGGTCCGCGAAGTTACGTCTTGGACCAATGCAGATGTTGCATTAATATCTGAAAGCCGAGGGTTTGGTTTCTACAATGTTATCTGGTGACAGGACGAGTTTCTGGGAGATAAATGAGTCAATTAAGTTCGGTTAGATTAAAAAATGCGAGGCTTTCCAGTTGGGGTCGAGGTTTGATTTTATCTGATGAATTCGCCGTGCGAACAACCACGCCCGCGGGCACTGGACGATTAGTGAAGTAAATAGCCTTTTAAATTTCGTTTATTTACCATGTCAAGTTTATGGAGGCTCGCGTAAGATAAGCTGAACAGTTACTCGGGAAATGACAATGACTTTCTCATAAGTGAACATCAAACAGCTGGACACTGTCGGAATATGGTACATTTTTCAGCACAAAAACTTGGCATAAGTTCCAAACTTGTGTTTTGGATTTTGAATGCGGGTTTTATTTAATTTGATGGTTAACCTTGACGGCTCAGTTGTATCGAATGACGCCGTTATAATCAGAGACGGATAGGTAACCTAAGAAGCCACTTCGGATAAATCTTTCCGGAAACCACTTCGCATTTTATCGACTTTTTAACTTTTACATTGTTTTACTGGTCGATTGTCTATTTCTCTACGCCGTGTGTGTATGTTCTGAGACGGATCAAAATTAATTCATAACCACATTGATAATTGTAATTGTCTACTCACCGCATAATTACGATTAATTTTGACCAGTAATACTACCGCAGTAACACAGGACACTAAGCCGAGTATCTGCAAGTGTTTTGATGTTTTAAGCTCAATTTTGCTGGACCTTTGAAGAGGGATTTGTCCCTTGAGTAACTGTCGGTTCTGCAATGTCTTGTTATCATCTTTCAACCGTGTCCACGCGACTTAGAAGTCTTTGTTTTTGAATTGTCACATTATTTTGTTTTGTTTACATAAAAAGAGAAAGTCTATTGTCAAACATCACAAAATCGCAAAATGGCTGCTAATAATTTTTATATAAAAAATAGTGATATTTTTATATCAAATAATTTGGTTTTACGTACTTATCACTTAACCGATGTCGATTTGTGGCTGGTTTATTCACACATTTTTGCGGTAAAAGCGAATACTGCTGGTTAAGGTTTCGCAAAAGCCTCGTGTTTTGAATACCTGCCTCCAGGTGTGTTGTTTTGCACTTAAACCGTTTGACCTGTCAGTCGAAAGTGTGTCTTACAGGAAACGCCATAACCTCCGTTTGCTGTACCAAACACACATTTCCGCTGTTCAGTAGCCAATACCCGCGAAAATATGCGGCGAAACTATGCAGCAAAATTTTTATTTGCGATTAGCGAAACGGTCCCCATCAGTTAAATTAACTCTGTTAACTCATTGTCTTTTTTTTTTGGCGAATACATCTGTGTTATTAGCATTCATTTGGTTGAGGATTTTGAAAATCAAAAGGCGGTTAAAGTGTTATTCTCCTTTGTCCTTTATTTTGTTATAATAATGCAGAGCAACACGGTAACTACTTAATTACTCTGTGAGCGATTTTCTCGTACATTGATTTACGAACTAAAAACTATAATTGTTTTTCCATTTTTTTGTTTTTATTAATCTTCATACGAATTTGTATTCCTTCAGTTTACTCAGTATAGAGCACGAAATCCAATAAGCCGTATAACTTACGCGATATCCCGTACAATTGTTTTCTGTGTTATCTATACCTTATTGGTGCACACATGTTATATTAGTAATCCGTACGGATTACGTCATTTGAAATAATAAACGCCGGTCAGCTAAACTACTTAATTCTGTGGTTATTATGCACTAGAAGATGCTTTATCTACGCCTAAATCGGATTTAATTGCGCTTAAACGTGTATTGCCGTTCTCAGAGCTCCTACACCTTTCGCCAAGTAGTGATGTAAGACGACGTAAAGGTTCCGACGCCTTGTAATTATCCGCTGTTATGTCTGCAAAACAATTAACCTGCTTACGGTGAACACAGAAGTCCCAGCGAGTTAAGTAGGCGAAATTATTTTAGCTCAGGTTAAATGTTATGACCGAAGTCAGCTTACTTCGTTTTAATGCGGCGTTTAACAGCCAATGCAAAATACTAGGAAGCCTACAGAGCTATATTTTATTATAGCGTGCTACTGTTAAACCTTACATCCGCTTGCTTTTTACTATAGGAACTTGAGTGTGCAACATCACCAGTAGTAACGGATGCTGTTAAGTAGGTTTCTGATTGCATAGTTTATATTCTAAACAAGCCGGGGTATCCTGGAAAGTTAATTTGGCGAACGAATTTCTTTAATTTCAAGGTGAGTTGGGTTAAAAATTCGGTTATTTGACCAGCGATCCGGTAAATATTCGACGAGGTGATTGGTTTCACGCCCTTTTCAGTATACAGCAACGCGCAGTACGAATTTGAATAAAGCCACTGTCAGCATGTCTTGTAATGAATCTTTTATGCGCTTTCAGGGTCACCAGCATTCGAAGCTGGATTGAAAGATGGAGATTATATTTTAGCGTTGAACGGAATAGACCTAAGGTAAGTTATCCTAACAAATCACCTCAGGCGTGTATTAACGCTACATCAACACCACCTTCATAGCATATTTGCCCAGTTGTTTGATTGTTGTTTTTTGGCTTACTTTATCTTTTGTTTACCCTTGGGTCTTGACCAAGTTTTATCTTTAAATTTGCCCAAACGTTCGTTTGATTGATGATCAAAGATAAAACGGGTAGCCGACAGTGTGCTTTCCAATTAAACAATTTATAAATATTTAAATTAAAGGCTACAGCATTTTTTTTGCCTTTACACATGGATATAATATTTCTAGCTGAAGCAAGTTTTAAGGGTTATCGATTTATTTATTAGATTGATTTACAGCTATACCTGCTACATTGATTAATGTTATCTGATTTAGGATACCCCGTGACCCGTGTCCCAATATAGCAATATATATACTAGAAACGAATATACGTTGCACCGTAAAACCCTAATTACCTATGATTATGTTGTGTAAGCGTACGGGCGTCACCAGCACTTCGTGGAATATCGCAGGACAAGGTACTGCAACTTACACCAGGTGAAAAGTTCTAACACAGCGAATAAAACATTACTGATCAAAATCAGAATAATAGTGGGGGCATTTGATAGGAAGAAAATGGTTCCGTTGTTGATTTGCTGTTGTTTTTTTATTTACATAGTTTTGGTAAGCTTTGCAAAAGTTAGTTGCAAAACCATAGAGCATGACTTTTACGGTTCAGTTTTAGTTGCATTTTGAGTCTAGTCTGTGCTGCATTAGGCAAAGTAGGAATATCAAGTAATTGGATATCTGGTTACGTAAGATGCAGATAGCATAGTCACCAAAAAGAATTATAAATGTTATGTTGCATTATGTTAGGCGCCAGAAAATGTGCATTTATCAAGTTTAAATTGAAGACATGGGCAGTCATAGTTTATACTGTTCTGGCAATTCACATAAATAAATGCACCAACAGGAAATCGGTTGTTTGCGTAAATTTGAATACTATCAATTAGTCACTGAATAATTCCCAGGTTAACAGTGCATAAAAGTGTGGTAAAGCCATTTTACCGGATTAACCCTAACATCAACCCGATTGGGTAGTTTGCACATCGGCTTGGTTATTATGAATCATCTGAGTCAGGTATGTAGAATGCAGAACTTCGTCTGCTATCGGCGACATCTTAGTGGCTGGTTGCTTGCTAAGTGAGAACGGTTTCCTTTTTGTTTATTCTTGATCCGCGACCAGTCTACATAAACCTCTTCTTTCGAATTTGTTATTTTTTATGTACGCATAAGCATAACACTGTACTGAAATGGTCTAATCTATGGTGACACTAAAGTGTTTTTTTATAACACAGCGATACAAATCTAAAACATTTTAGCATGCAATGGTGTATTATTATAGGCTAATTTATATTTTTAACCCGGATGAATCAAAACTACTTTTTATTAACTTTTCAATTCAGTTATATAACAATAAGATTTGTTGTATGTATCATACCAGCAAAAATAATTTATTGATAAACTACACTATGGTTTAAAGAGAAATATTGCCCTGCGTATATTTATAATTTAAACAAGTGGTTCCTAATTATTTTGTGTATATTATTATCGCCACCAAGCCTTTACAGTTTCCCTTCAAACAGTTTCCTTCCGAGTTGAGCTCGCACCCCCTTGCTAAAAACAGATACAAGCTAGTTTAAATAAAAAACATACGTTTTAAGTTAAACGCAACACGTATAAACGGGAGCAAGACGCATAGAAAACCGTACAAGCGTTTCGTATGATTTGTTTTGGTCTGACATGTTTGTTTATATCAGGATGCTGGTGTAGTTTACTTTATAGCGCGAACAGGTTTAAGATATCTTTTATTCTCAGTACGGTCATCGACTTCTAATAGGTTTCATATATTTGTATCATCTCTTCATATAAGTTTGGTTTAAGGACGAAACGGCGCTTCAAAGAATTTCGTCCCAAATGCCCGCTTTATTCGATTTTTATTCGCAGATTTTATGCGCCTCTGGTAGTAGTGAAGTTATCGATTTAAATTAAGTGTGTTACGCCATATAGCAAAAGGTTGTTATGTTACGTTTAACCACAGAAACAGTTCAGGTTGTGTTTATATTAGGCGTTTAGCATTTAATGTTGTTTTAAGTACCGTCAACACGTATTTGTGTTGTGCTATTGCTTGGATATTCTAAGAAGTCGTACACATCTGTCTTCCTTACAGAAACGTTGATCACGCAAAGGCGGTAGCACTCATACAAGGAAGCGGTTCCATGCCTACCCTGGTTATTCAATCCTCCACCGGTGGTCTGCCACAAACAGGTAAATCGTCTCTGATCTCTGTGATATGTCTGCAACCAACACCACCACGATTATACGGTTATGCCATACCACGTCTCTATCCCCGAACTCAAATGACCCCCTTCCTCTTTCAAGATCCTTAACCGAAATGAAATTAGTTGGATAGAGTTCAAATGTTTCGTTGATACATTTTTAGCATGTCCACGTGTGGAGTTACATATCAAGACAAAATATTAAATACAAAACCCTATTTATGTACAAAATTTTGTATATAATCCGTGTAAATTTTCTCAAAATTTTTTTATAAAAATTGTATTTTAATATTTTGAATAAGTTGTTTATTTTTGTACTAACAAATTATAAACTTGTTTTCTATTGTTTTTCATTAGGTTCGCCTGCGTTGGCATACCATTCCCCCATGTACAATACACCTGCTTCAAATACCGAGCCTCCCTACTACATGGTACCTAGCTTTCATGCTCCACAAGCAGCCAAGGCCAGTAGCCTGAAGAAAAGGGACGATGGCTTCAATTATTTGCTGTCTCCCACTGATGGCCGGGATCGACACGATTGGGCTTCAAACTATGTTCCTGATTGCTTTACCGTAAAAGGAAGGACATTTAAAGACTATGTGAGTTACAGTCCAAGCATGGTTCAAAAATAGCATATTTATTCTCAAAAATATTATATTTATTCATCGTTTGTGCTGGTTAGAACGATGCCAGATTTAAAACCAATTTATACATACCTGCAAATTATACAACAATACATTGTATATCACAGCTTAGAAAGTTTAAGTTTATGGCTTCTATCTATGATCATCGCACTTACTTTTCTTATTGTGTTTTGACAGGTTTCGGGATATTTATCTGCAGTCGACGCGCATACTTTGAAAAGTGCTATTGAACAGTTTTACTCATTTCGAAATCTCGACGTGTTCATAATTCAAATCTACCCTATCGTGGATTCCATTCCCGCAGGAGGGCAGCAGATATTAGCCTTCCTTCAGTATCTTATGACGTCAGGGGAAAGGGAGAAGTTCAAAATAAAGCTAACTGATCTTGCCAATTTTAACGTCGCAGGTGGGTGAATAAAATTGAAATAGGATTCACTGCTCATTTTTATGATTAAAAAACGGCTGATAAAGCAAAAGTAATTGTTGTAATATGAACATTTAACAGAACACAACGCGCCTCGGTTTACCGGAACTATTTTAACTTATTGTATAAGATACATACAATTCTTTGTTTTTTTGCTCACCTAATAAGTCCAATTACCTTCTGTTTAAAATACCCAGCAGACTGGTATCGATTCATAAATCTTTCGGCTAACTGTTCGCTGCGACCACAGAGCCAACCGGCCAGACTGTTTGTCTCAATATAAACAAACAGGTTAAGTAACCACCTAATTTTCATTATGTTTTTTTGTTTAGACGCACTGGATTGCCATGAGGGCAACGACAAAAGATTAATGAGAAGTCAAAGTGAAAATACTTGGCATTCACCGTCTCACAATGCTTTCAATCGATCTTGTTCAGAAAACCCAGCAACCGGCATTTCTAATCCGTTAGATAAAACTCGACCTGCCCGTGTTCGACGTAAACACAGCTTACGCAATAGTGTTGCCAACCAAGAAAAGGTCAGTGTTGCCAATTCTGGTGGGGTTGCATCGGCATGGGCAACCGGGGGTCAAGAATCGACCGGTAGCACCGCATCGACTCCAACAAAGCGTAACAGGCGTCGCAGAACTGTGGGAAATATACAATTCTCCGGACTTGACCGGTCGCACGATGGAGCCGCGGATACAAGAGACCAACAAGGTTGTGACGATACACCTCCCGTCGGCGAGTTACATGATGCTGATTTCTACGATCAGCGACAGCAAAACGAACGCAGACGACGCCGTGAACTTGCTCCGACATCTAGGCGTCGTCGGAGCATTGGAGTGGTGTCCTCGCCTCCTTATCCTTCATCTGAGAATCGAACCCCACCCGATGGGATCCTTAAGAACTCTCGGCGGCAAAGATCGAGTCGTCGCACGGTGGAAATATTTACAACGACCACCACGATGGAGGAAACGATTTGCTCGATGCTACACGACGATACATCACTTAACCAAGGTTCACGCCAGGGGCTGTTTTAATATCTTATCTTTTCTGGTTTTTAAAGCGCAGAGGAAAGTTGTCATGACCGTTCTCGTGACGCCGCGACAAAAGTTAGGAACAAATAATTACATTGTGTGACAAGAAAAAGTAAACATAACTAGCCGGTAAATTTAACTTCGCTCAACCAGGTGACAGATTTAAAAAAACACTTTTTTATATAATTTTAAACTCGGCTTATACTTTAACTCGGTAAAACATGCAGTTTTTTTTTGTAAAGTCACTCGCCTAATCTTGTTGATAAATGTTCAACATGATAAAATATATTATCGCGATGAAGTTTTTTCTCGCAGTCGAACCTTCGTTCTCCTTTAAACTCTGCTGGTTCGCGGTTAATCGGAGGCTTCGTCGTAGCACAGGACACCAGATCGTCTGTAACACCTGAACCGTGAGATAGCGCGCAGTGAGCAGGTTTAACTTAACCATATCGCGCCGGATAGTGCCACGGCTCGTCAAGCAAAAACAGCGCTTGTCTGGAATTTTCGCTTGTTTTCAAAAAAGCACAGTGTCAAGTGACGTTAGGCAGCCCGCGAAGGTGTAAGGTGCTTTTTATACGTATAGCATTCTCTATGTCCCAACAGTCACATTTATATGGTTGTCAACAGGTAACCGAGGTAATTAGCTAAAAGGATAAGATTTTTTTCCTCGCCAGTCAAAGGTTCAGTTTTTTACAAATTAGTTTAACTGCTTACGTTCTTAGACTCGAACAGGCGACTTAGCACTTAAAAGATTCTTCAGTAATCGGCTAGTTTTTTTAATGAAAAATGTAGAGCTTTTAAACTTGGAGTCTATATTCTGCTAGTTGCAGTCTAACGTTAAAAACAATAATATTTGGTATGTATAAATCAAATTTTACCAGCGTCAGGTGTTCTCCACATCATACATTGATCTCAGTAAGATGTCATAGAAATTAACTGTTTTGGGGCGTCCAAACATGTCGTGTTAAAAATATATACAAGTTGTTTAAAATTGCGTGGCGAAGGCGCTGACCGCCGATAGTGAGATCGGAGACATGCTAAAACTCAAATTTAAACAACTTAAAGCTGCAGTATCAGGTAACATTAGATTTGCGTTAACAGTTAATTAAAGCATAAGGAGATCCTTGTTGCTTAAAAAATAATTTGGCTTGTTTGCAATAAATGGCATATTCTATTACTCCAGTGCTGTGCTGTACAATTAAATGATTTCTTTCTTTCAGGCGACAAAAAGAATGCAAACAAAAAGAAACAAAAGTCCGAACCGCCATCCCCCGCAAAAAGCCTGCCAGCAAAAGAAGAGGAGATGACAGTCCCAGTCACAAGTATTGATGGTTAGTACCGATCAAAGTCTAGACATTATCCGAATTCTAGTGATTACGTCTACCAGTTAACGCTATGAAACCAGGGTGTGTTTTGACTTTTCACTCAAATTGTAGAAAGCGAAATTTGGCGTTTTAAATTTACTGAAACACTAATAGTGTCATAGAATAAGTATCTACATAAGGAAGCCGAATTCCACGGTTCAATTAAAAACGGCTCTGTGACGTCAATACAGTTAGCTCTGCGCTCCGGGCTATAGGTTGGTTGTCTCTTCGGATTGAGGTGTATCAGCGCTGTGATCTTCTAGATCTCTTTCTGTCAAGTGCTGAGATGACATAGCCCGTTATTACAATTGCGATTATCATCTGAACAAACGCTGTTAAAACATTGAATACAAATGAAGGTCATGTTAACATGTCAATACCGCTTTAATCTTGTGTATGTAATTACACTACACACTCGTTTAGTTTCACCCCAAATTAGCTTAAATCAGTGGTTTAAGCTTTAAAATATAATCACACAACGGTCAACAACACGGGTTTACTTATTACATAGCTGGTCTGTTTAGCAGCTGAGTCACATTACGTAATGAGGCTAAAAATTCAATACTATTAACGAACTCCCAGCGGTCTAAAGCTCAATCATTATCGATCATTTTTCATCATTTACCGTTCGCCAAATCACCGACTTGTAAACAATGTCCGTCATAAGAAATGCAAATGAAGTATATGAACCGGTGTTGCGTGTACTTACCTTTATCAAAGTTACATTTCGGTTTGTCATTTTATTTTAGAGATTCTGTTTTTTATTGCATTTTCTGAGATTGTAAAGGCAGTTTTAGTGATAGAACCCATTAACCCTAACGGTACAGGTACAGTGTGAAGTAAGAACGGGTTTAAACGCTCATGCACATACCTAATATCTTGTACACAAAATATATACCTTTAACCCCAGCTTGACCCTAAGTATTGTCTAAACAATCACTCTGGTGACGTTTATTCAAACAAGCAAAAATAATCGCTCTATTGCACGCGTTAGTTATCAGTGCAAACTTGGATTTAAGCAACAACATCAGAACTTTTAGGCTCTTAATTGTTTTGTGTGTAACATCTTAAGACCTGGAATTTTTGGTAGGTATGTTTGTGTCTGAAAGAATTGTACTGTTGAGAATTATATGCGGAAGGTATTTTAAGCATGACGATCCCTCGAAGAAAAACTTGTATGAACAAGAAACTGAATAACCCCGTGTTACCTATCAATTTCGTGGAAGCAAGGAAACTTCTCGCGCGTAAATAGCGCTACAAAAACAAGCAAATTATCTAAAGATACCTCCTTTAATCCCTCCCCGCTTTGAAATTATAAACGCATGCGTCAAGACGGAAAAGCGTGTCTCATTTTGACAGAATAGCGCTCCAAAGCGTTTCGAAGCGTGTCCATCAAACGGCATGACAAGTCGATCTTTTGTTTAACATTCCCAACAATTGAGATGCAACAGCTTTTCGACTTAACCAATTGTTCCTGTAATTTAACCCGTAACTCCCACTGTGAGGCAAAGTCTGCAATTTGCCCTAAGAACACCTATTCACCCCAAACCGCAGTTTTTTTTGTATCAAAACTAAAAAAATAACTACTAAGTTCTAGCATTTTGTCAATCACTCTACCCAATAT
>CH002614.1:1011864-1024005 GCA_000149265.1 Ciona savignyi
AACGAGCGAGTCGGGCTTCTTACCAATTTAAAGTTTGAGAATAGGTTGAGGGCGTTTCGCCCCCAAGACCTCTAATCATTCGCTTTACCAGATAAAACTGCGACAGAGCGCCAGCTATCCTGAGGGAAACTTCGAAGGGAACCAGCTACTAGACGGTTCGAAAACTGAATAACCCCGTGTTACCTATCAATTTCGTGGAAGCAAGGAAACTTCTCGCGCGTAAATAGCGCTACAAAAACAAGCAAATTATCTAAAGATACCTCCTTTAATCCCTCCCCGCTTTGAAATTATAAACGCATGCGTCAAGACGGAAAAGCGTGTCTCATTTTGACAGAATAGCGCTCCAAAGCGTTTCGAAGCGTGTCCATCAAACGGCATGACAAGTCGATCTTTTGTTTAACATTCCCAACAATTGAGATGCAACAGCTTTTCGACTTAACCAATTGTTCCTGTAATTTAACCCGTAACTCCCACTGTGAGGCAAAGTCTGCAATTTGCCCTAAGAACACCTATTCACCCCAAACCGCAGTTTTTTTTGTATCAAAACTAAAAAAATAACTACTAAGTTCTAGCATTTTGTCAATCACTCTACCCAATATTAAATCTGGCCACCCACACCACAAGTTAACTTATTTCAACTAATTACATGGTTTGTCGCATCGGTGGCAAGCCATATAAACATGTACGCTTTTACCAAACGAGCTTGAATTTCCGTACAAAAATTAGCGGCGCCAAGCAGCTTACATGCGCTCATTAACATGAATAGTAATTGACTTTAAATAGATTGTCGTTTTGTATCTGAAATAAACAGTTAGTTTCTACGGAATTCGTTTCAAAATAGGGAAAAAGTGGTTTTGTTTAAAAACTGCTTGGTTAGATAACAAAACGTTGCATCAATACAAGTCATCTTGATTATTCTGTTTACAAGATTGCTTTTATCGCAGGTGTTCCTTGGAAAATTCAGAAAACTATTTAATCAGTAACTACAAACTTAGTATTTTAACAAGCGTTCCTTTTCACTAATGTGTAAGTAAGTTGCCGTTAAAGATACCAAGAAATTGATCGTTAATTAAGCATATATCGAGTGCGCAGTTATTCGATTTTTCCAACGTCAGGTTATAAATTTAGTGTCTGTACCCTTTTCATTTTAAGCTATCGTAACTTTTTTACGTATTCAGATTTGTGGAAATATTCGCGTTGATCTCCGTGAATGGGGAAACGCAAGATAAGTTATAACATGGTTTATCGCCAGATTGCCCCGTGCGTAGTTTACAAAGCTATTGTAGTGTGTTAAATATTGAGATACTTCTGCAGTTTTGTTCGACTTATTATTCCACTAGATTTAGACTGCAGATACGCTATAAATTAAAGAGGCAGTAGAATAAAATTATACAACCCTGGCGCTAAAATTAGATTGCAACTCAGGACTCATTCAAACCAATCCATTTTTAGACGTGGTTTTGGAACGAAAGCCAGAGGAAAGTGAAATTGGCATCAAAAATCCTGGTGTCTCTCGGAGTCGCTCACGCATGTCGTCAAAATCAACCAACCTTGACGACTTGATGAGAATTCAACAAACCTCCGGCGAACAAGAAGCGTCTCAGCAGCAACTGTTTCAACCCAATCAACAACTCAATGCAACCCAACAACATGTAACAACCAGTCAACGACCCAGTTTCAACAGAACAACACCGGAAACCAGCAAAGCCAACCTCCAGAGAGCGGAATCTTTTGGAGCTCATGACGCGCACTCAAAACCGTTGGATGACAGCGGATACAGGGAGCAGAGTTCCATCAACAATATGCCGGATGAGTTGAGGCAAAAGAAAGGTTATCTAAGTTCAATCAAAAAACGCTTGACATTTTCTAGGCCACCGAAAAACACGGACACTGACACGTTCCTTAACGAGCTCAGCGCTCAGTTTGACGAGGCCATGAACTTGATCGACGACATAGAGCTTTCTGAGGAAGACGAGAAAATAAAGTACGGGGAGAAGTGGAGCTATGTGCCAAAGAACGAGCTTGAAACAACCCGACAGGAAGCACCTGTTGAACCGGCCCAGGAAACAGTTTCGCTTCCCGAACCGCCCTCCCCAGTTGAGCCAGTAAGCATCCCTGTGGACAGGGAACGGGGTACTGTGGACAGAGAGCGCGTGCGTAGACGGCGACGACGTGGTACCGAGAGTTCGATTTCGAAAGTTGAAGAACTGAGCGCGCCTACGTTTTCGCCACCCGCGCCCTGCATAAGTGCCCCTGCGACGGCCCGGACGAACCCAGCAGAAGAAGTTATCTACGATGTACCCAGGCCGGTAAATCATACCCAAACGTTGAGACGGCCGCATATAAACGTGGAAAGGCGGACCCGTCGATCGCGAGCGAATCGACCACTTTCAATGTCCGCTAAACGGAACTCGGCGGAGGTTCGGATGCACGTTTGGACGGAAGGCGATATAAATATCGGGAAATACGAAACTGCCACGCCAAGCAAACCAGCTGAAAATGTCCAGTTAAGAAGTGCCTCTCCCGTGGAAAACACCTCATTTTTCGACAGGGCAAAGGTAATACATAACTTTCACAAACAAAAAGAGTTTCATAGAAAACTGTCTCATAATATAGCCATAATAATTTTATATTAATTTCACTCCAATACCTCGGCTTATCAGTTGTGTTATGAATTCAATATCTCAATGTTTTGTTGTGGGTTAATTAAAACCAATGTTGCAATATACCAGTCTTTAAATAGATGTTACAACTTTAAAGTAAAATTTAAATCCACAGAAACGCAATTATCGAGTCTCTGGCATCAGTATGAACATGGAAGACATCTTCTCCGAGGCTGAAGACGATCTTCATGCGGCTCCTCCTCAAAACTCTCCTCCAACTCCCAAGGAGCTGGAGCAAAATGTAGTAATCGGCGATCCGGATGAAGTGTATGCTCCACTTCATGAAGAGGTGCTCGCTCTTGGACTCGCTTACGACGAGAATGAGAATGAGGAAGTTGAAGAGGACGATCAGAAACCGAAACCAGTTCCCACCAACGATTCCCAGGGTCTTACGGGGATCCCTCCAGCTCCACCGCTCCCACCGCCTTTGATGGAACCTCCGGCTTCCTCCCCCTCTCTCTCCTCCAATGATGTTCAAAAACAGTCCGAACGACACTCCGGCCCGGATGTCGGTGAAGAGGATCAACTGGGAGAAGATAGAGCCGGTGGACCTCGGGAACACGGTTTGGGGACAACTTGGAGAGGATTACGACACGATAAACGACGTCGTCAAATATCTTGATCTTGAACAACACTTTGCAATGAAAAAAGCAAAAACATTCAGTAAGTGTAATTACCGTTTAATCTATTTATGTTTATTTTTGTTTTTTTTATTTTTTACCTATTAAGGTTTGTTTTAATTATTTTATTTTTTACCTTTTTATGTTTTTTTATTACTTTTTTACCTATTTATGTTTATTTTAATTATTTTATTTTTTACCTATTATGTTTAAGTTCGGCCCAATAGCGCGATGGGTTACTGCGTCGCCTAAAGCAGAAGGGTGACTTCGTTGAAGTACTACGCGGGCATTGTCTAAACTCAGTGGAATGAGGTGTTCTAAAACTAAAGGAACAACTTAATTATACACAACACACTGCAGTAGCTTCGGTAACCTGGTAGGCGCGATGCAATCTGACGCTTATGCGTGTGAGAACACTCCCTTCGCAAGATTGGCCGTGTGATAACACCTATTGTTTGTAATATTTATGTGATAACACCTATATGTGAATAGCACAATTTTCAACATATGTTTCGCGTTTAAAAAAATGATTAAGATGTTATATGGTTTTAAAGACTACAACAATCATTACGATGTATAGCACTTGATTTGATATAATTGTATTTATTTTAAAATGTTCAACCAAGTCAAAATACAACTCGTGTTTTCTTTGCGCTGTCGGTTACTGGTGCCAGATGTCAAATAGAAACTTAAGTTGCACTTAAGAACCATGACTTCAACTTGCACGTTTCATTTGCAGAGAAAAAGACAGCCCCGGTAAAGAAAGACGTCATTTCTATTTTGGCACACAAGAAAGCGTACAACACATGTAAGTGGACTGCTTGTGTGCACAGTTGCATGGAAAGCGCTAGGTGTTGTGTGGCCTCGCCACCAATGCGCAAAAACAATATAGCGATAAAATATTCCATTACGCAATTTAAAATTATCATAGATTAAAATCTGCACTACATTTCAAATTACTATATAAGACTAAGCCTACTGGTGCAATCACGATTTTTAGTTGTGTTACTGGGCAGTAATCGAAGTCGAACCGACATTAGGTCCCCTTTTAAATGGAATACTCTGTATGAATCAGTCGTGCTAACGCTTTAGAGATCACAACTGTTTACCTATAAGCTTAAAGTTCTGATGCTCATATTTTTACGGATTTACCTGTGTTTGGCCTCCTCCTGTTATCAATTGTCATTTTTGTTGAACAGTATTCCCTCCCTGCATTAGCAATCATCATTAAAATCATTTTAATTACTCCTCAGCTATTCTTCTTGCCCACCTGAAGTTAACGACCACAGAGATTACGAACTGCCTCCTCATCAACGGATCTGAGGCAACTCGGAAGAAGTTGGTCTCATCCCACTACCAGCAGCTTCTGCTTTATGCCCCGGACGAAGAAGAGGCAGAAAAATTGAAAACTTTCGCCGGAGATATTTCCAAACTCAACGAAGCTGACACACTTTCTTTGAAGGTTGGTTACCGGCTTTGGAAACCCACGCAAAACTGTTGTTTATAGTACCTCAAAATATTGGATATTAACTGTGGTGTCATTTTCAAATTTCTAGACTTTGTTAAATAAAAATGGTTTAGTGTGCCATATTTTCCCTGAGCGGTATATAGCCAAACATCTATTGCTTATATGTTAATAGTCATATTGCTTATATGTTAATCCGAATATTATTGCTGTCGTAATGACGTCTTTTTATTTAATTATTATGTTTTTACCAAACTTTGTTTAATTTTCAGCTTGTCAATATCCCTGGATACCAACTTCGACTAAAAGCTTTGGTCTTCAAGCACAGCTTCGCCGAAAAGGAGGAAGAAATACGCAGGGTAGGAAATTGCTTTGCTTTGCAAACTAAGATGTGTCTTTATATACACAAAAAAGGTTCGATTGGCATTTAAGAAATAAAAACTCCTTTTTCGCCGCAGAATCTTGAAGTAGTACAAAGAGCGTCAAATCAGTTACGCAAAAGCAGGAAACTGGCTAAGATTTTGGAGTTTGTCCTTGCTATGGGCAACTATATGAACCAAGGCCACATCAGGATATCAAAGGCAACCGGCTTCCGTATTCATTTCCTTGCCGAGGTATGATGTTAAAACGTGACACCAGCAATAATCAGATTAGCATATAATCTGACTTCAACTGCTGTATTACTCCGAATCACTCAGTAATAATCAGACTTCACACAATAGAAGTATTCTTCAGTCGTTATGTCGTTTTACAGCTGTTTCGGATGAAATGTACAAAATTCCATTTAACATTAAGCGATGGGCTAGCACCATTAGTTAATCTGATGGGCTTGTATAATATGTATATAAACGGGTTACAGAAACACGCCCTACTAAGTAAATTATTGAAATGCTCACTTTAGATGGACTGTACGAAGACAAGTGACAACAAAATGACTTTCCTTCACATACTAGCTCGTGCTGTAAGCTCAAAATTCCCAGAAGTTCTCAGCTTCGCAGATGAGCTGACTGACGTGAAAGACGCATCACGTGGTAGGTTCAGCTAATTCCCACGAGCGAGAATCGATTGTTTTCATATACAAGTACCATTCATTGATCTTCTGGTTGTCAGATTCATTAACGCATGGTTCCGCATTTCCGATGTTAAAAATCTTAAACGATACTTTTATCCCACAGTTGTCTACCCCGTTGTACTTGGTGACTTGCAACAACTGCGCAAGAACTGGCTGCTTATTCGAGATAATCTTCTCGAGACTGAATCAAAGAACAAGGCAGACCGATTTAAGTAAGTCCTACACAACACCAAAACAATGCTTAAAGAAAAATATACTATATCCTCGAATGTCTAAGGACAGCATTAAGCTGTGTACTATGGAGTGGCCGAGTGGTAAACGCGACCGATACATATACTATATTTTATAAAATTAATGCATATAATTAACGAAATCATCATGTGTTTTAATACATTGGTTATAAAAAAATAAAGAACTTTTGGATCTAATAAAACTAAGTATTAATGCAAGATATTAGGCTTAATTGTGATTTTAATTTTTTATTGCTATGTTTTTATCAGAATCGCAATGGAGACTTGCCTCGTACGTACCAATGGCGCCATCAAACGGTTAGAACAACTCCACCAGTCTACCAGCAAAGAGTTCAACAAAGTTGCGCAGTATTTTGGAGAAAATCCGAAGAATATTGGAATGCAGCAGTTTTTTAACATTTTCGAGGAATTCATAAGAAAATTCCAAGTAAGACTTTTTTTAATTCTTCTTTAAACAACTTTTGCATTCTTTTCGAAACCATAGAATAGGATATTCATGTTTATCCCCGTGAATTGGAAAACCCAAGGGGACGATAACAGACGTGCAATCGTCAGATTTCCTTTACGCCCACCATCGGGTTACTGGAGCTATTGCAGCATGTTGTGCAAGAGACGTCCCTTAAATTTGGCAAAACCCATAAATCCTCTGGGTTCAGGCAACATACGTTAAGTGCCTATAGCCCAATAAGGATACAACCAACTACCTAACGATCAACCTGTTTCTGTAACCAGTTAGCTCACAAGCGACGCACCAATTCACCAAGCTAATCCGTTGACTTATATGTTTTATTTTAATTAGTTGTTTATGTAACCAGAAATCCAGTATGGAAATATCGAAGCTGTTAAAAACGAAGCAGCCACAGAAGATACAAAGATGAAGCAGTTCAATTCACATTAGATGCGAAGACAGTTCTTCAGCACGATGATGATCTCCAGTTGCTGACAATCGAACACAAACCGGACAAGGCCGGTTCGCCCGAACGATTATTTTCATTTATTCGTGTTTGCACCGAGTCTTAATAGTGCCGTTTCGTTTCAATAAACGTAACGAATGTCAAAACTTTGTCAAAACGTGTGTAATTTCAGTGGGTTAACAGGTTCAATCAGTCGTTAGCGTATCTTATGTTCGTCCTTGTATGAAATAGTACAACGAAACAACCGACAGTAGTTATTGCTTTGCTTGTATTGCCCATGCACAGCCGGACATTCCAACAACTTCCTCTCCCTTATATTATAGTGCATTCCTACTCATTACTGTTTAAAATGATGCTCTAGTAGAAAACTTACTGGAAAACCTATCAGCTAAGCGCAGCTACAGTTAGGCTACCCTATTTCTTTAAATGAGCGGTTTGTTATTTTTAACATATGGTTTAACAGTGGTTGCAGTTAGGATATACTGGTTTAATCCTAGTTACTGTAATCAGCTTTATGACGTAAAGTAAAGTCGTTTGTTGAATATCAAAATATGCCGGACGAGAAACTTCGGAATATAAGCGATGAAGAGATCAATGAGATAGATTTGCTTTTACCCCCAGAAGAATTCGAATATCAGTAAGTGACAATGACCAGTAAAAAGGTAAAATACCACTTCCTTAGAAAAGACTCTTGTTTTAGAGGCGTTTTATTAGGACAACACTAAAAGATGAAAAAAAAGAAACTAATTCTAACACTGCCTTAAAAGATAATCTCAATCTCAAAACTATTCGCAACTGCAACCCCAATTAACTTAAACACTCACTCTAATGCCATAATTTCAATTTTAGTATACAGTTTCCCTCTTTCCCTCCTTTTAGTTTTTTATCCGTTTTTTAACATAGTTCGGATTTAACCTGATGCGTTAAAACTTCAGTTACATTTTGTTAGACGAGACCCGGTATTTGCTGAACCTATGCAAACTAAATTGTACAAGCGACGTTGGGGACTGTTGCTACTGCTAGCATGTGCTTTTACGTTGAACGGGTTTCAAAACATTCAATACTCAGGATTGCAAACAAGCATAAGAACATATTACAAAGTAAATTTGATATTAACCCAACATTGAGCGATTTTTACAATCCAATTACCATAAAATAGGTGTCTGCTACTGTATTTGATTTGCTGACTCAACTCTATTACATCGCGTTTGTCGTTCTTTCCGTTCCTGCAATGTGGTTGATGAAAAGAATCGGATTGCGCTGGACAGTCGTCGCTGCCACAGGTTGACATGGCCGGAGGTCTTTACTTCTATGTATTTTCCGTATGAGTTTATATGTTATCTTGCCTGTGTTTCCCCAGTCACCATGTTAACTGGAGAATCACTTTGCTTTGTCGCAACGTTCCGGAGATATCTACTCTGGGTCGCAGCGCTTGGGCAGATGTTGAACGGGGTCGCACAGGTTTGGTGACACCAAACTATCCCAACACAAGTTACACGACAAATTTTACATTTCAGGTGTTTCTAATGTCCAGTCCTGTTTGGTTTTCAGTAACATGGTTTGAACCTGAGCGAGCTGCAACAGCCAGTGGCGTCTTGCTCTTTTGCTATCAGGTTTGTTGCCGAGGTAGTGCGCACTTTTTTATTGGGCTTAGTTTCGAACCTATGGGAGACTCTAGTAGCTGATACTGTTTGTGTTGCATTATATGTATAGGTCGCGTTAAACGTTTGGCCACACGACCGTACTGTTATGTTCACGAGACGGACAATTTCTAGCAATTCGTTGAATGACTTTCGTCTCGACTGTAGATAATGATAACACTGGGGTCGTTGTAATAGGCCGCCATTTGGCAGAATGGTTAACATCACCGATAAAGATATCGAATTGTATAATGTCTTTTCCTGTTCCCTTTCCGTGATTTGCTTGGTTTGCCATCATTTGCTTGGACAAAAATGAATAAACAAATCCAGACACTTTAAAAAATAAATTATAATTATTAACTCATTTCATTCACACGGCTAGCCTAGCTAAGGGTACTGTATAAATTAAACATAACGTTACCAATACAATTAAGTTTAGTCGCCACAAAATAAATTATTACATTACACGTTGCCGTAATCGTAACTACCAGATAACTGTGATTTATTATTTGGTAATCTGGAATGAACACTACTCACCACTTTGTTTTATTTGCAGTTGGGTAACGGAATGGCCCTTATGGTGTCGCCAGTTATTGTACCACCGTCCACCGATATGGATTTTTTGAAGCACAGACTATTCATAATGTTTTCTTTTCTTACTATATATTCTGCAATTCTTGCCCTGCTTTCTGTATCACGTAAGTCGTTAAAGTTTATGAATAAAAGAATGGATAAGTACATCAGTAAAGTATGAGGTCTTTAATTACCAATAGCGTATATTACAAAAAATGCTTCGCATTAATTTAAAAAATTGTTGATTATATTCTACCACCCTCCCATAACCCCCAAAATGATTTCAGTATTTCCCGCAAAACCTCCATTGCCGCCAAGTTTATCGCAAGCTCTAATCTCTGATGACGAAGATAAGATAACTTATATTAATGCTTTAAAAATTCTACTAAAAGATTGCCAATTCATAAAGGTGGCGTTTTCCTACGGTAAGAGTAATGAATATTCTGTATGGACTTTATAGAATGACAGGGATAAAACATTAATATTCTATTATGTACTTCACATTAAAATACTGACGTTGGATTAACATTTGTTTTACTCTTCAGGTTTAAATGCTGCTGCGTTTAATGCAATAACAACGTTCATTGGTCCGGATATATTGAAAACTCATCCGGTAAGAATACATAGTGTTAGTAAATTAAACCCGGTTAGAGTAGGTTCTGGTAGTTTAGGAAACAATATACATTACGGTAATTCATCATTTTTCTTTTAAGTTATGTACAATTATTCTCTGAGGTTGCTAACTTAGTGTTATTTTAGCGCGGTCAGGGGAGGGACTAAACAGAGCCAATTTAGTGGTGGCGATGTGATGTGTGTTAACGCCTATTGTGTTTTCCCATTCACTGTGATAAGCATGAATAACCTGTCCTATCCTGTGACTGTTGGATAAAACTAAATCTTTTAGAAAGTGTCGGACACTACTGCAGGAGAAATTGGTGCATCAATGATATTCATTGGCTCCGTGGGAATGGTGATATCTGGTTTTATCTTGGATCGGACCAAAGCGTTTTTGTAAGTAATAAAAAACTAAACTAGCGTATAACGTCTGCTCGTTTTGATCTTCTGGATGAAAAATGCGGGGCTCATAATAACTCGGGCAATCAACAAATCACACATTAACCGCTGGGTTACTGGAGCTATTGCAGTGTGTTAAAAATAAAGGAGTTGTTTCCACGTTTTTGGTTTACTAACTAAACCGCATAGTTAAGGCAACTTATCACCGCCCATTGATTTGCGGTTTGTTTTAATCCCACCAGATTTGGCCATGCGCTGCGATTCGCTTTGCGTAATTAACCAGCAGGACATAAATATCGTGTGATAAAGAAAACTGTGATAATTTACTGACATAACAAAAGTGCTATGATATTTTGTATGTTATGATATTTTACTTTCATAAAAAATTACTTGTGTTATATGGTATAATATCTAACTTTTATACCAATGTACCTTTGGGCATTGCAGATTGCTGATCAAGATAGAAAACTTTATGTGCGTGGTTTCAGCGATTCTCTTTACATTGTCTATTAACAGCAGTAATACTTGGTCACTTTGGACAACATCAGCCTTTTTAGGGTAAGTTCGCAGGGTATAACTTTTGTTGGACCGTATTTTTTTTGTAATCGTGATTTTAAATCGGCATATTGGGCATATAATTAATTAAAACATCCTACTTACGAACCACTCATCTAGTAAATAATGCTGGTATTAGAAGAGATTTTGTAATTCGTGCAGAATTCCTTATATTTACCGAAACCATAAAATACCACGAATGTGTGGCGAACTACGAAGAAAGGGCGATGATGGGCAACCACGTAGTCGTTTTATATACTTTTCAGTTGGACCACTTGTAATGTGCAAGTTCAATCATCATATTTAAAATAGAGAATCAAAAGCATTTGCTCAAGTCCGACCGGTTGGTCTAACTGTTAAGTGCGTCGCCTTTCAATCGAAAGGTTGCAGATGCGAAACTGGTCGCTAGCTAGTCGGGTGTGTCCTTGGTCAAGGCACTTTACGGACATTGCCTAAACCCAGCGGATAAATATGTTCTACTAAGGTCTATCATAACAAACGTGTATATCATATACAACACACTATAGCTCTGGTAACCCAACGGTGGGCGCGAGGTGATCTGAAGATTGGCCGTGTGATAACCCCATCGGTTTTCCCATTCACAGGGATAAACATGACTATCCTATCCAAACCGGGTAGCTATAATTTCGACGAATCGAGAAGGAGTTAGGCCTTATGGAAACATAAAACTACACTGTCTCATGTTTTGGGTATCAAGCATAACTTAACCTAGTTAATTAAAGAACTTCATCTAGTTTAGGTAGATTTGCCTTAACTCGTTTTTATTCATTTTTACGGTCAAATTGGGAGTAATTCTTGTGACCGTGAATTGAAGCCACTTGCATTGTTGTTTTTTTTGTAGTTAACAAACAGTCAAGATTGTATCATAATAATGCTAATAACTTATTGGTATTTTTTCGATTATTAACTGCTGCATTACTCAGTTAAATGTTCCTCTCACTCTAATTGATTAATTCTTTCGTCCATTCTTACCCATGATCAATATGACCTTGCTGCCACGTCAGCTTGCTTTATAAAAAACTTGTTTTTCTTTTTGTGTGTGTCGGGCTCAGTTAGAACCCATGATGTGGTCGTTGCTAAGACCATTTTTATATACTTTGATATGTGTATCGGCCGCGTTAACAATTCAGCAACACAACCTTATATTTTTACGTAAACATTTGTTTCCCATACACGTTCCGCTAAATACTACCATACAGCGAGCGCTATCTTATATTCTTGTAGTCTGCTGGCCAGCTCTCACGACAGACCATCAACCAAAAAGAAACGATACAGAACCAGTCGATTGCCAGTGGGTTGTGTCCTTAATAAAAGCGGTGACCAGTAAACTGAACCCCTTACAACTGAACCCCT
>CH002614.1:1054750-1071784 GCA_000149265.1 Ciona savignyi
AAATTTTATTTGCAGCAATCTGTATTTTGGCAGAAAAAATTTAAATCTTTTTTTCCAAATGTCATCATTTTTTTACCTAAATATTTAAATCATCCCTTTGTCCTCAAATATTTCTAAATCCGCATTTTGTGTGCACGGTATTTTTATTCAGTTATGTGTAAGTATACGCTTGTAAGTTAGCTTATAAGAAACAAGCGACGTCCTGTGAGTGCATGTGCGAACCCTGCTACCCGCTCCCTATATCTGAGATAATTGTTCCACCAGGGGGGAAGTGGAAGATTGGAAACAACATCATCAGATAGTTCAGGAGCAACACGCTCGCTCACAGGAGTCGGCACGGAGCATGGGTGAGGAGCTAGCTGATGTGAAGGCTCAAAACAGGAGTTTACAACATGAGGTGAATTTCATGTCAGATTTTCTTTATTTTGTTTTATCTTGTAGTAGATTGTACTGATTATCTAGTGAAATAATTTTTTGTAAGCTGAACTAAGAAAATTTTAACTATTTGTAAGTTATAAGGTAATATTTTAAAATTAAACAATTTTAAAAGGATAGAAATTTTTTTAAGGCTATAAACATTTCATGTTTTAGACAAGTTAAATAAAGTGTTCTCACCCACACCCATTTTTATGTTTTAGACAAGTTAAATAAAATTGCACCCACACCCAGGTCAAGACCAAGGAGGACAACGGAACATCACTTGAACGGGAGCTTGAAACTGAGAGGAAGAGGCACAGTGATGCGCAACATGTAATTGAAAAGATGAATAAGGAATGTGCAACACTGAATGAAAGCAACGTGAAATTGGAGAAATGCAGGATAGATCTACAGAAAGAGGTAAGAAATTTGTATATTTTTTTAATTAATAACATAAAACCGTTAAAAATGACTAACTAGAAGTATAAGACTTAACCACCCTCAGTGTAATAATATGAATAAAAATCATGTAGGGGTTTAAAGAATATCGCAACAGGCAGTTATGTTTAATTCCAATTTCTGTTAAAAATATGAATTGGAATAAGAACTATACTTTTAGGCAAAAAAGATGTTTTTAATAGGAGTTCGACAAAATTTCCTCTTATAATTTCCTTTAAACGTTGTTATAATCTCTATGAGAAACCTCATCAGTTTTTCAAGAAATGGTTTAAAGAAAATTACAACAGGTAGTCATTTTTAATTCTAATTTCTACTTAAAATACGAATTGGAATAAGAACTGATATACTTTTAGGCAAAACCGATTTTTTTAATTGGAGTTTGACAAAATTGCCTCTTAAAATTTCCTTTAAACGTTGTTAAATAACCTATATAAGTAACCCCATCAGTTCTTTAAAAAATTCCAATAAATATCGCTTCCGCAGTTGAAAGAAGCGACGACGAAGATCAACAAACTTGAGGAGCAGACAGAGCAGTTGGAGGAGAGAGCTAAGGAATGTCGGAGCGAGATTCGGGATCTGAAGGATTCGGTTGCAGAGCAGAAGCGAGATGTTGCGGATGCAAACTCCAACATCATGATCAAACAGAAAGAAGTGAGTTTCTCCGTTCAAATCTCTTAATTTGAACTTTTCAGTTAGCTTAGTTGGTTAGTGAGTTACCTGTCAGCCAAAAGGATGTTGGTTCGAAACCATCTGCTATCTTGTTGGTTGTTTCCTTTAACGGTTCCCACCTGAATCCTGTAGGTAGCTCGAAATATTTTGTCTGCAAATTAATATAATGTTTAAAATTAAAAAAAGTCTACTGTAAAATGAAACTGAGCTAAAACATGTGATAAAAAATTGATTTATGAATACGAAATTTCCTAAGAAGATTTTTTTTGTAATAATTTTCAATTTATTTTCCTAATTTGATAAATGACTAGACCGTCATCCAAAAGAAAAATAAGATACATGTCTTACAATGGTAATAAAGTGTAATAATTTTAATTAAAACACTTTTTGCCACCCAAGTTTGGCGGCTTCATCTCTTTTTCCTATTTCCAATTTATCTTGCTTGTTTTCATCATGGAAACAAAAAATAACCAAATTAAACCAAACATTTCAATGTTCCAAACTAATTTAAATCTCATTATTCTTATTTACCATTTGTTCATGAAAAGTATTTTATATAATGTAAACGAAATGTTTTCAGTTTTAAATTATTTTTCTCAGATTGAACGCAATGAAGAAAATCTGAGTGTTGCCAAACAAGATTTAGAAGCAAGCCAACTTCAGTATAAAGATTGTCATAGAACTTTACTGGAAACTCAACAGAAACTAAATGACCTCAAGATGCAGGTTAATATAAGATAACTTTGACCCCATCAGTATATCTTAGCCTGTATTTCCAAAAAGTTAATTAATTACCACAAATTAGTCAATCACACTATTATGGGAACGACAATTATTTTTCAGGGATTTAAATTTATAAATGAATATAACTTTACTCATATAAGTAGATAATACCAGCTGTAGTTTTAAATAATTTAAATATTCCACCTTAAATATTTTCCCAACACACTTGGTATATATTTAATTTTCAACATTATCTTGTGTTAAGGCTGTTTTTATTTGAAAAATTTAAGTTTGTAAAAAATCGCAAGGTATGCCCTTAATTTTTTTGGATTTTATCAACATGATGGTGATCTATTATTCTTAGTTTTGTAATTTTTTTTCTTTATAATTTTTTTTTTGTCAACTTACTTTCCAGCTTTCATCACTGGAGGGCACCAAACAAGAATCCATGGAACAACTGGGTCAAAGTTCACACGAAAATGCAAATCTTAAAACCGAACTTCAGAAATCCTGGCATGATAACCAGGCGATGGCGCAAGAAGTGGGTGTTTATATGATAATTGAGTACATATAATTATTCTATGGGGTGTGGAACAATTGGTTGAGTGCAAACTGCTCCACAGGTACTATTATACATCATTACTGTAATACAGAGACAGTAGATGGCCAATAATAAGAAAAGTCTTGTACCTGCAGTTGCTGTATTAAATGAACCAGATTTAGACCTACTGGATCTAGGTAATCTCTTGGTTGCTGTAGCCAAGTATACTTAATAGAGTGTAATGTGGCTAAGGGTAGAAATCAAACTGGAAACCTTTACAGTTCATGACTAAAACATGTACTTGCCCACTTTGAACTTTATTTAGACATGTAAAACAAACATTTTTGTTAAATATTCTGTAGATCGGAGCATATGAAGACAAGCTTCGTAAACTACGCAGCGAACTGAGAAAGTTCCAGAATCTCAATAAAGAAGCTGAAGAAGAAGCTCAACAATATGAAGCTAGATTAGAAGTAAGATGTTTTGTAGTAGTGTAATAATTTATTGTGTTATTCACACTGTATTGTGCTGAAGTTTTTCTTCAGATAATAATTTTAGGAAAAAAATCATTTTTGGTTCTTTGGCTTGTAGTATATTCAGCTCATTAATATTGCCCATATCTTTTTTTAACAATACACATAATTGTACCATTACTTATTTGCTTATTTTCAATATCAATAACGTTGGTTATGCTTTTTTTTAATTGCCTTAAAAGATGAGTACATACATGTCAAGTTAGGAGCACCAAGGGTTTCAAACTGCCATCTTAATGTATAATTAACTTTTTGGTGACCCATAAATTTTTATAGTAAATATCATGATTAAACAAGTTTTTTCTTCTAAAATTACAATTAAACATCAGGAAATGTCGCATGAACTGAGAGACACACAGGAGAAAAATCGCTTCAGCATCTCAGAGATAGCTAAGAAAGAAGAACAACTTGTTGTTATTAAAGTAAGTCCTGGGTCTTGTGTTGTACCTGTAAATTAAAACAAAGAATACTCAAGCATAAGGAAGGCACTTTGACATTGGTGGAATTTAGTAAATTAATGTGTTTAACTAAAACAGTAGCATTTAGTCAATCCTATATAACCCACCACAATAGCTTTGCTAACCTGACAGTGGGTACTAATGGATCTGACAATTCCCACTGCGATAATTCCCCCTGTATTTTACGATACACGGAAATAAAACAGGAATATTTCACCAGACTAAGTTCCTTCCCCAGGTTGAGCTCTCCACACTCGAAGGAAAACACAAGAAGTTGGATGAAGAATTTCACATCAACAAACTTACCCTGGATGCTCTACAGGACAAGCATGCAACTTGCAACCACCAGGTTGGTGGATCATTAACATAATTAGCCGTGGAAGGTACAGTGAAATACAAAAAAAAATATATGATTTCAGTGACATGCCCATCGGAAAATTAAAGCTTCAACTAATAAAATAAAGTTTGGTGGATCATTAACATAATCACCTGTAGTAAACAGAATTAAATACAAAAAATTATTTAGTGACAGTATATTAGAACCCTTTCAGAAAATAAAATTAAAAAACATACTCGCATAAAATTGTTTAAACATCGCACTGATCTAGAGGATATCGTTAATGTGCTTAACAGCTCCATTTGGTGTAGGAAAGTCAATGTATCGTTGGTTGCCATGAGCTATCTCCTGACACACAGTTATACAGTTGATGAACATGTGGCAACCATTTGAAGATATCCCTTAAGATTAAAAAAAACAACTTAGATTTATAACACATTTATTTGACCAACACAGATCGAGGGTTTACAGCGCGAGTTGGAACAGAGTCGTAAGGACGGAGCTCGACTGCGCCATGAGAGCGAAGCGGTGGTCGAGAACGTCAACGCTTGGGTGAAGGAGCAGAAGCAAACCAACGACCGATTGTCCGATAAGTTGAGAGAACAAACAAAGGATTTAACGCAACTAGCGACAGAAAGAGAGTGAGTTTTCATTTAATCCTTGTATAATTGCTAAGCTAGGTTGGAATCTTGTTAAATGGTGTTTGCTGCAAAAAATAAGGATAAAGTGTATGAGAAGGTAAAGTAATTTTGTGTTTATTATGTTACATTAGTTTTCTGAAAAGTTGGAAAGCTAGGTATTTCGGTTTACCACAAACCTAGCCAATTTGTGTGTTGTTGTGTTCTTAAGAGTGATTTGGAGTTTTTCTGGGGAGTATGAGAATAGGTAGTATGAAAACTCTCTATAAAACTGTATGACAAAAAATGGGGCCTGATGTGCCTAAATATCCTCTTGTGCTCAAATCTTCTCTTGTTATTAAAACAAACTGGACCAGTGACCATCCAGTTTGGTTTAAAGAATAAACCTCATAATCCATGTTATCACACTCACGGATAAAAATTCATCATAATGGACAATAGAAACCAATACAATGCTATAAAAATAAATTTATTTGAGTACAAATTTTTATAAAATCTTGCTCCATAATATGAATTAAAAATCAATTGCAAGTCTGCAAAACCAATAACAATATAATTAAGAGCAGCACCCCATTCCATTTTCTGAAAAAATACAACTTTAAATCTTATTTCCATATAACTTAATTACAGTTTACACAAAAAGTGCGTAGTGCTGTTGATTTGACTCTATTTCCACTGCGAAATTGAAACAAAACTCGTTAAATATGATCTACAAAAAGCGTTTGATGTCATCGCTTCCCCGATTTCCGCGCTGCCCTGGATTTCTTTTCCATGAAATTTCCCTCGGCTGGGAGCGATGCTTCCTCTTCAGGGATGTCCATTGTGACCACTAGAGGGGGTGGGTTGTTGCCGAGATCAGCAAGCTGTTGGTGGAATTCACTTCTGTCCTCGATAATCTGTGGACGAGGGAAATATTCGTTAAAACTGATTGTTTGTTGCCAACTTCTTATTAGCGAAGAGTAGAAGATTCCTCGAATGGTTAGCACAAGATATCCATTTACACAGACCAATTTTAAAAAGGTCTACTTATACTATGATTTCAAAACATACCATAGTAAATAGGCTAAAAATGTTTGGTTTTTTATGTTGGGGAAAACTATTACTTATTGTACAGTAGTTATTCATATTTATTGACTGTGAAGTTGTTTCCTTTATACTTAGTGAAACATTCCATAAAGTGTACGTTTTAGTTAAATTTTGGGTCTTCCTATTCATCTCATATCATGTAATCATTACATTTGAATGTTAGCTGCGATATTCACACAAAACCATTCACCTTTTGTATCGACTTGAGCACTTCAATATCGGATAGTGTTTGCTCCGGTTTGACAGCACCAGGTGCAGTGAACACTGCCTGTATGACTCGTGACCGCAATCGTTCGTACTTTGACCCAGTCTGTTCACTGGAGACTCTCGCTGCCTGCTCGCTGCGCTGAAGCTCGGATAACCCCCTTTGTAATTCCTCCACCTAAGAGATTTGTTGCTGTCAGGTATTAAACGCTACTTGTGGCGACAAAACTCAAATTTGTGATGTTTTTAATCACCTGCGTTTCCGCGGTTCTTCCACTTTCTAAATACTGTTTATTCTGTCGGTGGATTTTTCGTAAATCTCTTGATTGCTTCTCCAACTTTTCTTGTTGTTTTGCATTTGTTGATTGTAAACTTTGCAGTAAGCTGTTCATCTGCAAAAAAATTACTTTAAAAACATTTTACAGTATAAATGATAGCAATAAAATATTTGTTAATGTTTGTGCATTATTAAGGCTGCAAAAAGCAGCAATTTGCCTGGTCCCATGGTTTAGTAGTTTAAATGTAGGTCCTGACCATACAGATGCTTGGTTTGGTCTTTACCCTGACCTTTTTTTGCAATTGTGTTCTTGGGTAAGCTATTAAATATACAACACACAATACCATAGCAACTGTGAACACAAGGGCTGATCCGTATTGTTAAGTGTTGATGTCACACATATAAGAATCCTGAATAAAAAATAGTGGTCACAAAAATGAAAATGTCATTCTATATTCAAATGTATGTCTCCCATCCTATATTCAAAATGTGTGACATCAAATGCTATCTTATATTCAAAATACCTCAGTCTCTGATATCCTGCACAGTTCCTAATACCCCACAACAACATGCAATCTACCTCAGTTGATTCTCTTTCCATCTCGGCAATAATCCCTTCATGCTTCTTATCCTCTCTGAGGTTGGCGATCTTTGTCGAGAGCGCTTGGACCTGCTCCTTTGCCTCATGATGATCTTGCTTGCTCTTCTCCAACTGGGATGTGAGTTTCTTCATCTTCTGTTCCCTCGCGTTTCCATTTCTTTGCAACGATTGAACAAGACCGACCGACAAACTTAGTTCTTTATGGGTGGATTCCAACTGAACTGTAGATTGTAATTTGCATTAAATATTGATCTGTCTAGTTTTTGTTATAATCGCTTACTATCCTTGGCTACAATTAAAATAATCTTGTTTTTTTAATGACAGAAAATTGTTAATTTCAAATCTGTTTTTTATTTCAATACATAATGGCCAAAAGAAAATTAAAAATACTAAATAAACAGTATGGATTAAAAATTAGCATTTTGGTAAAGATATATATTTTGCCCAGAAGCATCACCAATCTTTTTATTAAATAAAATCTTTTTTTACATTTTCGACCAGGTTCTTACTTTTAGTTTCTTTAAGTTGTCTTTCCTTTTCTTCCAACTCGTCTTTGAGATCAAAGATGAGCTCTTCATCTGATCGTCGATCCGGAATTGGCAGTTGATGTTGATTACGGAGTTCATCGAGGTGATCTCGCGCCTCGAGCAACGAGCTGTCAATCGTGCTCAACTTGAATTCGAATCTTTCATCAGGTTTTACCTGGTTGTGGCAAGCGAGGTTATTTTAGTTTCTTTTTTGCTTTCAATTACAATAATAAAGATAATGATAAATATCCGAAAAATAGGATTTACCTGCAAACGTGAGGTAAACACATTAATAAAATGACTTAATACATACATTGGTAATAACCATAAAAAAGTGGTTATATCTAATTATATTTTTTACAATAAATATATTTATAAGTTATATTTAACAATAATTAGGATAATTTGAGTATTCGTTACTTTAAGATTACGAAAAATAAAGCACCCACAAAGATGTGCAATAAAACACGTTTAACAATGACTTAAAGCTGTAATATAAGGTCACCAAATATATGAATTGTGAGCAACTAATCATTATTGCCTTATTCTAAACATAGCAATCTATGTAAACTAAAAGTTTCAATCATGAGTACAAATAATCAGACATCGACTCAACTGATTTCTCATCTTCAAAGGATTGTTTGCGACTTCCAATTGTGGTTGGACTTAAACTGTTCTGGGCATTCATTATTCGTGCTTGCTTGTCGATCTGAAAATTGTTGTCAAATATGGTTCATCTAAATTATTGCTCATTCTTAATCATATTATTTTTTGTCAGCACTCTAGACCAATGATAAATAGTTTTGATTTTTTCTGTTTAATATTTAAATATTTCTCAACAAATTGTATCCCAGTATTAGTTAAGACGGTAAACAAAATTTGCAGGGTAAAAAGTGAATAAACAAGTCAGTATTAAACATAAGAAAGTGAAATGACCTGACCCCCTACGAACCTCCA
Source organism: Ciona savignyi (assembly GCA_000149265.1). Lineage (NCBI taxonomy): Eukaryota > Metazoa > Chordata > Ascidiacea > Phlebobranchia > Cionidae > Ciona > Ciona savignyi. The sequence continues at coordinate 1,063,178 of CH002614.1, forward strand.
ATGCAGCAACTTGATCGCGCAACGAAGCTACTAACCGATCCTTCCTTTCACACTCTCGTTCGAACACAGCAAGTCGGCTGATTTCATCCCCCATCTGAAGTAACTTTCTGTCTTTTTCGGCGCTGTTTGCATTACTTTTTAACTCCTGCAATAGAATTTATAAACTAAATAATAATCCATGGGTGAATTTGCTGGGATCACATATCAGACTATACTATCACTAGTGTTTTTTGAAAATAAAAATGTTTGTCATTTATGAAAGAAAAAAAGTACAAATTACCCAGACAGTTAAAACAAGTTAGTAGAAAATTTACACAATATAATGTGAGAAAGGTATTTCCCACAGAAAATATGAACAAAATGTTTTCCTAAATTTCAAATTTTTACCACATACGTAATTTTTCAGTTTTAACCCCTTTAAACTACAAGTTGTTATAAGCGTAAAGTATTTCAGGATGAATGACATAATAAAGTCCCCTGACTTCCATTTCAGCAGCACCGAATATGAAAATGATTTCTTTACCATGGGGTATTTAAAAAAAGCGATCTGCAAGCTAAATTGTTGTCGCAATATCTGATATAATAAACAAAGCAGTGAAGCTGGCAAGTTGAATACCCACCAGGATAGCTTGTTCTGCTTCATTCAACCTGCCACGTAGCTGACTAACGACTCCATCTTTCCTCTTGCACTCTCCCTCCAGCACACTCAGCCTCATGATTTCATCTCCCATGTGTAGCAGCCGTTGTTCCTTTTCTCGTAGCATTGATATGTACCTGGAAAGTATTTTCTAAGGTTTACTGTGTACAGTTGTGTTTTGTGTGTTGATTTGATTAATTTTGGATGATTTTATTTACCATTACACTATTTAGAACATGTACCGGTACTTAGAAAAAAATTGCTTTTAAATAAGTTATTTTTTCTGAAAAACAGTTCTGTATAATAATAGTATAAGGACCCTGAGGAATTCTTACCATGGGTCTGTCTCCACTTCTTCAAATAATTGTTCCGTTGCAACTGTCTCCTCATTTTTCTCATTGCCGTTATGTTTCCAAGCTTCCTGCTTCTCTGTCTCCGCTCCGTGCATTTTCAAGTTTCGCGGAACCGACTTCGAGCGTTCGTTCAACACCAACTTTGACAGAGGAGGGGTCACCACATGCGGGCTTGTGGGGGCCGTGTCGGGTCGAAAGTTGATGTTGTAAGGCAGCGGTGAAGTTGTACCATTGGCCGATTTATTGCGGTTGTTGAAATATCCGGATTCAACTTGATTTTTCTTTCCTGTAGACACAGCGATTTTAACAAATATTTTTAATCCAATATACATGCCATACTCACTATTGTTCAAGTACTAACTTTAATGTATATTTAAAAAAAATAGTTTTAATAAATAACTTCAATCTTTATCAGGAAAATTTTACAATACCATACACATAGCAACAATATCATACATATTTAAAATACCAGTAAAAATGAATCCAAAAATTGTGTGTTAAAAACTTAAAATTCATGCAAATGCATACAATACCTGATGGGGTACTACTCCTGCTCGAAGCTTTTACACTCTCTTCTTCTTGTTCCTTTTCTTCCAAAAGAAGATTAAACTCATGAGGAATTCCTCCATGCCCGAACCTCACCACATCCCCGGGTGCCAATCTCACCGCACCGTTCTGTATTCGATGCTCGTTGACGTACGTTCCATACGCGGTGTTCATGTCAACGAGGATGAAGCAGTTATCGTCGGCTCGCTTCTCCACGGCTGCGTGGAAATGTTCGGCTTTCCCACACCCCAGTGGTATGTGAGCTCCTGCATGTTTCAAATGATCCGGAGGTTTTAATCCTGATCCTTTCCCAACTGATGTGACATCAGAGTCGAGATAATACATGTGCCCTGGGCTCTTTAAATAACCCCTCATTTTTGTTCTTTTTCGATGCCTGAAACAAACAAAAAAGGCATGAAAGTTTTGGAATTTTTGTTTTACATCCCTACAAATAAACAAATATCACAAATATACAAATAATACACAAATAGTTTCTTTTACATCCTTACAATTTTTTGTTTTACATCTCTATCCTACAAATATCCTTACATAAAACTTTTCACAAAATAAATTACATCCCTAGAAATATATCCAAGGTGCACAAACTCAGTTCTTGCTACAACTATGTTAAGACTAAATTTTGATAACTTAGCTGTACAAATACACCAAACACTTTACACAATAATTCACTGCAGTGACATGCCTAGCAACTAAAACAAAGCTTCACTGGCAACAAACAACTTAACGAATCACTTCATTTTATAGTCTCCATGTAACACCTGGGCAACAAGGTTTCTTTCCTGCCTAGCCACCTTTTAATACACCAGCATATGAATACAACAAGCAAAGTTAAACCTGTTGAACCTCAAAACAAATGCACCTGATACCTTGTATGCCTCAGACAAATAACATGTTTTTGGCCTAAACAGTTATGCTTTGTGCTAAGCTTTTGTTCATCTTTAGTTACTTGTTGTGGCCAAAATAGTTTGAATGAGTCACTGATGAATGAAACAAGTTGGAACGAAACCTTAGATGGCTGTCACTGGCGTCAAATTTTATTTTTATTACCAGTTTGTAACAATGGGAAAGTGTATTTTAAACTCAGTCGAACAGGTCCTCAGAGCTTTCAAGTTGGCTTAAGTCCCTTTTGAAACGAGCTCAACTGTTTACTTAGAGTGTAATATTCTCAAACTATGTGAAACAAAAGGTCACCCTGCAGTATTTACCAGCACTTGAACTAGAGCTGCTTTTTTATAACCAATCTGTATCATTCATATCCATACATTGGTACATAATTGTAACATATAAGCTTTTTACATTAAGTTTTAAGCTAATAGCTAAGTACTATACAAAACATAGCCTATTACCTTGATTAAATGGAACTGCGTAGCTAACCAACTTTTATCGACATCTCTGCTTCACTATCCACATATTTGCTCTGCTTCTTTTTAAATTAGAAATATTTCAAGCAATTACTTAGCTCTGTTGACTTTGCTTGGCCATTGTTAGAGAATAAACCAAACAATGGCTTTTGTTGGATCAAAATTGTAATAGGAGAGAGTCTGCCTTTATATAAATATGTATACTGTTGGGTTCTTTTTTGTAATTTTTTAACGTACTTTAATTATTTTCATAGTTTAGTGACTTAATTATTTTATTTATTTGTGATATTTAAACTTAAGTGTGTTTATCATGTATATTTCAATCATTTATAAAATTTCGCAGAAATATATATTTATTGCTATCAGGAATTTAAGAATTCTCCAATTACTTAATCATAAGCAATACTTAAAATTTTTATGTCATTTTTAGATTCCAGTTTTCGTTAATTTCACACTTTTCTTGTTCTTCCTAATGTATAAAAAGCAATAAAAATAGTGATTTCTTTAAGATTTTACTGTGTCTACTTTCACGGTAACCGTTCGAAATGATTGTCACATTTTTATTGCATGACAACTTAAACCATTCCCTATGTTTTAGTATAATGTAAAAGAGAATATTGTGTCCCTAGATTACATGTAAGAATTGTAAACATTTGTAATACACGGCCTCTTTGATTTTCACAGCAATCTCTCATCTTCCAATCGTAAACTAAAGGACGATTTAAATCGATTGAAACATGGTTTTGAAGACGTGAAATCTGAGGCTGATAAAAGTAAAGCATTACAGCGTCATTCGGCAGAGCAGCAGGTGATAAATTACATTGTGTGGGTGAGCTATAGTTGACTTTGTCAAATAAAGTCCATTTTAATGAGAGAAGGTGATAAATTTTTAATTTCCTTTGTAGATTACCAAGGTTATACCATTAAGCTAGTGTATTGTTTTCTACTAAAGCTTTTACAAATGCTTGACTCTTAGAAAAGACAATTTTTTGATTCCAGAAAATACCAAACCTTTTGTATACTTATTACTAAATATTTGTGTAACAAAAGTTACCTGATCATTAGAACATGATCATTCAATTGCGGAATCGGTTAAAAGAAACAGAACACGACCAGGAATCCAATCTTCGAGAAAAAAATGCAGCTGTGGAAGATCTTCACAGGAGATTGAAGCAAAATGTGGAATGCATTCAACAATTGAATCACCAGGTTGTTTAATACAATGCCAGAGTCAATATTTGTGTTGGGAATAAGTAGAATATTCCTGTTTTATGTTTTATCCTTGAGAAATTTGTAACTGTCAAGTTAAAGAGATTGAAGTGTGTTGTATACCGTAACATATTTTGATTGATTAAACTTACCGGTTTAAAACACATTGAGCTAAAGGTCTTGTGTTTTTATACAAATGCCATTCGTAATCATTGTACCAAAGAAGAGCAAAATGTCTTTTTGGACTCCTGTTATTTTGTCTAAATGCTTGCTTGCCTGATTTCTTTTAATTTTACATCTTCGCTTGCCAATAGCACAGTCTAAAGCAGCTGTTCTCAAACTGGGGTCTGCAGTCTTTTTGGGTCCGCGAGACAATTTTCTGGGACCGCGAAGCACCTTCCAAAAAATTAAAACGATGCTCCTAAAGAAAAAAAAATTGTGTAAAATTAAGTTTTCACGCAACTTTTCTTCCAATCAACTTAACAAACACAATTTGTCATGGAAGCTTACAGGCTACATAGGCATTTATGACATCACAAGAAGCTATTTGGTGTCACATTAGTGCAATTCAAAAGTACCAACATGCCTATCTGAGCCTGCAGAACTCCTACTATAGTAGCAAACAGTACAACTCCTATTATAGTAGCAAACATTTAAAAAATGGCTCATTTAAAAAATGGCTTAAGATCAGAGGCATTTCGATTTTCCTTAAGCCATGCATCGGGGTTAATATGTTTTGTTTTAGAATTTTAACGATGCTAAATTTTTCGTTTTACTTCCCTATTTTTCAAGGGGACCGTGAGTCATTTAAAAAATTGCTAGGGGACCGTTGCGTAAGTTTTTTGAAAAAGTTTGAGAACCGCTGGTCTAAAGAGCATCAAGAAGTTAATAGTTAAAATAGTAAGCACTTTGCACAAGGTTAATCTTAAAAGTTAAATAAACTTAGCCAATTGCAGTCTATCGTCTAATGTGGTGATGTGTATTTGACCAATTAGCACTAAATGTTGCATATTTCTTATATACCACATATCTTAGTCTTCAATAGTTGTTTTGTGGCATGCGAGCTTATATACCACATACTTCAATAGTTACGACAGGACTGTGTTTTTTAAGAGTGCTGCTAAGCAAAATTCTAGTAAAAGCGCTGTGTAGCTGATAATTATGATGTCATAATCAAATGTGAATTTATAGTACACTGAACATAGTAGGACTAATATACCACATCTGTAAAGCATGGGTTATATTGGGCATCTGAATAAGTGCTGGATTAAAAGCAGCTAACAAAACATCGCTCTAAACTAATTGAACACTTAGTTGGAGGTATCATCAGATTACCTCGCACCCACTGTCGGGTTACCAGAGCTATTGTACAGTGTTGTGTATGATTGAGATGTTCCATTAATCTAGTAATGACCTGTAAGTGCCTTGCACAAAGACACAACTGACTAACTAGTGACCAGTTTCAAACCTGCAACCCTTCGGCTAAAAAGCGACGCACTTACCCAACCTGGTAATTTATCGGACAAACCATTTCAATTCTGTCAGACAGACGGCCAATACAATAACCACCTTATCTAATCAACTGTACTACTTTTGCTGTACTATCCAATAATCAATGTTAACACAAATTTTCTTGCAGTTAAACAACTTGAACAAGGAAAACATTCGTCAACGATCGCTGGTTGAACAGGAAATCAGCTCGAGGAAGAGTCTTGAACTGCAGCTGGAGGCAAAAGAGCAAACAGTAATGGGACTGCGTGCTCAAATTGAGGTAGCACCAACTTTTCACTTGTACCATTGTACTACGTACCTTTCAATGACTGAATAATAACTACATCTTTATTTCCTAGATTTATTTGAAAAGAGATTTTAAAAAATGCACAAATATAATCCATAATGCTTGGGATATCTTAAAACGATTTAAATGTAAAATAATAGTTTTCTGTAATAACAGGCGAGATCATTCACATCACCATCAAGAGATTCAACTCATATCCCAAATTTTGATCGAAGTTTACGGCCATGTAGTAAAAATGGGGTAAGAAGATTTTAACATTTTTCCCCTTGCATGACTTAGCTCACCTTTGATGGCACTTCACAAATGTATTATTGTTTGCTAGTTGACTTCTTTCATGTTATTTTGGTTTTATTTTCACCGCTTTTCAATTCTCTGCATGTATGCACATTTAGGCAGTAGACAACGTGGCTCTCGAGGCTAATTCCACTGAGAAAAGTGGTTCATCTGCAGGATTGGACAAACAGTATTGGCTGCAAAAAGCAGGAGAGGTAGATAGAACCATATAAAATTAATATTTGCTAATAAGAATAGGGTACTGTTCATTCTCCAGTGTGGTATTAAATATCATAACACCTTGTGCTTCCAATAGCTATTCCAGGTTGTTGATTATGGTGCTACAATTTGTTTAACACATTAAACCACTTTGATTCAGGCAATGTCTTTTAAGTAATTTGGTAGAAGCAGGTTTCGGTTTCACATCTTTTCGGATGACGGTCCTAGTTGCCCAACTATTTAATGAAGTGTTATTAAAAACTTACACCAACATTGTTTTTGTTTAGCACATAAAGGATGCATGATAATTTGGCTGAATTCCACAACACCACCACTTCACTTACCCATGAATTTTATTGACAAACTTCTTCCTGTGTAGTGCATGACAATAACGTAATCATTCTAATTGTTCATTGCATGGTTTTCATTGCATGTTTCACGTAGCTGTCATTGCAACTGCAGCAAAGCAGCTCATATTGGGCGGACAAAGTGGAAAACCTGTCAGCCCAACTTGACGAATCCAGACATGATATCTCATTCACAAACTAAAGAACATTGTTTTGGCAGCTTTTACTAAACACATGACACTGGATATGCCTTTGTAAAATTATTTGTTCCTTGTATAAATTTTTCTGTGTTGTGTGCCCTAACCTCTAATATCATTACCCTCAAGTATTTCATCTGTACGCAAGTAGATTTAGAGAGAAAAGCTTTCCTAGCTTTCTTACAGCATTGGATGTGGGTTTCTTGGTAGATCTCTTATCATATAGCGGTATACATTTTTAAATAAATTATTTTTCCAGTATTTCGCCTGAACCTATGATGCCTCCAGAAGCACACCACTTGACATTGTGCAAAGCTAATTGTGATTATCTTGTACAGTTGTTAGTGTGATCACTTATGCTGCTGCCTTAATGTGCAGATTCAGTGAATTAGAATGTAATTTTGAAGTGTTTTTTGTAAGCTGTTTATATTTTCTGGTATTAATTATCGTGTTGCACATTTTTTTTTACAAATTACGTATATTTTCACAAACACTAGTACATATATTTTGATCTGCAATTTCTATTTTTTATATTTTGTTACCATTCCAAATATATACATTGAGGAAATAAACTATTTTTATAACTCTCCCTGCTTGGATATCATTGATAAAGAATTTTTAGAGAATTTATTGCACAAAAACAACATAGACGAACGCCACTAAATAATTTGAACTACGTATATACATTGGTTCTTGATGGAAAAGTAGGTAACAAAGATGGTGCAAAACTAATGGATGGGTACACTATTGAAAGCATTTAAGTACGCATACATACTGCAGACATCAATATACAAATATGACAACATTTGATCACACACAAAGTGCATTAATTTTCCAGTTGCTGACTAGCATAAATAATAATAAAAACTCTCACAAATATTGAAATTCAGAAATATTTTATTCTTGATCATTCACTTCTGCCACATTCTTCAATGAAGTGGCCTCCTGCATTGATCGACCCTTTGTTTCAATCGGAAGCAAAAAGCAGCACACCGCAGCAATCAGACTCACAACGGCGTATATTGTCACTGTGAGTGGCTTCGAGTGCTGTAGCATGACCTGTGCAACAAATGGTGTGATAATCGCACCAACACGGGCCATGCCACTGCACAGACCCAGCCCTATCGCTCTGATGTTGGTGGGATAAACCTCGGGTGTGTAAACGTAAGCAGCTTGGAAGGCTCCTGAAATAAACGCCCGTGCCGAAAAGAGAAAGAAAATCATCACGGATCGGCTTGTGCAAGCAATCAGTAGAAATGAGAACAAAGAAAAGCCCAGCAAATCTATCGCCATTGTTTTCTTACGTCCAATATATTCAATAATCCCCAATGTAATTAGAACACCAGGAAATTCTGCCAAAGTCGTCCAAAGCAAATCAATATAATCTTTCGACTTCAAAGTGCGACACTGCATGTTACAATCCGATGATTTCTCAATGGAGTTAAAGCATTGCTCACCGGAACTGGATTCTTGTACCTGAAACAACTCGGTTGTCATCAGCACCAAACCATAATATGCAAATGCACAATTAAACCATATGATCCAAAGCATGATAGTAGTTTTGCCTAGTTCTCTTGTTTCAAATAAATCTTGCAAACGCCCTCTATTTTCCTGCCGTATGCAGACAAGTTTGCCTAGTGGCATCG
>CH002614.1:1093080-1110259 GCA_000149265.1 Ciona savignyi
TGAGCTGAAAAAAACAATAATATATGGTATATTTTTAATGCATAGAAACGTAACAACCATGTTTCCGATGAAGTGTGTATTTTAAATGTTTCTGCAATCATCAGTTCAAAAATGGTCACTAGCGAGTCGTTGGTGTTCATGGGAAAGACACTTTACGGACATTACCTGAACCCAGTGGAATAATAAGTTCTACCAAATTGAAGGAACGTGTGAATGATACACAATACACGTCATTTATAGCTCTGGTAACCCGATCAGCAGAGGTTAGAAAAATGTCACTTTGTGAAACCAATGCTGGTACAAATATACGAAGGTCAGAAGTTACGGTATGAAGTTACCTAAGAATTTGAAATTTGTTTAATGGTTGTGTCAGACAAGCAATGTCACCCTGACATTTACTAAAAGGAGTAATGTAATTGAAACTTCGATTTAAACTAAAAGACTCGTTATTATTAAGCCTGATTAAGATGTGCAAATACCCAAGAACAGAACTAGAAGATAAATGCAGAAATTTTCCAGACTTTTTTTCCAACATAGTGCTTGAAAAGATGGTTGAATGTTAGTCTGTTTCCCACTATTGTAACAGTTATCAGAGGATTGCATTTAGAAGATTCACACTGTTGTATGACTGGCAAGTAGGCAACCCCGTCGATGACAGGATATGAAATTGGAGTAGCGTAGCGCTTGAACAGCTACTTCAATTTCAATTAGATTTGGAAAATTTTGTTTTTAAATCTTGATTGTAACAAGGCATGGGCTTGTGGCTCCGACATCTACTAGAAGGGGTAATGGAATTGCAATAAAACTTTATCGTTTATTAGACCACGTAGTCTAGATATGCAGAATCCAAAAATTTGGGTAATAAACCCAGGCGAATTCTCCTGGGACGTTAAAATCAAAATCGGTATTTTTTTCTGAAAAATTAGCTTTTAGGGTCATAGCACTTGAACGGCTGCTTTAATGTTAATCAGATTAGGTGAAATGATGGACCGTTAGCCACTTATGTGCCAATTAATAGAAAGAAAAAAATGACTTAGTGTAAATCCGTTAAAAACGAAGATATGTTCCTGAATTATGATTGTGACAGGCATGGCATATTGCCACGACATCTACCACGGGGGTAATGGAAACGTAATAAAAATTTTTAATTTGCTAGACAACATGATCTAGATATGCAGAAACAAAAAAAATGGGGTAATAAATTCTAGGGGATTTACCTGAGACCCAAAACGTTTTTTTTTTCTAAAAAAATAGCTTCTTTTGAGAATAGCGCAAGAACAGCTGCTGCAATTTTGGTCAGATTGGGTGAAATAATAGTGCACTATCAGCCACTATAACATTGAAAAAAAGAAATAAAATACCCTACAAATTATGATTTGTTCCTTAATTATGATTGTGCCATGCCATATTGTCCCGCCATCTTCAAGAAGAGGTGGTCAAATTGAATTAAAACTGTATGAATTGTTAGATAACATAAAGCCAAATATGTTAAAACATAAATTTATGAACTTAACCGAGGGGAATTCTCAGAAGCCATAAAAAAACGCAATCGGGCTGTTTTGGGAATTTAGATTCATTTCACTACATTGGTTAACAAGAGACTTAAATTTAAGACATTTGTGGTAAAATGTTCTTAAATCTTGTTTGGTTTCATAATATGGGACCCATGATTTTATGCTTGCAGAAACAAACTACACACTCGGTGACTCGGTGTATAAAACACAAACTGTGGTTAGGGACCCTGCTCGCATGAATATATAGCATACAAATGAGTTTTACAAGTAATGGTGGTTAAACATGTGGTTGATACTCTCCAGTTATACAACATTTATATTGTGCTTAACCCAAAGCTTAGTTGCTTAAATTGACTATGCATAACTTATTTTTAATAATTGTAAAATCAAAACACTTTATGATTTTGTTCCTATTTACCCTGCACTCCCTATATACACCCCGGTTTACGGTACTGGGGTTCGGTGCCACCTTGACATTATATAACTCACCCAGTGTTGGACATTCTATGCTAATGTTTTGATTGGTCAGTATCTTCTAAAGATGATAATGGCTAACTTACCCAAATAATGAATACACAGGTTAAAAGAAAATTACAAGATAATAAAAAAATCACTGGTCAGGGTAAGTTTATTTTTTCTATTTTACCTATCTCACTAAGCCTTTTTTTCTGTAATCCTCACAAATGGCCCCCACTCAAATTTGTGGTCAGTGTATATTGACAGCAACATCTTTTGGTTAGATACAGATAAGGATATTGGTTTGTGTGCCATTTAAAAAGAATTACAAACTAAACAACATTTTTTCAGTTTCTGTTTGCAGAAATAAAAACTCTCTCTCTTTCTCCTAAAATAAAATAAGTGTAGCTGGGTAAACTAGAAGACTGAGGGCTCATATGGTACCACTTGCACAAACTAGGAGTGTACATACAGGCCAAAAATGCTGCAAATGGTGGTTGACTAATAGTTGACACTCTTAATTACTATTTTCTTGTTAAAAAAAGAATAAAAAAAAGAAACAAGTACACTCTAATTTGTTAACAAAAAATAAGTTACTGGTACCGGTAGCCTAGCCAACCAAGATTTTGAAAATGAAATCTTCACTCCACTATAAAATTCCTGAAACACAAGTAACTGGTACCTCGGTTGAAGGCCAACATTACAGTACACTTCTTCACCAGATGGGTAGGTTGAGACGAAATGAATGCCCTTTGCGAAACCAGATGCACTTTCATTAACAAGATACACGATTGCTTCACTTGGGTGGACTAAATCAGCAAATAAAGTTGACCGACCTGGCCAAAGCAGTGGAACGGAGACTGTATATGTCCCGTCACCTTGATCAACAACATCACAAGCTATCCCGCTCGTAAGTATTTCACCGGCATCATTGGTTTTCATTAATCTAGTTATACAGAATTTCTAAATATATAATGCACTCAAATAAAAGCTTGCACTACCCATAAAATACCAACCTTGCGAAGAAATAATCTCCTCCATAAGTTTTTCTTTGATCTAATCCATCTTTAGCTTCAATTGTTGCCACTAATGTATCACCAACGGTATAGCCTCCAATATTTTCTTTTAATAGGAGTTTTGTAAATTTAGCAGAAGTCGTACTGTTCATAGATACTGGCCACATAATCTTTCCATCTTCAATCAAGCTAAGCAATTTATTCACTTCAGGGTAAAACGTTCTCCACAGTATGGAACCAAACTGAGTTGGAAATCCCAAACGAATTAAATCCGCGAAATCATTTGTGGCTTTCTTCGTAGCAAAAGTATGGCTAACGAGAAAACTAGAGCCAGGTTGTACATCCCACAGTATATTTCTGTAGACCAACATTAACAGAAAAGAGAATCCAATTAGGCAAATAAATTTAAAGACTTGGTTCCTCGAAGGTAATTTCTGTGATACCTCCATAACACAAAATATTATCTAATGCTTTTTACTGAAAAGAAATATATACAATTTAGTCAAACATAAAATGAAAATAAAATTTACTGTGTAACTATGCTCGCTGCCCTAGGTATGTGTTGCACATGTAAAAAATGTGGCTGTCAGTTAATATCAGAGCGATTAGCCTGGTGGGTTGGTGCGTTGCCTTTCAGCCGAAGAGTTGTAGATTTGAACCCAGTCGCTAGCTAGTCTGTTGTGTCCTTGGACAAGGCACTTAGCGACCATTGCCTGAACCTAGTGGATTATTGGGTTTTAATAAATTGAAGAAATGCCTTAATCATACAAAACATACAAACGCTCCGGTAACTCGGTGGGCACAGGATAATCTGTTAATGCCACTTTCGCTCACTATTTATGGAGATAAACCTGATTATCCTATTCAGGTGTCTATCCAATATCCTATCCAACACACTAGACTATGTATGAATTTGCAGTTAGAACTATACAGAACTAAAATGAGAAAATAGTGTTACTCTTATAGATATGTTTGTGGTGAAAAAATCCTAGGAAAATAGGAAGTGCAGAAAATGGAATAAAAACTACCATCAGAGTACATGAGAAACATAGGACTGGACGCTAATGAACACATGATAGGACTTGAAATTTTTAAAATATGTCATGAATATATCTGTAGGGGTAGCAGTAAATGAAAAATCTTATGCTAGATGCCTGAATTTTGTTCGACTCAATACCTACTGGAATGATTTATAAATACATTACAAATAGACGACATGCTAATCATAGTGATAAACACTACAAAGTACTGCCTTCTAGCTTTAATGATAATTCTACGTAGTTGTCAGGGTTACCTGACAAGAAATCGCGTTATTGGTGCAATGGCCGTGTTGCCATTTAACAATACTTTCGGCTACAAATAAAAAAAACATGAAATCATTTATTTACGAACACACAATACAAATAACCATAAATTTCCAATATCCCAAGTATGAACTAAAATATGATGGCGTTTTCAAAATGAGCATTTATCAAAATTTCGTGCGCAACACTGCAACAGACGACTATGCTACCAAACCCATAGAGGTCGCTGTAGCATTATTTTTCATTGCGTGCTACCACTTTATATAGTATTTGTACGGTCCTGTGGCCAAATGGTTAATGCGACCGATACATATACCGACCCTTATACAAAAAAACGTCCCGGTGACGAGCTCATTATGGGTTCGAAACCTGGCACGGCAAAAAAAAAACTTTATATAGTATTCTATAATAGTTCCCCACCACCTTTTCCCCTTAATTTCTCTTTTTTATTGTTATACATATTGCATTAAATTACATTTGATGTCATGTTGTGTGTATAATAAAATGAGATTACAATTTAATAAAAAAATACTCTATGTCGTACTGATAAATATACCATATTGTATAAAAAAAAACTAGGGCTGCAACGATATTTGTAAAAAAAATCGATAATCGCGATTATAGTTAGAAACATGGGGAATTTCTAAAATGTTAAACGTCGTTGAAATGCATTTCTTGGTTTCAATCAATTATAATGTGGTCTTAAATAAGGCCTGTTGGTGAAATTGACCTCATTTCTAATTATTGCATTAGGCTTAAAAACCGACGTGAAAAAGCTAACCACACCTTATACGTACTGAAGGTGTGGGAGTTCGGCTTTTGTCGTTAAGCTGGGTTGGGTTTAAGGCGTTAGATATCTTGCCTTAGCCCTGGGCTGAGTTTCCTAGAGGACGCCTACTATATTTGTACCCACGTAACTATCGAACAAAATGTTCTTCTCTTGATCTCGGTACAGAGTCTAGTTCAGACTTCAAAAGATAGGTTTTATTCTTCAGCTAAATCACGAACAGCAATTCGGTACGTTAGTTAAGTTTCTTATGTTGGTTATATTATGAATAGGAAATATGGGGTTATATATATCGTCTCCAATGAATGTAGAATTTCGCCTTAAGGCAAACTGCAAAGTTGCGATACCAGTACACAATAGATTCGGAGTGACGATTGTAATTTACTTTTTAGAATCACAGAAAATTATTTACGGTGGTAAAAATTAAAGCCACGACAGCTCTCTGAACTTATTAAGCACGTACACCAAATTGCGGTCGACAAACACCCACGTCAATAAAATAAACACGCAGAAAGACGCCTATTAAGGTAATGTAGTTCGTAACTTCAATTACACAAAATACCATTCACAAGTTGATTTTTGATTGTCAACGTAACAAACACCCATTCCCAAGTTAATTGTTGAACTTTATATTACGTAATACAAGTAATACACAATAATAGGCGTAAAACTACGGTTTATTGCAATGATTACATCGTAATAACAAGTGTTGCTAGGTGGGTTCGACATAACAATACGTTAGAGCAGTGGTTCCCAACCTGGGGGTCGTGACCCCCAAGGGGGTCGCAAAGCATGTTAAAGGGGGCCGCGAGGCTGTTGCTAATGTAAAAACAAGGGAATGTCAGTGTGACTGGGTACCGGTACGCTAGTAGTATGTGCTTTCTTGTGTTTAATTTTCCATTAAGACATTTCATTCGGATTGCTAGTAGCACAATATTATTGTATCAGTATGCGTCCACTGTGATGTCATATCGTCCACTGTGAGGTCATAAAACTATGACCACATGACTGTAAACGTGCAATAGCTGCAAATTGGAACTCTATTAGAGAAGTAGCCTAGTATTATTATACAACAGAAATCAGTCAAAACTTGAAATTGTTAAAAATAGTTAAGGGGAGCATGATTTTTTTAGCTGCAGACCTACAAGACACGTTTAGCTGCAGACCTACAAGGTGTTCAACCATCGCACCGATTTGTTAATAAATGCATGTAAAACATTGAATATAAGTGTGGGTCACAGAATCTGCGAAAAAAATTTAAGGGGGTCACCTAAACAAAAAGGTTGGGAACCACTGCGTTAGAGAGTGCATAAACGCTAATTTAACCGATACTCAATACGCATATTTAAGAAAAGTTTCCCTGATAAGATAATACGTCTGTGGTACGATAATCACGATACACTTTTATTATATTATCGTTGCTGAGTAATATAAATAGTATAGCGATTATCGATATATCGTTGCGGTCGCAATAAAAATGGAATAAGTAACAACCCATGGGTTCATTGAGAAAAGCGAGTGCTTGTCATCTTAAACGAGAGAAACAGAAACCTAGCAGGATGACCAAACGAGTTTGTTTAATAATAAAGCGGCAACGTACAGATATACCAAAAAGGAGGAAAATATATGAAGATAATAGTTCACATAAATCCAGACCATTTTAAATTGTTTCAGTAGTATTTTTACGAACAGTGACAAGTTTCACATCTGCAACAAAATCAATAAAGCATTAAAAAAGAAGCCGCTTTTTGTACGATTAATAATACATCTCGCACATATAAAAAGGCAAATAGCAGATTACTGTTAATCTCGGTGCTCCAAACATCAAGTTTATGCGGCTCAATGACATGGGTATTCTTAAATTAGATGCGATCCAATTTTAGATTTCGTTTTAAAACTTGACAGTTTGCGAGCAAATACAGAATATGTGTTTTAGTGTGCCTTGAAAGTGTCCCTCGAGTAATCACGCAATTCTCCATGTGTATTTTGAAATCTAAAAATGTTGTTTTTAATTAGGTTGACAAACTTTTCGTCATTAAGCAACATATTGTTAAATTTTTAAGTCACCGGACTCGTCTCGTTCGTCAGTTTGAATTTCAGCTTCGACGATGCGATTATCGCAATGTACACTGGTTACGATTTTAGCCGATAGGCCTATTGTTCGACCAGATAGGCTTTGGGACAATAAAAACGGTCTATTTGACTTCCGACTACTGGAGAGTAATAATCTTGTAAACTGTTTTTTTATCTGGATGGAGCATTCTGTATATATCGAGTAACTGAAAATGTGACATTATCTCGGATAGATTCCTTCTAGCTTCTAAATTATATTGTAGCACACTTCCACCGACTTTATCTAGTCCAATAGAGATTATTGTATTAAAGTCTCCAGCAACAGTGATGTTCGCATTATTATATTTGTTTAGGTTGTCCGGGAGAGTATTTCAATATTTCGCTTCAAACTCATTTGTTCCGTAGATGCACACCGCCGTAAAATTATTGTTGTTGACGGTAACATTGGCTAAAAGCAGTCTTCCATCGGGGTCGATTGTTGCTTTAGTATCGTTAATCTTTTGATTTTTATGTACTAATAAGACTACCGTAGCTAATCTATTGGTGCTGTTAGCAAATCTTATTTCGCATCCCAATTCTATTTTCCAGTGTTTATTACATTCACAGTGCGTTTCTTGTAACAAAATAATGTTATATTTGTTATCTTTTGGTTAGGTAATGGAATATCAATTTTCTCTTTTTCCTGTTCCTGATTCCCACCACATTGAACAAAGCAATTTCGGCTTGACATAAAGTTCTTTCTGATTCTAATCTTTTAAAGACAGCCCCGCAGCGACATTTCGTGGATGTTCTTTTTATTTGCTTTCGCTCGCGGCGTATCCACAAACACAACCGAATATGACAGTTTTACTGTTTGGGTTGGTGTATTCTTTATACTTTTCTGGTGTAGTTTTAGTACTTAATGTGTTACAGACACAAATAATAGAACTGGCCTTACAGGTTACCCAACTGACTATTTTTACTGATTTCTTCAGCTCAGGTTGGAATTCTTTACAACATGACAATATGCGCATGCGTTCTCTGCAAACCGCTCAGTTGGTTATGGTGTGCGACGTGTCGACTAGAAATCGGCTGTCATCGTTGCAGGATGGTTTGGCGACTTAATATTCTGTTGCGCAGGTAAAATAATGAAATTTGCTATTTTCCTCTTGTATGAGGCCTTATTATCGGTTTCATTCAGGACACAGATTATTTATTCCTTTAATGGGCATGTTGTAGCCCTTTAAATGCCTTCAATTTGATGTATAGTTTATATACAAAAACCGCGGGCGCCTATATGCACGAAGCGTCGGAATATTCATAGCTCGTCATTTAGTGATTCTGGGGTTTTTATTACCTAGGTCCTAGATATACATTATTAGCTATTTAGCTAATTCAAGCAGTTTTAAATCCCCTACTTTTACGCCTTGTAAAGAATTAGTTCAAATTATAAATATTAATGGAGATCATTGGGTTACCGTCTCTAACACATTTTTCACAGATAGAAGTACAATCAATATATATGACAGTTTATCATCTGAATTGAGTAAAACGGACCAATATGATATTTCTATTCTTTTAAATGTAGAATCAACAAAATTAACGCTTTGTTTTCCAAAGGTCCCAAACAGGTGATTGACTCGAAATTGCGGGTTCTATGCGATTTCGTTTGCGGTTACCTTGTGCATGGGGCTAAATCCAAAAAAATTAGTATATCCAATTAATCGTCTCCAATGAGACATATAAAGTATGCTTGAAAAAAATGCAGACATAGAACTAAAAAAACAAAAAGCTATGTGGAGAACATGCACCTACATTTCATCATCTCTCGCATCTCGCATGTTAAAATATGCGAAATGGTACAACACAGCAAGTCATTAAAAATTTTATAAACATGTCCATCTAGATAAGAAAACCGAATATTCAGACGCTTCGTGCATATAGTCGCCCGCTAACTATTTCGCTACAACCCTACACATACCGAGAGCTGATACTTCATTGGCGAGAAAGCAGCATTCAATAGATTTTTGTGTGACGTAACAATAAATTCTAACAATCATAATAAATTTCACATGAAAAGTCTTGTAAACTAATAAAAGATGGCATACTTGTTCTAAATAAAATTACTGACTGCGGCACGCGGACCTGCTAGACAAAACAGAAACAATAAAACTCCGGAAACCCGTCACATTTGCACCGAAAGAACGATTAAGAAATTTAAGTGTCAATCACGTGTTTAACCACCACTATTCGTAAAACGAATAAATAATTGGCAAAAACTCTATAACTGACCATTTAAATAAGAAAACCGCGGCATCCCTAAATTACGAGTTATGACTATTCAGACGCTTCGTCCATATATCCCAGGGATGTCCAACCTGCGGCCCCCTAGTCATTTTTACTCCAAGGTAGTATTTTGAACTTAAAATCTTGGCCTAATTCAAATGTATCAGTCAGCTTTTAGGAACGCAGTAAACATCAAAACTGCAGAAAGAAACCGACGGACGACAAACACTTATCTCATTGACTTTGTATTGCAGAAATAAGTTTTTTTTCTTTCTATATGTGTGTTATTTGTTCCTTTTTCAAAGATGAAATTAATGGCTTTTAATTGTTTCTTTATGTACCCATTCAGGGTTGGAATTAAGGGATCGCGAATCGCTATTCGCGAACCGTTTTCTAAAGTTCGCGAATTACAAAATTTAACAAAAACGCGAAAATATAAATTACCGGTACTGATTTCGCGCACTTTTAATAATAAATCCTCAACACGTAATAACATCTTTTGCCTTTAACATAACATTATTAAATTACCTTGGCTTTACTTTGCATTATTGGCGTATAATAAGCATTGCTATCACAAGACAATAATCGCCATTAAGCGTTAATATACCTCGATTCCTTTATTTATGATTGGCGAGATGCGACACACCCCTTTTAAATTTACGTTTATTGCAATTTATTATTACTGTACTACTAAATACCGGTACTGTCTGCTTTATAAAATAACTATCTTTTTGGTCGTTTAAGGCAATTTATCATAACCAAAATTTGTTTCGCGCGCTCCTTATCCGCGCATTTCGCAAATCATTTCAAAACCATTAATTCGCACCCTGCCATTTTTATTGAAATTTAATAGGTTCTGCGGCCCATTCAATTATTTTAAGTGACAATGCGGCCCATTACAATAGAAGGTTGGACATCCCTGATATATCCGCTTGCGGTTATGGATAAGGGCTACAACAGATCCAAAGGAATAATTGGCAAAATCTCTATATGTGGAAATCTAGATAAGAAAACCACACCATCCATAAAAGACGAATTGTAAAAAATCAGATGCTTCGTGCATATATAGCCGCCCGTTGTTATCGTATATAAACTATATATCATTTTAAAGTTATTTATAAGGGCGACAACTTATCCAAAAAAATAACTGACTTAAACTCTATAAATGTTTATCTGGATAAGAAACTACAGCATCTTCCATTACATCCACTAATGACGTGTTTTGAATATTTAGATGCTTCGTGCATATAGACGCACGCGATTGTCGTACATAAACTGTACATCAAATTAAAGATATTTATAAGGGCTACATCTTATCCAAAGGAATATTTGTCGAAAACCCTATAAAAGTTCATCTGGATAAAAAAAAAACTGCAGCATCTTCCACTGTATTTCCTAATGACGAGTTATATTTGGCGAAAACTCTATAAAGTGCGTAAATATTAATATTCATATTCGACATCAATTTTTTAGATTTTTTAATAACTAAAAAATGATTAGTTGAAAGAGCACGGTTTAATTAGAAAATTGTGTAATTTTTAGGACTGTACGTAAAACTTTTTACTTCCGTCTTTCGTTTTTTCCGCGTTTTATAGTTCTAGGTAAAATAACTTTGGTGCCTTACCCTTGTGTCATCAACGCACTCTAACTATTTAGCCTTCACTAACGAGAAGCTATCATGTTTATGACGTAACAATGAATTCTTATACTCGTAATAAATTTCACATGAACAGTCTTTTAAGCTTGATTTACACGAGTCTTGCAACTAATAAAAGATGGTATACTTGTTATAAATAAAATTACTGACTGTAACAAAAATACAAATCAAATCAATACTGTGAAAGCTCGGACCTGCAGTAAGACCAAGCTGGTCTCGACAAAACATAAACAATAAAACTCCGGAAACTCGTCACATGTGCACCGAAAGAACAATTAAGAAATTAAAAATAGGAAGTGGGAGGATTTTACATTATACAGAGGTGGCAAAATTTCCATTATACAGAGGTGGCAAAATTTACCCAAAATAATACAAAAGTAGAATATTTTTAATTTTAGGGTTAAAGATTACTTTTACATTTCAAATTTTTTATTTGAACAAGGCGGTTAATTTTGTAGTCTAAAATGAGTTTTTTTTTAACCAGGGTTATGGTATACAGTAGGCCTATACACAGTATAGATTTGACATTATTGTTTTAGTTGTATATGCAATATTATCCTTGTTAGCTGCATATTTGTACAAAACTTAAAGGGAAGGGCAAGTATGTATATATGTTATTATAATTTTGACAAAAATTGACTCCTGAACAAAATTATTTTTATCTTATAGGACTTATCTGTAGGGATAGTGTTTCGATTATTTTTAAGTTGGGATACGGTTACAATTGTGCATGACTCGCTATTAAAATAGAGAAAAGCTTGAAATATAATACTATTGGTTATATAAATTTCATAATATAAAATAAATATAATATATATTTATATACAGAAAATCAAATATAACAGATTTAAACACTTTAAACAACTGTATTTAATCATGAATTTCTAACCCAGTGATTTTCAATCGTTTTGCTGCACTGGAACCCCATGGAAACATTCTACTGACTTGAGAAACCCCTGTGCAATAATTTTAATGTATTTGATACAAAAATTTAATGTTTATTCATTTAAAATTAAAAGTTGCGGAACCCCTGGACTGTATTGGCGGAACCCTAAAGTTCCGCGGAACCCTGGTTGAAAACCACTGTAATCTAACCATTAGCGAGAAGTTTGTTCAAATAGCTTAGTTGATTAGTGAATCGCCTTTTCAGTTTTAAAATAAATGGGTCCACTAAAACTAAAGTAACGTTTCAATCATACACAACACACTGCGTGAATTAGGTAATGATTAGCCAAATTAAAACGCTCTATTTTTTTCCTAGCAACGCCCTTTACGCCTTCCTTAGTGTTGCTTATTCTCCTTGCGTTTTTCCATTCAGAAGGACATAAAAAGCCTAACCTAGCCTGGAAAATCATAAATCCCGGAATCGGTATGGTAAAATAAGCTCGGTCTATCTATTGACTTGCGCATTTCGGGTAAAAATATAAGCCACCTTAATGTCCTGTAGTCTAAGCAATTATTCGTAAGCAAATGTAGTTGGCTTAAACGCACAGACCTCTCTGCCTTTTAGAAATAAGTTATACCCTATACACATAAGCTGTACCCCGTTATTGTTGTGCAGCTTAAAATTAACTAAACTGACTTGGGAATTAGGAAAATAAATAAAGATAAAAATGTAGAAAAAATTATCATCGGGTGTGTGAAAAACGGTCAGCACAAGTCAAACAAT
This sequence comes from Ciona savignyi, assembly GCA_000149265.1. Classification (NCBI taxonomy): domain Eukaryota; kingdom Metazoa; phylum Chordata; class Ascidiacea; order Phlebobranchia; family Cionidae; genus Ciona; species Ciona savignyi. The sequence goes on from CH002614.1 coordinate 1,105,822, forward strand.
GGTGAAATGGTACCATCTCTCTCTCTCTCTATTCTCCCTTATAAGTCAACAAAGCGGCAAAATCGTTTGTCCAGCGACTGTTCCCAAAGGATAGAATGTCCATGTTTACCCCGTGAACAAGAAAACGAATGGTGCGTTGACAACCCGACATTTTTCAGATTACCCGAGCCCATTGTTGGCTTACCGAAGCTATTGCAGTATGTGCTGTGTAGGCCTATGACTAAGATGTTGCTTTAATTTGATAGAACCCATCATTATACTGGATTGAGCTAGGTAATGTCCTCTGGGTTTAGAGACAGTGTTTCTCGACTTTTTGACCTCGTGGCGCACCCGAGACCAATTGAGAAATGAACGGGCGCACTTTGCACGGGGAGTCCAAACAATATGCTAAATACTCAAACAATTTAGGAAAAATAATAAAATACTGATTCTTCAGCGCTCTTGCTTTTTAACAGTTAATGTATAACTAACGTTACAATGGAAAAGAACGAACTAGACACTAACCATTTAGTAGTTTATGATATATGCACACCTGTGGTGCACCAGTGAGCCGCGGCGCACCATTTGAGAAGCACTAGTTTAGGCTAATTGCTTTTTCCAAGAAAACAACCGAATTACTGGAAGAGAGTGCCCACCACGTCATAATGTTTAAAAACATGAGCTGTGTTGACATACGTTATGGGTATCAGACAACCATTCCTTTCTGTGCAGAAAAAATGTTTTTCGTAATTTCTTATTCTCCTTATCTTTTAAAAACTACACGCAATTGCTTGTATGCAAACAAAGAACGTGTAGCCTACATTTAAGGGTGATTTACTGCGCAATAACAAGCATATAACCTGGGACCATTTTTCCTATTTTCTTTCAAAACAGGATAATAAATTACATGTAAAGGTTAAGTTTTAGTATCTTACTAATTGAAATTAAAACATTTTAGGTGAGTTTAGACTAACTAAACTGACACAGATTACATCCACATAACGCCATTATATATCGTAAGGTGAAAACTAGTGTTCCTTAATAGAGAGAGTTGCGTCATTGAAAATTAGAAGAACTGTTTGTGTCCAATTTGTCTACAAGCCCAGTGCGCAGTTTCAGACAAATGTGTATAAAATTAATGCGAACGGGAGTTTGTGAGGTTATTTACTAATATTTGGACTGTTGTACTTTGCTTATTTAATTGGAAATTGTTCTGTTGCAAATATATATTACTTAGACTGTGATTTTATTAGCACTAGGCTATTAGGCCTACAGTTGCAGGACTTGAACCAAAGAGTTTTCTCAGCAACTGTGGTGAACTCATAAGATTATTTGAGCTTTGCAAGTCTGTCAGATGGTGGGGCGATAAGCCTATAACATATTTATCTTGGACCTAATTGTTTTTGTTACTTGCTTTGCTGCTGCTACAGGATTTAGGGTTGTGTAATATGGCCTAGAGAAGTCGCATTTTCTTGCTGGCTATATGGAATATCTTACAGAACTTGCAAGAAAACTTCAAAAATCAAGACAAGCATATGCTTTTAACTTTTAAGATAATTCCTCCAAAAGGGATGAAATTATGCAGTTCAAACCCCTTGAGATGATAAAGTCGACAAACAATAATGAAATTCCAACAGAATTTCAGTAGTAGACAGTGAAAAGTGGTGTCTCGAACATATCATGCAACTGATTTTACCTACCAGTTATTAAATAAAAAACTGCATCATGTTTGTTTATTCTTATATACAAGTCTGACAAAGGTAAAACGGTTAAATTGAATACAGATTTTACATCATAGCAATAAAATGACAGGGTGTAGTGCTTGGGGCTGCACAAACCACACTGAAAATAAGAAAAAAAAATGTTTAGATTCCCAAAAGAAAAAGGAAAGCGAGTTTTGTGGAAAGCAAAATTAAACAAAAAAAATTGGGAAGTTAAGTATTCAAACTGTAAGCATTTTGAATCATAGGAGAGAAATTGTACTCCGAATACCATGCTAAGAATTCACTAGGTTGTTGGTAAAACAGGACAGGACACAACAGCACAGGACAATGGGATATTACAGGACAGGACATTACAAAACAGGACATATCAATGACATTTAGACTTTTTAGTGTAGGCCTAAACATTGCTAAAAAATTAAAATGAAACAAAGTACATACACATTTTCTTACAGGGCCATTTTCACTGCAGTCAGTTCGTTATGGGGGAAAAAATTAAAGAAGACAGCAGTTCCAACGCTGTTTGCTCATAAAAAAATACAGAGTCCTCGGAAATCACCTAAAAAAAGAATAAATTTACTTGCTGCACAGCAGAAAAGAGAACAACTGCTTGTTCAAGAGCATTCTTACTGCCAACTTTCATCATCTGCAGTTATAGAGACGAGTGAAGCCGAAGAAGAAACTATTGAAAGTTGGGATCCCATTTGTTACAGTTATTTATTCCAATAAAACTTTTAATAATTTCATCATTTAAATAATTTGTTGTTACATAAAAGTTTGCTAAGTTACTTTTAAAGTTAATTTTGATTCAGTATTCTAGATACAATGGCATCTTTACCTACTCACCTCTAGGCTCACACAGGATTGCCTTGAAAATCTATTCAGTTCTGTTCGCTTGAAAAATCCCACCCCATCTCCTCTTGAATTTAAATGTGCATTGAAAATGATAAGCATTGCCCAATTTCTGCATACTTCTTCCGGGGGAAACCATCAAAAAGATGACGCTCAATACTTGGCAGAATTTTTACAACTTGCAGCAGCATCTGATGATATACCGTTAACTGAAGCTATCTTTGGAACCATGCAACTTTGACAAGAGTGATCTCAATAGTTTGTACTATTTGGCTGGGTAGTGTTTCTAGAGTAAAAAAACATCAAATAACATGCGACAAATGTATGGAGGAAGTTCTTACCTCTCAACTATTGAGTGTGCAACTGTTGCATGATGATTCTATACAGCTCACAAAATTAAAAGATGACAATGGAAACTCTCTCGTTAAAGTCTCGGACAAAGTTTTCAGCATGATTAAAATGTCAGAATCAACCATGAGACTAATTGGGGAAGCTAAATTAAAAGCAATGAAAAATGTTAGAAAAGTTATTTTAAAACAAGTGTCGGCAGCAAACTTTCCAATTTCCTACTTGCCACAGTGTTAAGATAAAAATCTTAAAGAGATTCGTCCATGTTCGCTTACAAATTATTTGCAAACAAATAAGAAGAAAAACAAAAAAAAGAATTTAAAGCTAGCCGAGGAGAATTGGGCAGCAAAACCATGGCTAAGAAAAAGCTCGTGCAGTCATTGCAGTAGGGCGACTTATTAAATTACATAATATTGTGATTTGTGAAATGGATATCTCTAGTTGGCCTATTTGGTTTGTTTTTTCCATGCTTCTAGTGTTTGATAATCAATGGCTCCTGACTGATATAGTATGTAAATAAATTTCCATTTTAACAGTAATTTCTGGAGTATTCAATTCAATTTACAGTAAGGGCGGTATAGTACGCTATATTTACAGGCTACCGGTATATAGCTTAAATAAAATAGAAATAGTTAAGGAAGGTTTAGGTTCAAAGTTTGCTAAATGCCTGGCGCCACTAAATCTGCTATTAACACAAACAAAAGTCAATTTGCCGCATTGGTACAACATGTCAAAGTGAGGTAAAATAGCCCTAAATCCCTTTAATGTAACAAAACTGAACTAATTATAGTCTACTAGGAAAATAAACTTCCTTTCACGAAAGTATCTAGATAACCTAAGCTTTGGTGTTCAAATTGTTGCATTAATTCAATGATTTCGCCTATGCTTGACACAATAATTTGGACACATTTTTGCTTCCATGCGGTTTTGGCGGGAAAACCCGAATGTCGGAACTCTGTTCATTAAGGGACACTAGTGAAAACCACATAGCCATATGGGCCGCCTGTAGGCGCACTTGCGCACTTTTTGTTTCGCGCCGAAGTAAATTTACAAACTCGTTCAAAGTTCAAACTTCAAGCAGAATTAACTAAACTGACATACAAAAAATGGTATTAAAACAAATAAATAAAAATGTTATTAGAACGAATGATTACATTACCGACATATAAGCGCATAGTTTTTGGTTGTTTATTTTGAGACCAGTTGTAGCCTTTTAAATTAAAAAATAAATGAAGCATAAGATACTAAAATAAGAATGATGAAGCTACATCTATATTAAGTGTAAATAAAAATTTAAATTACAAACAAGCTTATTCTTCATGCAAAGTTATCTAAAGGGTTATAATGACAATTTCTTTTAGCTGTGTTTTTCTATTTATTTTGTCCAATATGCTTGCTTTCCTTAGTAGGCTAGCAAAATATGTTTTGTTTCTTACCACCAAGATGCTTATTTACATTTTCGTAAAAAAACTTATATATATATATATATATATATATATATATATAATATATATATATAGTTTAAATATGCTGCTCTG
>CH002614.1:1110359-1135725 GCA_000149265.1 Ciona savignyi
TTTTATCAGACACATCGTTAAACCACAACAAAATCTTGTAACAAAGACACATTGTAATTATATACAGGAGAGGCGGCAACAGCCATAAAAACTTGTATTTATTAAGTTTAAATTTTTATAAATTTTATCAGATCAGGATAAGAAATGGAATCACAGGCCAACTGTGTTCAGGTTTATGTTCGACTCCGGCCAGTTTTTTACTCGCCGGGTCAAGATCCAGAGGAGACTTGCATTCGTGCTGTTTCAAGCAAGGAGCTTGAAATGATCAACTGGAGAAATACAACCCAAACCATAAGTTACAATTTTCAGCAAGTATTTAGTGAAGATTCGTCCCAAGAAGAAGTTTTTGGAACTGTTGTTCAACCACAATTGACACGGTTTTTGAGACGCAAGGAAAATGTTTCTGTATTTGCGTATGGTCCAACAGGATCAGGAAAAACACATACAATCCTTGGATCTGATGAATTACCTGGATTTATACCACGGACAATGCAAAGTATTTTCACTCAGCTACGACAATTCGGAAATACGCAGAAGCACACACTTTCCATGTCCTACGTTGAAATTTACCAAGAGAAAATTTATGATTTACTTTGTCCTTCAAACAAAGGTACATTCTTGCTAAAGGAAGATAAAGAAAAAAATATAATTATTCCTGGAATCACAGAGAAAGTTGTCGACAATTTTGACACCTTTGAAAACTTATTTGTTCCAGCTTCAAAACACAGACGGGTTGAAAAAACACGCCTCAACGAAAGGTCAAGTCGTTCTCATTCAATTTTAATTATAAAATTGTACTCTCAAGTAAGTGATTCAAACTTATGTCGGTTAGCAAAGCTTTCTATCATAGATTTGGCTGGCTCAGAAGATAACAGAAGAACTGGAAACTGTGGTATACGATTAAAAGAGTCTGGCGCCATCAATGTATCTCTGCATGTGCTAAGTAAGGTGGTAGATGCTTTGTGTGAGAAAAAGCCAGCGCGAGTTCCTTATCGTGACAGTAAGTTGACTCGGTTGTTGCAAGATTCATTGGGTGGTTCGTCGCGCACTGCCCTTGTACTTAATGTTTCATCAGAATTTTCCTCCCTACTTGATACGCAATGTGCATTAAATTTTGCTGCAAAATCAAAGCAGATTTTGAACAAACCATTCGGAGCAATAAAGTATGCAAATGCACCTGTTCCATCGGCACAACCAATACCACAACCATGCAAAGAAAAAAATGATTGCGAAAAAGAAAACATTGAATTAACTAGTTTCTTGACACCTGTAAAACAAAATCTTAATAAACACAAACTTGAAATGTTGGAGAAAACAATCTTGGCAAGGCAACAATCATCTGTTAAAAAGTTAAAGGTGGAAGCATCTCAGACCAACGTTACACCATCTCTGGATGTTATTAAGGATATTCGTTCAACAGCAATACAGTTTAAGCTGTTGAAAGAACACATTTCCATAGAGAATGAAATAGTAAAGGGAGATGCTGATCAAAATTGTAGCATTGCAGCCAAACCTTTGCACCCAAATTTAATTCTTACTCCAAAATGCGATCTGTCTAATAGGGGCAAAGTATTTACGTTAAGTGTAAAAAAATAAGGAAATTAAGCTCTTATAATAATTATATATAAATCGTAAGTGTACAACTACAGAAGGGGGGCTGAATACTTTTTTATATATTATTATGTATATTTTATATCTGTATATATAGTATTTAGACCACTCTAGAGGCAAAGAAATGAAAAGACTATTAAAGGTTCCAATAAAAAACATACTGATTTACTAAAATGATTTGTGTTTCTCAAACCTAGTCATATTCACAATACTGATGCTTACAGTAACATATGAAACAATAATGTAAATTATGCACTTTATATCATTTGCAAAGGTTGTAATTTTTCTTGTTGGAATATTTTATTATTTAAGCCTATTTAAATATCTTTTGTTTTTTTATTAAAAAATATATGGCTAATCGATCCAATGGTACCGTATTAATATAAAATATTAGACTCTTTTTACTGAATTAGGGTTATATGTAAATTGTTTATTGTTTGACCTGAATGCTGATAAAATTAAAAAGAATTTAGATTTTGCTCTGTGACTTTATTTTGTTTTGTATGGTAGTAAAAAAACCTGTAGTTTGTACCATGTGGCCGTAGGTCAACCTAATTAAACTGCCACTTTATTTTTATTTGTACATATTTATGAACTTTGAGCTTTTGTGTCAGTGCTTGTTTTTGTTTTTGTACACCTAATGATATAGTTTAAAGGTAGTTATTCCATACTGTTAACAGTACTTTTTTAATATTGTACTTTAGGTATTAGAATGATTTAATTAACTTTATATAGTACTGTACAGGAACAGTATGATAAAGCAATTCCCTATTTTTAACTTGCTGTGCAAGTCCAGCTGTCCCACGAAGCATGTCACAAGGTTTAAATCCAGTTTCATGTTGACCAATTCTGCTGAAACACTGTGGAAGTCAACTTCACCAATGGCTAAACGGTCGGGCAGAGGAAAGAGAGCTGTTGTAAAGAAAAGGATTGATTTGGGTCGCCGTATAATGGTTGGGGAAGGACAAGCTGGGATCCTGTGGCCCGGTCTGAACATTAATGCGGAAGACAACATGAAGAAGAGAAGTGAAGAAGAACAGAATGAATTCCTCGCTCAAAAGGAGGAAAAGAACAAAATGCTAACAGGCAAAAAGATGTTGACAGGTGATCGAGGTTGGACAGGGGGCCAGTGGGGTGGACTTAAACTTGGTCCACCTGAACCAGCTCAAGGTCATTCGTACGATGAATTCAGTTGTGTTCTCCTGAATGTTGCACGGGTGTCGCACATGAACATGGAGCAGGGCCGTGTATATTCTATGCGTGCAAATGTTGCAATTGGAAATGGCAACGGTATGATTGGTGTGACAGGATGCAGTTCTCCCTCTATTGTAGGTGCTGTAAGAAAAGCGCGGATTAAAGCTGTTAATCGACTGCAGTATTTTGAAAGGTTTTTAATTTTCTTTGTATTAGTTTATAATAATACTATTAGTCTAACCAGTTTTCTCGTCATGCATAGCAGTAAAACCCTTATCTAAGACGGTGATGTCCAACCTGCGGCTCGCTAGTTATTTTCACTCCAAGTAGTATTTTGAATTTTGAATCTTAGCCTAATTAAAATGTATCAGTCAGCTTTTAGGCGGACAGTAATAGTGGGCTGTAACTATGGTAGCAACAGGAATACAGGATTATATATTAATGGTTTTTAATTGTTTTTTATGTCCCAATTTTTCTTGAAATTTAATAGATTCTGCGGCCCACTGAATTATTTTAAGTGAAAATGCGGCCCACTGCAATAAAAAGTTGGACATCCCTGATCTAAGAGATTGTCGGATTAAAGTCTTTAGTTTTCTGTGTTCCGTACTTAGCATTTGTTGCCCAAAGCCAATGGTTTAGTCTGACCAGTTAGTCTTTTTCCCATTCACGGGGATAAGCATGAATATCCTATCCTCTTAATGAGTTGGTCAAAAACTGTAGCATTTTTTTAATTTAATCTCGTGCAATTGATTCGACATTAACACCATGGTCAGAATTGATCTCATGATAATGATAACAGTGATAAATAAACTCTCCCCACATGAATGCCCTCATTGATGATAACTGTGTATAAATCCTTTAATGTAGATTTGCCCACATACTAGCATAGAAATAACCTACCTCTCCATTTAATTATATTTACATATAATTAATCATTTATGTATGTAAATAAAATGATGATTTTGTTTACAGATGGGAAGAGAGGACAGTGTTTGAAGATGTGTATGTGAACCACCACAAAACCTGGATGTATATAAGAAAACAACCACCTGGTTATGGCCTGAGATGTCACCGCGCAATAAGAGATATGTGCAAACTAATAGGTGCTTTGGTTAAATTATATTTTAAGATATTTATGTTTATCCCTGTAAATGGAAAAACGCAAGGGAAGGCCTCAGAAGGGTAATGATCAGATTACCTTCCGCCAACTACCCATTTTAGGCAGCCATTGTAGTCTATTGTGTATGATTTTCTTCAATTCTGTTAAAATCCTTTAATCCATTGGGTTCAGAAAAGATGCATGCTTGCCCAATGACACAACCGGTTTTAAATTTTTAAACCTTTATATAAAGGCAACGAACTAAGTGTTTTGGACACCATTTAATATGGATTAGGATTTGGGTCTCGAAAATAGAGTAATGTACACATTTGCAGTTATGATTTGGTGTCCAAATTATTGTTTTATAATTTTTTTTTATATTATTATAGGAATCAAAGATATTTACGTGAAGGTAGAAGGTTCGACAACGATGCTTAATCTGGTGAAATGCTTCCTCAAAGGATTGCGTTTGCAGGAGACGTACCAACAAAAGGCGGACAGAGTCGGTTACCATGTTGTTGAGTTTGACGAACAGCGTCATAACTTTCCCGTTGTGCTCGCCTCGCCATCTAGCGGTGAGGTAAAATCGGAACCCTACAACGACTATGAAGATTACATGAACCAAGAACTTGTTTTGCGCGACCAGAGAAAGCGCGATCCGGCAAATTGGTCATCGTTTTACAAAGCCGTCATGCCGCACGCTCGTGGCCCGCCTGTTTTGCCTCCTATGCCGGTCCCGGCCTTGTTAAGTGAAATTAAGGATTTAAAACTTGATTGACAGTTCAAACCATTGGCTGTAAGTTGGCTGTCTGATAATAAACTAAGTCTTTAATAAAAATACCGCTGCTGATTTATATTGCATAAAATAATTATTACATGACCCTACTGGTATTGCCTAAATCATTTTTTGTAGAATCTATATATAATTGTGAAAACGCAAGGGGGTGTGTCCAGCGCTATTGCAACGGAGGCGGAATGGCTAAAGGATCGATACATAATGCCGAATTACATTTAAAAACACGGATTTTAGCAACGAGCACGTCATGAATTCGAAACTTCGTAAAAAAGGAGCTTCACTATTTAGCGGATAAACGCCCTTTTTTGCGGGAGAGTGGAAAAGGGTCAAAGGGGTATTTTCGTCATTAACATGAGCGGAACGAGGTAGGGTATATATTTATATAATACAGGTAATGGTTTTTATCATTTATACCCTTACCCCGTCACGCTTAAGTTAATGACGAAATAACCCGTTCCGCTCATGATATAGGGTGTTGTCCGACAGATTATTGAATCCCGTAAAAAAAGTGGCAATATGATTGAAGATGTTCCTTCTGTTTAACTAAACCCATTCCTTCACTTGGTCCAAACAATATTCTTTTGCCAAAGGACGCAATTACCAACTCACGAGAAGTTTCGACTTGAAGAAACCGCACAAACCACCCAAGTTGTTTTTGTTTATTTTGTCTTTGTTGCAAAATAAATCGTCAATTTTAATTGCAGTTTGAAAGCTACATATAGCATTTTGTTTGCTTCCGGGCTGTATACTTAAATCAGTCTTTAAATATTATGTGAGCAAAAATATTCATTCATGTAGTTATGTCGGTTCCATTGAAAAGGAAAGCAGACTTGTTTTGCTCAGACGGACAGTTAACATTTAACGCCAATCTGTCATTTTAACAAGTTAATTCACATAATATCTAAAAATAAATATATAGGTTACGAAGAAGAGCATGTAGACGCAAAATATATTTTCAGATAAAACACAGTCCAATTTATAATTTAGTCTTTGGCGCTTTGCAAAAATTGTTCTCTTTAAAAATGTATTATCCATCGAGTGCGTGTGCGATGGCAAGAACCGATTGTTTAATAAACGCCAAGATTTAGTCATCAGAACTAGCAGAAATGTGGTCCGTTGTTGAATTAGGATGCTATTCAAACAAATCGATATTTATTGTCCAGGCGAAGTATAAACCATATAGTATCACCAGTGCAAATGATGAGCTTCTGCTTGCATATAGTTGGTATACATGTTTATATATTCATCGTGATTGGAATTAATATTACTTAAATAAAACCAGTTCGCTGAACAAAGGCCTTTAATTATTAAATGGTCCGCTTGGGTAATGGCTAATGGAATTAGTACCGTTTCGTTGTTTAGCCGTTAGTCATTAGCAAAGGAAAACGAAGGTAGTAAAACTCGGTGGAGCGGCTTCAGGACGCTGCATTGTTGATACTATTGTTACAAGACCACAGTGTCAGAACGTTAGCCAAACAGAAGGGAAAACCTATATTGATAGATGATTTATTCAATGTACCAGTGTAACGTTATAAACAATGCGATAGCATGGTACAGTACCACGCACAAATATCGATCATCAGTCGAATTATCTAATTGACCGAGCATAGGTCTAAAGGGAAATGACGTTGTAGAGAAAGTTTGGTGATTGCAACCTAAACAGTCATTGTAGAGTTGTTGAGAAAAGGTTAGTTATGACCTACAACGTCACCAGAGACTGCGCAGTTGATAAATGTTTAAAACGTCAAAACCAAATAGTGCGGTCATAAAGGTCTAAAACGTCTTAAAGAGTAATAAAACTAAAACGCAGATCCCTAAAATAAATTTAAAAAATAGACAAGAGGTGCTGTGGTGGCTGTACCGAGGCACCCTTTCAAGGAACGTCGCGGTTTATATGACCTGCGTCTTCTATTGATATAATTGCTGATATGGAAGCCCACTTTGTCTGTGCTGATCCCCCTTGCTTGGCTATAAATTATTTACAAATGGAACTGTGCAAGTGTTATAAGATATCTTGAGCCCTATTCTCTTTTAGGCTGATTGTTTTGAACGCCAACACCTACAGTTGGCCATATTGAAATTAGAATAGGCGTGTGTCATATGTTTAGTTTCTTACCATTGTATTTTTATAAGGAAGTTATTAGGTTCATTACAGCGACTTGGGAAAGCTTGCTTAAATTAAAAGCCATGGTTGACGCTCTGGATGGAAGTTTGGGATTAAATAAAATTACTGCAACCGAGTTTGCTCAACTGTGGAATACGTTCGACGCAAATCGTGAGTAGCTTTTTTTCGTCAAAGTAACTTTCACAGTAGTTTCGTTAAAAAGCATTTGTGTGACTTTAGCTTAAAATAGTTTATAAATTGCAGAAAGTGGATATATCGAGGGAAACGAATTGGATTCCTTTTTTTACGATCTTGCCAAAAATATTCTAAAAAAGGTAGGAGGTCGTTTTTATTAGTTTTCACATTAATTTTATGGTATGGATGGAAAATAAATCGTTCATTTTTGTTTATACAGGAGCCAACTGAAGATGAGCACAAGAAAATTAAAACCCTGTTTATGTCGGCGTATGATAAGGCAAAAGATGGACGTATATCGATGAATGAAGTAGGTTGGAGTTAGATTCCAACTTATATTAGGCTTACCGACCAAAAATAAAAATGTTTAATTCAAATAGCAATATTTATATCAGACTTGTTAATTTTTATGTGCATTTATGCTAACAAACAATTTATATTAAGCTTGCAAAGATGTTGCTGTCTCAAGACGAAGAATTTCTGTTGTTTTTTCGCCGAAAGATCCCGCTAAACTCCAGCGTTACTTTTATGCAGGTGAATAGATTTCCTACACAGCTATTTAGATTAGCATTGGTGGGTAGTACACGGCCTATCTAGCCTAAAATCGACATTTTTATATCGAAATGCAATCGAAATTTCACCCTGCATGGGTTAATCGCTTTTCTTTTCCAGTGTAGGTCTTTATTTAAAACAGCAGCTACAAACCGAAGAATACCGACTGTTTTAAACCGACCTATGCATTATTTACTTTCCTTTAAATAAAATATTTGGCTGCCAATTTTGTTGTAGCAACACTAATCAGATGTCACAACTAACGGCATAACCTTCAAATACATCTTGCTATGGATCTTGTGATGTAAATATAAATTCGTTCTTGACGAGAGCACATATCATGTATGTTTAGATATTATATGTGTTTGTTATATATATATGTCTATTCTAAACCAAACATTTTATCTTGTCATAGATATGGAGAAGTTACGACAAAAACCGAAGTGGGTTTTTAAGTAAGGACGAACTGCGGGTAAGAGTTATCAATTTCTGCTGTTTATTAATACGTTTTTAATGACAAGATCGATTGTCGAATGTGTCACATTGTTTTACTAGTGGTTCTATATATAAATATTTAATGCATCGAGTTCGTGGCGTGCGCCATCTGGCCTCTGTGGGAAGCACGTGATCTATTTCACCACCACACTGAATACAATCGTTCCTTGCAAAAACAAGGAAACGTGTCTCGCGTTGTTAATCATTTGCCTTTCTTTGTCCCCATGAGTACTTTTAACAATAATCCATTTTATAATCAATGCTCGGTTCGATTTAATGGATTTATTGACACTTCTCGAACAACACATACAGCTGCTGCCATGTGGTAAGCCTATACGCGGCTTACATTATTAATATTGTGAAAAATTTGTATTTAGAACTTCGTGTCAGACTACGCAATTGCAGCAGGCTGCGAGTCGATAACATCTGCTAAAGTGGACGAATATACCGCTTCTATGGTAAGATAAATTAACAACTTTACTACATAACAAATTAACAATTTCATCTTTATAATTTTAAGAGGATCGCTATAGTTTAAATGGCCGGATATAAACACATTTGCGAGCTGGTAGATATGTGTTTGCTTCTTTATGGTGAGCGTACGCTCGAGAGCCAGCTTATCAAAAACAAGCCAACGATGTCCCGGTTCTCGACCGTGCGTGTTAATCCGACCTACCCAATGCCAATAGGATCATACCTAATTTCCGGACTTCTAGCAATTACACTTACTATTACAGATGTCCTTGTTCGATCTAAACAGCGACGGACTTCTTACCTTACAAGACATGGCCAGATTGGTGAACGTATCGCAAAATTTTCTTCTCCAATTTCGTATTCAGGTTCCCTAATGCTTAAATTAATTTAATTACGTTTCAAATTAAATAGCCAAGTATAACCCTATGTTTACCGGAAAGTTTAACGCTTTACTGAAACATGTTTTATAATTTTCAGGCAGGTTCAAAAGAACAGAGAAAACAGGACTTCCAGAAGATATTTCAGCATTATGATCAGGTAGGCCTAGTGGCACTAACTGTGCAGGATATATTTACAAATACAACACCTGCCTTATTTGATTACACCATCGAATTTTACCATTAGAGTAATTCCGGCGCGTTGGAAGGGGTAGAAGTTGATGGATTTGTGAAAGATATGATGGAGACAATCAGGGTAAGATTAGTTATGAGCGATTATTCACAATTTAACATTACTATAGGTATATATATTATTAGGACCCATATGTCTAAAACACTGTCAACGTCCGATGTGCCTTGCCTGGAGACACAAAGCTAGCGGCCGGTATAGGTTTCACTCCGACCGGTTAGTTCATTCCTTAAGATGGTCCGTGGTATGCATACAAACCAATGGTTGCAGGACCGAAACCGACCGTAACTGGCCTGCTGATGTCCTTATTGTAATTCCTTGGCAAGCCACTTAACGCCTATGTTGAATATGGGTTAAACGAAAACTGCAGAAATATCTCAATAAAATATTTCCCACTGCAATACCACTAGTTTTCTAACGATGGCCACAAGTTAATCTGACGATTACCTGTGTGATAGCGTCCTTTTCGATTTCCCATTCAATGGAATAACACATACATCCAACCTTTTTTCTAATCCTACTACCATTTGCCTCGTAGCTGCGCCACGTACGATCTAATACTAAACACTTTTCCAGGGACCACTTACGGCGAGCGAGCTGGATGAATTAAAGGTGTCTGTTCTGAAACATTGCGATGTGAATGGAGATGGTAAAATACAGAAAAACGAACTCGCAGTTTGCTTAGGCGTGCAACTGTAAACACAAACTTTGCATGCCCAGCTTTTAAATTTATACATGTTAGTTAACTTAATAGTAAAATGTGTTCGTTTGCCGTAGTATTGCTTGTTTTTCTGTCAAGGTATACATTTCGGTGTTTAATTCTAGTATACGTATTTCGATCGAGTATCGTCAAACTTCTAACTCAACTTTTGGGTTTTAATAAATTTACTACATTATTATTTCATCGAAGAAATGCCTTGTTGCTATGTATATATTTGATGTCTGCATTTGAAAATAAATCCCAATAATTAATTACTAATTTTTGGTTATGTTTATTGATCTTTAGCTCATCCAGTTTTGATCAGGGTAATATAACTTTAGCTCTCCCAGTTTGATCAGGGTAATATAATAAAAAGTGATGCATTTAAGAACAACATATCATAGTGGTCAGAGATAATACTATTTGGTGGTGTTTCAAATACCATAATTTAAAATTTATGGATTTTTAAAATTATTTATTTAATTTAAAACATTAAACATATATATACGGCAAAGTGTCCTAATACTCCAAGTCAATACTGAAATTCTAACTTATAAATTTAAATTATTGAATTGAAGCTAGAGTAGTTAAGTCAGACCGAAAAGATTGGTGGGTTATTGTTTTTACTTTTAATCAAAGATATTAAATTATTATTGTTTTAATGCCGTAAATAAAAAAACGCATTCTTTTACGTTTAACCGTCACATTACCTCGCGTCCATCTAATAGTTATTGGCGCTATAGAGGTTGTTTATTATTGAGAGGCATTTTTATTTCTTTATTTTTTGGGAGGCGTTGCTTAGAAGATGATATTCATGTTTATCCCCGTGTATGGAAAAATCAAGTGGGTTAACACATGGGCAATCATCAGATAACCTCCACCGTCAGGGTCCCGGAGCTATTACAGTGTGTTGTTTAATTAAAACATTCCTTCAATTTGGTAAAACCCATTAATCCGCTGGGATCAGGCAAAGTCCGTAAGTGTCTTGCCCAACACGACCGACTAGCTAGCGACCAGTTTTTTACCTGCAACGTTTCGGCTGAAAGGCGCCGCACTAAACCACCAGACCAACCGGTCGGACAAGTTATTGCAGAGCCTGTTAATTCACCATAGATCCAAGTGAACGATTTAAGGTTTGGAAGTGGTGGTTAGCTAATGGGCTGTGTCTTTGGTAGAGATATGAATCACTTAGCAAACTACTACGCAAACAAGTTCAACGTATGTTTATATGATAGATAGAAGAATATTCATGTTTATCCCAGTGAGTGGAAAAACTAAGGGGATTAAAACACGGGCAATCGTCAGATCACCTCGCGCCCACCGTCTGGTTACCGGAGCTATTGCAGTGAGTTGTGTATAATTCACACGTTCCTTTAATTTAGTAGAACCCATTAATCCGCTGAGTCCAGGAAATGTCCATAAAGTGCCTTGCCCAAGGACACGACTAGCTAGCGACCAGTTTCGCATCTGCAACCTTTCGATTGAAAGGCGACGCACTTAACCGCCAGGCTATAAACCGGCGGGACTAATATGACATGTCTTTTCTTTTGTATGATAGGCTTTCCGAAATGTGTTACCGGTTTGAGTTTCCCAGCTATGGTGTAAAAACCATAGCTCCAAAAACACCAACTTCCGTTGGAAATTAATTCAGCTTACCCTCAACAAAATTCCGTAGGTCTACCCTATCTGTCCAGGACAATACCCGTCTAACCCTGCTTGGCTTACATGACGCTTAACGAAATATTTCGCCTTTGCTTTACCGAATGCACATTTCTTCAATTTATCATAGTTCAGAGCGTGTTCAAGGATGATTAGCGTTTTTGTTGTGGAATGACGTCACGTTGGCAGATATAATTTAAGGCGACAAATTGCGTCACGCGATGAATGTTACTGAACTTCGATACCTGCATTTGACACCTTGTAACGTATTTTTGGATTTTTTGACGGCTTGGAACTTTATGCATGGTTAGTTGGCACTTTGACACGTATTATATTTCCAACCTGAGCTTATGCCAAATATTAGTGAGCATTCCCACTCTGCTTGGGTTTGTTTACATTGCAGCTGAGCTGAATTCGTTATAACGAAATTAGTACGCCAAATCCGATTCTTGAATTTTACAGTGGTGTGCCGTAAGTTTTAAACTATTTTTTTTTTAAATTTTTGCTGATTTAAAATTTTAACAAACAACATATACAGTAATGAACAGCGAAGGTATCTAGTTAAGGCGGCATCCACGCAGCGGTAGCATTGCAGGATACAAAGATATTCCCAAAACCTATTTGTTTATCTTTTCCCTTTTCTGTCAAGTTTGATTAATTTACATAGTGACCGTTTTTATTTACTTGACATCCATGCAACGAATTATATTTAATTATAAGGTCCAATTTTGCAGTGTGTATACAGTGCACTGCAGTCTAGGTAAAGTCTAGTAAAAAGTACGTTTTGACGTTCAACATTAAGTAAGCCAATGAATGAAGAAGATCTAAATGAAGTGGACTTGGAGCTTAGTGAGATTAATAACAATTTCACAAGTCTAAATGTCCCAGACGACACAACAAAACTGGGCCGACCTGTAAGTCCGGTAGCAACAAGAAGATGGAAAATAGTAAGTTTATATTTTCATCCTATAAATAAAACCTGTATCCCGGTACCGGTGTCATATTTGTGTTGTGTTGGATGCTGTAAGTACCATTACTTACATTCAGGCCTACGATTCTTATTTCACGAGATGCTTAATAAAAGCAGTAAACTCTGCATGACAAAACAGTGCACTGATAAAATAAAAGCATTGCTGTTAAAGTTTTTAGGCAAGAAACATATAACAAGCTTTTTTGCACTTTATAGGTAAAACTCATACAAAAAAACATTTAAACATGCAATCTACTGCATCTGAAATGCATTTCAGTTGTTTAGATCACCACAGGCCTGTGCAGTAAGCTAAAAGATCGTGTGTGCAATCGAAACCAGTCGTTGGGTAGACGATTATGCCTATGTTCTTGGTTACGGTACCTAGCCCATATCATCTGAATCAGTAAATTAAAGAGTTTTACTAAAACTGAATGAACAACTAAAACAAATACAGCATACTAATAAAGCTGTGGTAAACCAACAGGGGGCACTAGGGTATTTTGTGCCCTTGTAATAACGCCTTTTACATTTCCCATTCAACACAATGGGACATAAAATTCTAATTCAAGTGCTTAGTTGTCTTGTTAAAAAGATGATGAAATATGCTTAGTACTTTTACATATTGAATAAATGTACTTAACTTATGATACCAATGTATATTTCAGCCAAAACCGGAAACTGCGATCATTATTGCTGTATCATCTCGTGCTTTGTTTGATATGACAGAGGAAAGAAAGATATACAGTGAAGAAGGTTTATCAAGTTACCTCAAACACATGATCAGCAGAGAAAATGTTCCATTAAAACCAGGAAGTGCATTTCCATTTGTTCAGGTATACATTTACTCCAAATGTTTTATATTTATTTTTTGTACTTTAGTAGCAGATATAGCACATTACATTTATTTTAAGCATTCAATTGACTAATTTTTATTATCCAGGCTTTAACCTGCATAAACCTGAGGTTGCTTGAATTGGATCCAAACGAAAAGCAGTTGTTTGATGTCGTGCTGATGAGTAACAACTCTGCTCAAATCGGTGTTGCCCTTATCAACTCTATCAATTATCATGGTAGGCTAATTTTTTTAATGATCCATAATTTGCTTTTCCAAACTTTTCAGTCCGTTTTATTACACAGCTATATTATGTGTATATAAAGTAAATAACGTGAATTAGTGTATTTTTTTGGCAACATTAATATATTTTTATTATCAATATAAAAAGCAATTTTAATAAAAGCCATTTTAAACTTCCTGCTTTAAGCGTATAGAATAGATGACGAAATAGTGATTAATTATTGATACAAAAATTTATTTTTAGCTCTTACCATCGAACGAATATGCTTAACTGCTGGGAAGAGTGTGAGTGGTTATCTGGCAGCGTCATGGAAACGGATTTATATTTGTCTGCAGATGCCTCCAATGTTATTGAGGCTTTGAATGAAGGTAACATAAATAAAAGGGAATAATCAATAAAATTTTATGTTTGTATTAAAACATTAAACTTGAAGCCCTGTGTAATGCTGTTCTGTTTATTATGGGTCCCATTTGGAAAAATGGGACACATATTGTTTTTGTCCGTTTTTTTTTTCTTTTTTTTTTTCGTCAAACGCTTGACAGGCATGGCTTGTGGCAACGACATCTACCAGAAGGGTAATGGAATTGCAATAAAACTTTGTCGTTTGTTAGATCACATGGTCTAGATGTGCAGAAACCAAAATTTTGCGGAATATACCCAGGGGAATTCCCCTGGGAGGTGAAAAACCAAAACGGTATCTTTTTTAAAAAAATTAGCTTTTTTGGTCATAGCGCTTGAACGGCTACTCCAATTTCAATTAGATTGGGTAAACTATAAGGGCACCAGCCACTGATATACCACTTAAAAGAAATAAAAAAATTTACCCAGGGAAATACCCTAAAATACGATTTTGTTTTCAAATCATGATTGTGACAGGCATGGGTTGTGGCACCGATATTTACCAGAAGGAGTAATGGAATTGCAATAAAACTTTGTCATTAGTTAGACAACATGGTCTAGATATGCAGAAACCAAAATTTTGGGTAATATACCCAGGGAAATTCCCCTGGAGGGTGAAAAACCAAAACGGTGTTTTTTTTTTAAAAAATAGCTTTTTTGGGAATAGCGCTTAAACGGCTACTCCAATTTCATTTAAATTTGGCAAACTGTAAGTGCATTAGCCAATGATATAACACTTAGAAGAATTAAAATAATTACTTAGGGAAATACCCTAAAAATAACATTTTGTTTTTAAATCATGATTGTGACAGGCATGGGTTGTGGCACCAATATCTACCAGAAGGGGTAATGGAATTAAAATGAAACTTTGTTATTTGTTAGACACCATGGTCTAGATTTGCAGAAACCAAAAGTTTGGGTAATACACCCAGGGGAATTCCCCTGGGAGGTAAAAAACAAATCGGAATTTTTTTAAATTAGCTTTTTGGGGCATAGCGCTTGAACGGCCAAAACGTTAGTTCCCTATCCGCCTTTGTACCATTGAGCAAAAAGAAAAAGGGAACATAGGGAAATACCCTAAAAATTATGATTTGTTTTTAAACCATGATTGTAACAGGCATGCTATATCGCTCCGAAATCTCCATCAAGGAGTCGCCAAAGCGGATTTTAACTGTTTGTTAGATTATCTAACAAACATCTAACTTAGATAACATAACTTAGATATGTTAAGCAGAAATTTATGTACTAAACCCAGAAAAATTCTCCGAAATAATGAAAATCTCAATCGGGCTGTTTTGGGAATTTACCTTCCCTTTACCAAAGCGCTTGACAAGAGGCTTAAATTTAAAACATTTGTGGTAAAATGTTCGTAAATCTAACACGCTTATTATTTTTTTTAACTTCACATGGAAAAGAAGTTTGGTTTAATAACTATGGGACCCATGCGTTTATGCTTGCAGAAACAAAACTATTACAGTCCGGTTAAAACTTTCAGGAATGTAACATAACATGGATCTGACGTGCACATATCTGACAATAACATATATTGTGTAATAAACATTTGTAACAAGATCGGATTGTTACCTTAGGGATCCATGCGTTTATGCTTGCAGAAACAAACTACTAACCCGGTGTATAAAATACAAATTGTGGTTAGGGACCCTGCTCGCATATATATAAATGTATATATATATATACATATATATATCATACAAAATGTGTTTACAAATAGTGGTTTTAAAACACGTGGTTGACACTCTCTAGTTTTTGGAGGTACTGCATTTACTTTAGTAATCAGTCGAATTAAAATGGAGTGCAGTACTTTCTAAATTATCCTAAAATGAACAGTGTTAATTTGACTTTAAAGTGTTTTGCTGTAAATGTTATAGCCTTATTATTAAATGATAAGTCAAACTTTTATTATATTCCAAGTTTCCAACTACAAAGCACCCAATTTAGTTGCTAGTAAATTGATTCTCTTTAGATATAAATTAGATTCCTCTTGCTAGACCTTTAAAATCAATTAAATTTGTTAGGATTTAATTATCATGCTGCACATTTTAGTTCACTGTGTTTTTAAAACTTAATTATGCATCTTGTGTTGCCAAACAACTTGGTGGGTTACTGTGTCGCTTTCCGCAGAAAGTTTGCTGGTCTCAAGCTGCTCACTAGCTAGTCAGTTGTATGTTGTATCCTTGTTAAGGAACTTAGCAGACATCGCTTGGACCCCGTTGATTAATGCGTTGGGTGCTACTAAAACTGAAGACACTTTTTAATTATACACAGCACACTACAAAAGTTCGGGTAATCCGACAGTGCACACTAGGTAATTTGACAATTGAACATATGATAAATTTTCTGCATTTTCTAATTTTTCCCATCATGGGATTAAACACAATTATCATTCAAACATGATTTGCCTCTTCCTCCATTTTAATATGACTTTAACAATTAAGGCATTGCATCGGCCACTGTATTTTCTGGAAATGGATCAGTGCAATCTAGTTGTGAACAACTGCGAATAGCGTTTGATGGTGACGCTGTCTTATTTTCTGATGAGTCGGAAATCATTGCAAAGAAACACGGGCTCGAAAAATTCTTTGAAAACGAAGCAGCTAAGGTAGAACGCCAGCACTGATTTAATAATGTAACAAACAGGAAATGAGTGTCAAATTCATGTTCATTGAGTGTACTTGTATTGAATGAAGTACTGCCAATATGGTAAAAGAAGAAATACCTGAAAAAAACATGTTGGATACCTGAAAAAAACATGTACCAGAGCCAAGGAATGGAAAACCCTGAAAGCGTATGACATGGAAATCGACAAATTACCTTGTGTTTACAATCGGTTTACTGCAGCTATTGTAAGATGTAGAATACATTGGATACAGTGCTGTCGTTTTTTTTACACATACCACTGAGTTTGGGTAATGTCCGTTAAGAAATTTGTTTAAGGACACAACCGAATAGCTGTCGGATACTTTTGATACAACCGCCTTTACCCTACCAGTATACATTACATAACCTTCTCTTGCTTTAAAATTCAGGCTGATGAACCACTGGAAATGGGGCCTCTGCACAAATTTGCAATGGTGATTGGAGATGTAAAAAAAAAGTTTACGGATCAGGGTATCATTGAAAACTGTCCAATACGAACCTACCTAGTAACTGCCAGAAGTGCTGCCAGCTCTGGTCTGCGAGCTTTACGGGTAACCTATGTTAAATGATGGTCAAACTTTGGCCAAGTAACCAAATAAAAATAAATTTGAATGAAATGTTGTTTTACTGTATATAGTGATAATCTTGTACTTTATTGTTATGATTCTTCATTGGTTATTAAGCATCATGGTTATGATTCGCATTTTTTTAGCTTGATGAGGTTAAGCAACTTATACAACCGGAAAAGATTGATCATTATATGTTTTTAACAGACATTGTGTCTTTGGGGATTGGACATTGATGAAGCTTTATTTCTGGCTGGAGCACCGAAAGGTCCGATATTACAGAAAATAAAACCTCACCTGTTCTTTGATGACCAGCAAAGGAATGTCGATAGTGGTTTGGAGTATGGAGTAAAGTCCGCACATGTGCCTTACGGTATTGCACAAAAAGTTCAGAAAAAGTAGTTCCGTATAAAGTGTAAAATTTGTAACCAGGGGCATTCTGCTGCATTATTCGTATATATGCAATGTGATTGATTTTATGCTGCAACTTAACTTTTTTTATGCACTTAATCAATAAAACAAATCTTAGTTTTTAACCTCAAATGTTAGGTTAACCCTCTGCACATGTATTTTTTTATATAATACCATTCTCATTTGCTTGTATATCTTAATCATACACTGCTTTATGACAAATAATTGTGGTAATTTTAACTTTTTTTTTTGTTTTTAAAGATGCCGGTTTATTATTATGTGTTTTAACTATATATATTCTTTAACATAAATAACTTCCATTCCTTGTTTTTAAACAACACACAGTATAATTTTTAACCTGTTGTCAATTCACAATTGGAGCTAACTTTGTTTAAAGTTTTATGCGGATTAGCATTTATCATAACAGCGGATATTCATATTTATCCTCGTGAATGGAAAATCCAAGGGGGTTAACACATGGTCAATCGCCAGATATCCTTGCACCCACTGACAGGTTACTGGAGCTATTGCGGTGTGTTTTTGAATGATTCACAGATTCCATTAATTTAGTAGAAATTATTAAAACGTTGGGTTCCAGCAATGTCCATTAAGTGCCTTGCCCAAGATTACAACCAATTACCTAGTGACCAGTTTCGAAGTTTAAACCTGTCAGCTGAAAGGCGACATACTAAACCACCAGACTATTCGGTCGGACAAGATGATTTTTTCAATTAATATTATACCTACTATGAGTACAACGCTGCATTGTAAAGATTCACTGTTATTTTTCTGCTGCATGTTCTTCCTTTGTGTCAATAACATATCTAGTTGGCTACCACAGAGCAATACACACCCTACTAACCAACGAACTTTACATGGTGTGGATAAATACACTTTTGTATGTTTTTTAAACTGGCAAAATTTAGGTTTGTCGCATAAATGCTAGAGCAGTGCAGAATCAGGAAAAAATGTCCATAACTGTTGGTATGCAAATCGTCTTTCAGTTCAAAATTATTGTCCATTAAAAATCTAGTTCTATGCAGAAAGAGGGCGACAGAATAGAAAGTATAAAGTGGGTGTTACAAAATCTACATAATCTGTTCACAGTCACTGATTGTTTTTTTTATTTGGTACCGCTATACATAATTATTGTTTAACATCATGGTAATTGACAACAAATTGGTTAACCGTCACCTATTAAGGCACCGCCCCAATAAACAAAGTTTAGAATCCAAAAAAAATTAAAAAAGCAGCAATATGACATAACTAAATGTAGTAGTAGCTCCAGCGTTACTTCGATGCCTATGATATAAATGAATAACAAATTGACAATAATTGTATGTGTATTATATACATAGATGAAAAACATTTTACTGTATTTGTGTGCTACTGTTTCAATTCAGCTTTTAGAATGGTTTTAAGGGAATGTGCAAGTTCAAAGTTGTCAACTTCGTGAGCAAAACTAGTCCCATTCCAAGCAAACTGCCTCAACATGGTTTTCACCTCTTCATTGTCTCCTGCTTCATTGAGAGCACGGACCATTGCTGTTTCCAATTCCATCTTTTGTTCCTCAGGAGTCAGGCTTTTTTTGGGAAGAACACACTTCGCAATAGTATCTCTGAGTGCTCTAATGTAGGGTGGATCAATGGGTGGTGGGGAAGGGGAAGGCATTTTTATACCTTCCTCTTCTTGCCGTATGATCTGTTGTCGCTTCACTAAAATCGGGTTCACTGCAGACTCGATCGGTTTCAAGTTAGATGGACGATCGGGTATCCTCATTTTACGAAGATGCGAGGAATGAAGAGCAACAGTCTCCTGCATATTTGCCTTGTTTGACATGTACACAGGTGACTGTAGCAAGGTATCAGGCACTTCCTCATTTAACCATGGGTGCTGGACTAGATCCTCAATATTCAGTCGTTCGTGGGGATCAACGCATAGGAGTTTTTTGACCACATCTTTAGCAGGTTCCGAAACTCTTTCCCATTCTCTCTCTGGGAAATTATACGTTCCATTCATAATCTTCCGTCTCATGCTCCTATCAATGGCACGTCTGTGCGTAGGATGTTCAGAGTAAAAGGGAGGGTATCCACACATTAAGATGTAAATGATCACTCCCAATGACCACATGTCACAACTTTTGTCGTATGTGTACGGTGAAGCAACCGACACACTTGATCTTTCGCGTCTGTGGCGGCGTTGAGCTTCTAATACTTGAGGTGAGACATAATACGGGGTAAACTGTGGCGTCATCAGGTCACCATTATCAAGCTTGGCAAATCCAAAATCACAGAGCTTAATTGGCGATTCTTCTGACGAGTTCTTGTAAAGCAGATTCTCTGGTTTTAAGTCACGATGAGCGATGTTCATGCCGTGAAGATGGCGAACGGCAAGTGCAATTTGCATTGTTGTCGCTGCCGCATGTCGTTCTGTGAAACCGTGTTGCTTGCTGATGCGAAAGAAAAGCTCTCCACCATCCATCAACTCGAGTACGAGCAACAATCGTGACTGTGAAGCGGATTCTCCCGGAAACTGCAACTCATTTCGATAAACCTCATACAAAGTCACTACGTGAGGATGGCCACTGCATTTCCAATGCATTTGAATCTCCTGTTGCGCCTTTGGTCGGTCAACAACAACCTTTATCGCATATTTTTCTCCTGTGCTTCGTTTGGTGGCGACACGAACAGGACCAGAAATCCCAGTTCCAAGCTTTTGATTCCAATCAACATCATATTCGTCAGTAATTGAACTGGTCTTGGGTTCCATTTTAATATCACAATTCATCATTATAAGCTATGTTAACAGTCAGCAAACTCTGTAAATATTACTATTATTTGTGATTTGTGAATCCAGCTGTTACAATGTTACGAAACGCGGGGTAATTCCCTATTATGCAATTTGAGAAGCCGTATTTGTGACGTACAAAAATAAAAATTATGAAATATCATAGACACATAGAGGTATTATTATATGTGCATTAATATCCAAGAAATTCAGTTAATAATAAATATAAAGTACAAATTACCAGGTGATTTCGAGCACTTTACATTATCTCTCCGACCAGATAGTCTAGCGGTTTAGTGCGACGCCTTTCAACCGAAAAGTTGCTGGAAAGAAACTGGTCGCTATCTGGGTGTTTGTGTCCTGGGCCAAGGCACTAAATGGACATTGCCTGAACCCAGCGGATTAACGGGTCGTCTGAATCATACACAACACACTGCAATAGCTGTGACACTTTTCATTAAGGCTTGGTGTAACTGTAATATCCAACCCGACACTTTTCATTAAGGCTTGGTGTAATAATTTTGTTATGGATATTTATTTAAAGTTCCTACTTCATGTTTTCATGGTTGGAAGAAAAAAAAATAAACTGGTAAATAATGATCGTCCTTAACTTTATAAAAATTAAATGTATTCAACCAGAACGAAAAGAAAAAAGCAGAGTAACAACACAAATGGGATATCGTACCACCAGCTGATAAGGCGAAAGTAAGTGCATAATGTCTGCTTCACATATTTTGGTTTAAACAATTACGGGAACCATGATCACTAACTTTGATGATCATGTAGGTAATGCTTAATGTTAATCGGAGGTTAATGTCAAATTGCTTCTTTCTGTGTGAATTACTCAGGTAGCATATAGGCCTAAAATATATTACATTTTATTGATTAAATAAAAAAAAGTTGACATGCTGCAAAGAAGAGGATGGTTAGGTGGCCCTAAACCACCAAAGAATCCACATTCACTGGAACATCTTAAGTAAGTCCAAACTTAATATTGGATATTTCTTGGTGTATTGAGTCTGAATATAAATCTTATAAATGGTCCCTGCTTCGATGCCGAATGGTTTTTCAGTGTCTTCTAGCTCAGTGTAAACGATATTAAATATTATTATGGGGAACCATTTTTGTGTTGAATATAATTAAGACATATAACCCATTAATCTACTGGGGAGCAATGTCAAAGTGCCTTAGCCAATAGGATTCTGACTAGTTGGTGGTTGGTTTCTACCGCACAACAATTCAGCTGTTGTTAATATCTTTTGCAGGGCCAAAAATTCGAGCAAGTAAGAATTTACTCTAGCCTATAAAAAATAATTAACATTTACCTCAACCGTTTTCTATACAACTGGAGTACAAAGTTTTATTATGCACATAATATACTTTTTATTATACACCTGGATACTTACAGCAGCATCCTAATGTAAGATTGTCATAATACCAGATTTAAACAGTTGTTACGTCATAGAAACCACATAAACAAGTCAAGTGAACATGTTATTACAATTTTCAGGTATCTGCATCATGTATTAATGAAAAATCAAACTGTCACTGAAAGCAACAAGTCTCTGATTGTGGAAGCACTTCGTTCTATGGCCGAGATCCTTATTTGGGGAGACCAAAATGACAGCTCCGTGTTTGAGTAAGCATTTTAGTGTGTATTTAACAATTATAGCTTGTGTGATATTAGAGAAACCGGTTTTATATTTTTTCATGATACCTTAACTATTTAATTCTAAAATTTACTTTTTACAAAAAATTCTGTATGGTACCTATACCACCAGTTACTTTGATATGCACAACATAAGTACAAAGCTCCATGTTAGAGTAAGCATATTACTGTTTATTTAACAATTATATAGTGTAAGGTACCTGTACCATTTTATTCTAAAAAAATGCATGTATTTCATAATGTACATCATTGTTAACAATTTTTAAATGTGTTTATGGTATCTGCACTACCAGTTATTCTTAAATGCACATTGTTTTTTTAGGTTCTATTTGGAAAAAAATATGTTTTTATTTTTCCTTAACATTTTGGAGCAAAATTCTGGCAACTATGTTTGCGTTCAACTACTGCAAACCTTAAATATTCTGTTTGAAAATCTACAGCATGAAACCTCTCTTTGTAAGTTTAATAGTTTTTTACTTGGAAAAAGATAGTTGTTTTGTCAATTTAGTGGTATTGTCAATTTAGTGGTATTATGTTTCCAAAGTATTGTTCATATCCAAATCATGATTCTGAAATTCGGATATGCATTACAGTAGGCTATATAGCCATGTCGTTATATGGGAAATGCTTTGTACATGTTTAAAACCCCATAAAACAAGTAAAATGCATTGTCTGCTTTTTTATTACATTTACCATAAACTTATAGTAGAGAGCTGCATTAAGTGTATGTAAACTTACCACCAACTTAATATTTCAGATTATTTACTTTCAAACAACCATATAAATGAAGTTATTTGCCATAAATTTGATTTCTCTGATGAGGAAGTCATGGCTTACTACATCTCATTTCTTAAAACATTGTCATTGCGACTGAATCAGCACACCATTCATTTCTTCTATAATGAGGTACGTGTCTGTACAACAAATCAACAATGCAAACTGTGAACTAATGTGCATTAAGCAAAAAAATATAAAGACAACATGACACTTTTCATTACTCTCCAACAGCATACAGATGACTTTGCATTATACACTGAAGCGATCAAATTTTTCAACCATCCAGAGTCAATGGTGAGAATTGCGGTTCGTACTCTCACCCTCAATGTGTATAACGGTATGTATTGCATTGTTAATAGAGAGAGAAATATGAAACATTTAATTTGCAAGTTTAAACTTTAATTTAGAGTCAATAATTTGATGTCATTAAGCTTTTTCTGCAAGGTGTGATGAACAAATATTAAATATACCGGCAAACTTTTAAATCGCAGTGTGTTGACTAAGTGTCTACAAAAACAACTAAGTGTATTATACAAAGTTTGTCCATTGTATTGTACAATAAAGGCCTAAAATTGGTTATTAAGAACCATCTAGATATTATAAGTAAAATCCAATTGTGTTTTGTACCTTGGAATTCAAGTTATTGTGACTGCTCTCCATCCAACAGTGAATGACCGTGCCATGTTACGTTTTATCCGAGACAAAACTGCTGCTCCTTATTTCTCCAATCTTGTCTGGTTTATCGCTGAGCACGTACGTGAAGTGGATAATTGTGTGCGGAACAATGCAAAGTAAGCAAATTTGTCCGCTGCTGGTGTTTGTTACTCTTGACATATTTTCAGATGTTAAAATTTAATATTTTTATTTTGTATATTCCGCTATATTATGGTATGGTGATGGTTATTGGTCAGTAAATTTGTGTCGCCATAGTAATGAGGGCAAAGTGAGAGTTGTACTATTAGGATAAACACATGCAGCAGTGGTTTATGTTATCTTTACATACCGATACTTAATAAATAATGCATTCAATGTACCAAGCATAATTTGCTTGTTATTATCAAATCAAGTGAGTTTGTCTGTGTACACCTTGCGAAATGTGAAATACCAAGCAAATACTGTTTGTTGATATTTGGAGATTTGAGCCTTCTATAAACAAACTGCACTCTGCTCACGTTTTACTGCTCATATCGATTTTGTTTATTATTTTAATATAAACGTGTATATGTGCACCGATAAAACCTGTTTTGAATAATATTTTTATATATTTTGGTATACTTACACCTAATGTATTGTAGTATATATAAATTGCAATTTTAAAGTGCACTTTATGAAACTAAAACAGAAGCCCCTTTTATGCTTTTAAACCGGAAAAACCTGTTTTAATTATCCCAACCACGGTGTATTGCTCTCTATAGTCGCTCGTTCGAATGATATATTAGTGCCTAATTACTGGTGGTGGGTAGTTAATTAGTTTTTGTTGGTAATCCAGCCACCAGCATCGTGACAGACTCCGGGACCTCGTGGCTGAGCACCTCGACCACCTGCATTACCTCAACGATATCGTGACGCTGGAGAACGAGATGCTGAACGAAGTCCTCATCCACCATCTTCTTCATCGACTCTTTCTTCCCCCTCTACGTTCGCTCACTTGCCGATGGGTCACCTGGTGACGACAATGTATGTTATGCTCTAGCGACGCTCTAGCGACGCTCTAGCGACGCTCTAGCGACGCTCTAGCGACGCTCTAGCGATATTGTAATAACGGAAACGGCATATTTTGTTTGAATTTTTAAATATACAATCTTTGTTTTTTTACTATTACATGTTTGTACATTATATTAAGATTATCACTTATTTGTTGACAATGTATTAAGACTATCACTTGATTCTTGACATTCTATTAAAAGATTATTTCTCAATTTTTTACAATGTATTAAGATATCACTTATTCCTCAACAATAAGTGTTTTCTAGGCCAATACCAATATATCTATACATTTATTATGTTTACAATGGACACACTGTTAGTAATTGTCATTTCTTGCTTTATATACTTAGTAACATATAATGATGTAGCTTTGATTTTACTTTTTTTATGTTAATAATTTGTCATTTACTTACAGGAGCGTCCGTTGGTCAGTTCGGTTGTGGCACTGTTTCTCTTATCTCAGGTAAATCTCTGCCTCGGTACAGGGTTTAAAACTTAATAATGAAAATTTGCAGAATACCGTACTTAATAATTCATTAACAGGTTTTCCTAATTATTCATCACAAACCACTTGTGCATCAACTTGCCGAGGTTATTTTCAATCGAAATCTCGATTCTTTGTCTTTGGATGGAGAAGGAACGGTAAGTTTGGTCTCAATACTTTATAAAATCGACATTTGTGTTGTGGCTTGTGAAGGTTTCAATGTTGCAGTGGTGGTGTGTCATTCAATGAAATTGAACATTAAATGAATAATATTTGTCCAACTGTTGTCTATGACTCACATGTTTATCCGTATGGGCGTAAAAGCATAATCATTATAACACAAATATTGTCAGAAA
>CH002614.1:1140093-1223357 GCA_000149265.1 Ciona savignyi
TCGGTGGTTAAGTTTGCCGGATTCCTACAGGTTTGTATTTGATCAATAGTGCTGTACAAGGTTTTAAATCTGCCATGTCCCGATGGGATATACTGGACTGTTTTATTTTAATTAAGTATTTTTTCTCATTGATAAAAAATCATTCGAGCTACATTTTTAGCCGAAAAGTAACACCTTAAAAGTTCAAGACAAGGAAAAGTTTTGGTCATTTTTAAGCCATCTCCAGCCGTTTTTCAGAAAATCCCCAATACCAAACTCACTTAAATAAGCATCATCTGTTTCATGTCCATTAAGGTTATAGCAAGGCAAAGCGGTGTTTAAGATAATTATTTTGAAAATAAAGACAAAGAAAACGATAAGAAATATAAAAGTTTAAATTACAAATATATTAATAATTTTTTTTAACCGCTTTGGGTTGTTTTTAAGATCATTGAATTGTTTCTCGCAGGACGTGGAGGTGTCAAGTGACACGGATGACAGCAGGACACTTCACGTCATCATCCATAAACCATCAGGACTTCGACGAGTTCCAATCCTTGCTGCCAACTTCATATTTGATGATCATATCCGGTGAGCACTGGTATCTGTATTATTGTATTTCTATGAAACAATTTGTGGGGTATGATTAAATTAAAAATTACTTTTCAGCAAGTCTGTTTTTTGGCACAGTGATAAGTATAACATACATACACAAGACTAAAAAAATTTCCCACCCTTGTAAAACATAGTTTTGATAGCAGGGGACAAAAATTAATACTGATATCCTAAGCTTGATTTAAAAAAAATATTTTATTTGATACATACCTTAATGAGATAATTCAAACAACGAACTTGCCCAAAATTAAGGTTGAAATATTCCAGGTGCATGGCAGCCAAGCAGAGGCTCACCAAGGGCAGAATGAGAGCTCGTCATTTGAAGACCGGAAGAATCGCTGTCTTGCTTGGTGTTTCTCAACACGAGGACCCGTTTTCCTCCAGCTTTCTCATGAATTCCGGTTCGTTTTGTTGCAACTTGTGTTTATCAATTTTTTTTTTTAAGATTTAAAAAAAATCACATTAAATTAATGAAATAAATTATTCGAATAATAAACAATACATCCCCTGATGTAGGTTGAAAATAGCATTGTTTACACACACATTGATTGCACAGTGATAATGATTGAAGATACAATGGAAAGTCTGTGTTAGTTCCAGCATACTTCAAGGCTGTATTGTTTCTTATTCTAATCTTGAATCTTCACATTATTTAAAACTATTATACTCCAGCACTATGTTATATGGTTGTGCATACTTTATTTAGGTATTTCATTTTTAAATAAATGTTCCAGGTTACCAGAAACCAAGAAATCAATTCCGAGCATTTGCCGAACCCCAAGTTTTGCGGGGGGATTCCCTAAAGTTGGGTATCGGGTCATCGCAGCGGGACTTGTCACGCACCCCGACTGCTCGAGTCCATCCACTGCTTAAACGCCCCGGTCACGCTGCTAGTCGGGTCACCGATTCCAAATCCACCCTCAGAGTGGGTAGCTTGGGGTTACCTATTTCCCCCCGCACCCCAGGAAACACCTCCTGCCCTGAATTGGTGAAAGACTTCCCATCATCATCCAAGAATAATAATCCTGTCAGCGCAATGGATGATCCATCATCTCCGAAACGAGGTCATCGAAGAGTCGGAAGCTTGGTCATCAGCTCCAGTGAGCTTCCACAGGAGCAATGTGGAGTCCACGTCGGATACGGAGGAGATGAAGAGGAGTCTGAGGACACAGAAGTTGCGCAGGATGTTGTTTCACTCGATGCCGTTTCGCTTGATGCACTGTCAATGGACTCGATACCAGCTCCACCACTGGATGTCGATGAAGCTTGCGATGGTGAGCTAAACTACCTGGCATCTGTGCAGTCTGTTTGATCTGTATAACCTTACTTACATATTAATACCTATAATACAAGAATTGACCCACAGATGAGCCATGTATGGACCATCTCAGTATGATGGAACTTGTCGATACTTAATACTGAATTTATTACTATATTTGAAAAGTTTTAGTACAAATGCTAATTTTATGTCATATTTGACACAACATTTTTTTTATTAAATTTAAAAAGACAACACACTGCAATAGCTCCGGTTACGAAACGATGGGCGGGAGGTCATCTGACGACTGGGTTTTCACATTCATTGAATAAACATAAAAATATTATATCCTATTCTCATCGTATCTAACATTTTTCATAATTTTTACTTAAAGCATTGTTATTGTAGATGAAAGTGTGGTAATAAAAGGTCCGACAAGAAGTGAAACAACAGATACGGTGGTTGCTACCGATGACCTACCCACACCTACTGAACCAATAGCTCCGTAACAAACTGATAAGACAGTCCAGTTCCAATCAATTCAGATTTAATAATTGTACATTTTCTTTAGTATAATGATATTTGGTAGGGTGCTTTTATATATGCTTATCAGTAGGGTATCCTTTTTTGTTACATCAAATTGTTAAATTCATAGTGCAATATGATTTTTCACTGTTCTTTTTTCTTCAGTCTTTTGACAAATTTAAAAAAATTGTAACCCAAATTCCTACCACCCATGCTAACAAATCGAAGTTAAATAACATATGCTACATGTTTTTAAATTGTTTTTAACCACTTTTTGCCAACATTCTTGTTTATTAAATCTAAACTTATTTATTTTTATGATGTTATGCTATAACTCAAATAGATTTAAATAAAACATTTAGTATATTGTCATTTCAACTTGTTAAAGGAAAAAGACGCATTTAAGGGTGTCTATGTATACATTTCCATTATATACAGACCTGACTAAAAATTCAGTACAGGTAGACATAATGGTTAATATTTAACTAAATAGAAATGAATGCTCCTAAGGTAATGCTTAACCAATTGTATTACTGTACACACTCTAAATGTTGTTAACTTTTGAAAGGTCTATAGAATGTGAATAATATATTTTTTCAAGGTAAAGTTTAATAAAAATAGAAGTTCATTTGAGTACGTATAACATTCGCTCTTAATCGAAGACTGCTGGTACAGCTGTAAACGTCTACGTCATCTTATTGAAATCATGGGTTTTGTGAGTCATGTTTAAATATGGATGTCCTCAAGGCGTACAAGTCGATCGTAATTGTTCTGAGTTAAACTCTGGTGTCGAAGAGATCAGTGTAGAATACGGAGACTTATGTAGCTGTAGTTAGATATGTACCTTTTGTGGGATATATACGTACCTTCTGCAGTTGTTGTTAGTAGGTATACGGAGACAATATAACAAAATTATTGATTTAAAATGTGTAGCAAATATAACGAGAGAAGTTTCAAACAAGCAAAAAATCGCAGTTGTAAAACAGTTACAGCGAACCAGTGGACTGCAACCCTATCTTTGTTATTCTCGGTCCACAGTTCGTAACAATAGCTGAGTTGGCGAACTGTGTGATAGCGGAAGTCAATGGCTTATTAAATTGAGTACAGCTCTTGGGTTGTGTGTGCATTGCCATATTGCTGGTTATTTCGATGACTTGTTGACTGCATAGCATAATGCATCTTCAGCCAGTTCAACTTATTAACACACAGGTTGTAGGTAAAAGCAGTGCCTGATTAGCAACTACAAAACTAAGGTGTGAGCATGAGTTGTTGTTTTAAATTGGAGTGGGCGTGTCACTAAATAAACTGCGATTCGCCCATGCTTAGTACACCTTTTAAATACGTGAGAAACAAGCAGCTGACCATCTGTAACATTTGCCTTTTTATTTCAAATCAATATTTTAAGGATTGTAAAGAAGCCCAAGGGTAATATGGTTTGTGAATTAAATAACGGTTTGTTCACTATATCGCGTTCTGTTTCAGGTTATCTAGTTTAAATGTTTATGTTAGGTTATTTTTGTCCCTTGTTTGTGTACACGGTCTGGTCTGTTTGTTTGTTTTAAACATGCTTCGACAAGGGACCAGCACAACAGGAAAGCTAACGATAGCCAAACAAGTTGCTGATATGAAGGAACAGACTGAATATATGAGAAGTTATCGACAAGCGCTTGGTTCAGCACTGAACGAAGTTCAAGCGTTAAAAAGTGAGCTTGGACGTCAAAAGTCGATTTCGAAAAAATCTTTGGTATCAGGTCAGTTGCTATTAGCTCGAGAAAACAACCTTATTTTATTTGACATCAAATTTGTATGACCTAAGACGTAATTATGATGTAAGTTTATGACCTAAGCAGTTAAAAAGTGTATAACGTTAAACAATTAGTCCCCACTGTAATAGCTGTTTTAATGCAGCATGTGTGTATGAGTAGGTCTGTTATGATTACTGTATACTTTATTGCCCTGTACCGTTTACAGATGTGTCGAAAACGACAATCGGAGAGAAAAATTCACATAGGGTTGCCGAAATGACGCAGGTCACAGTATCAGCCTCATCAACGCTTGACCGAATCAAGGCGAAAGTCGAATACAAGAGCAAAATGTATTCGACTTTGACCGGCCAACTTCGCGCGTTCGCCAAAGCGCTTACTCGACGAGATAAGAAACTAGCGGAAAAAATCGAACTCAACAAGGAACTGAACGCTCGTGTTCGGGAATTGGAATCTGCTCGGATGACGATGGACAACGAACTAGCAATTTGCCGAAACCGACTTATGCAATCGGAGAAACTGCTTATAACACGAGAGCGCGAGATATTTTACCAAGGAAAGGAAATATCGCGTTTAGATCGCTATGTTTGGGAGTTGAGTGGCCGGTTAGGACAACTTGAGTCACAGATTGATCAATACAAGCATTCCGATCGGAACTGGAATGCCAGTACCCAGGGGAGTTATGCAAGACCAGCAGTTGCGTCGGCTGAAACAGCAGAACAATACAGCATGCACAGAAGCATGCCTGCTGCCGCAAGCCCACGGTCGAATACACATCGACCACATTCGTACACGCGCAACAATCGATACCATGCCAACACTAAGAGCTCCAGGAAACCGTGTCAAATCCTCTATCCTATCTGTGAGGAGGAAAATACTAACTGTGAAGCACGTGACAACGATTATGACGCAACAACGCACGGAAAGTCCGATAGTCATCCGTTTACACATGCGTCGGGTCACGGCGCATCGGATTATAGAATAACAAAAGAACCGGACAAGGGCATCTCGACTGGCAAGAATATCTATTCCAAGACCACAGAAAAAGAAGAAGTTGTCGATACACCAACAACAAACGTAGTAAACTCAAGTTTTCAATACATGGTGGTAGATGTAAACAAAACTCAGCTGCCCAACCCAACTTCCAAGACCGAACGCATCCAACCATATTTAAATGTGTCCACAAATCAAAACTTTATCAATGAAACGCCGTCGGGTCAGACTTTCGCGACGGACAATTCGATAATTGCAACAAAGAACAAAACGTCGACGGTCATTGTTAGTGACACGATACCCAACTGTACTTTCCCGTCCCCAGTGCCATTATCTTCAAACGCGTTAAACCCCATTCTAAACGCCATATCCCCTCGCTCACTGTCCCCCACCTCCAGTAGCGTTACGACGGAGGAGAACAATTCCGACGCTGGGACCCCTGGTTGTTCGTCGGACTCCAGCGCCGCCCCGGCACCCACGACGAAAGATCGGCGCCAGCGGAACAAGCGCTCCACCAAGCGGTCGCGCAAACACATACAATTCCGCGGGAACCAAATCAACGTGACATCATTCTCGATGCAGGAGTTCAGGGAGATCATGTGGTCGACTTGCGCGGACGACAGCTCGACGGATGAATTCCTTAACTTCCTAGCCGCCGAGGCGCAGAGATTAAACCAAGACCCGATCCTATGCAGCAAACATACTCTGGGCCAACCAGCCGACTGGTTGAGCTTAAAAGGTTGCTATTAAATTCGCGTTTTGGAAATTAGGAATTCAACATCTCTATGTGTCTTTTTTTCTTCAAATTTGCAGAGAAATATAACTTCTACTGACACTAGTGCGATTTTCTTTCTTTTTTTAAGCGGGTTGGGTATCAGGCACCACGGTTTACTACAACCGTTCATTGTGCACTTCTTCACTTTCTTTATATTTTTATTGAATTTATTTCTATTTGTTACCTTAACGGCTTATTTGCAGAATATACGCCATATTAAAGCGTCACCGGAAACTGCACCGAGTAATGGAAAGTGAATTTAAATTTAAGGTTCGAGATATTTTGTAATCCATCCATTGTAGGTGCTATGTCATGATTAAATAATAACAATTACCGGACACTCTATCTTAACTGTGTTATTTTAAATTTCAAACATTTTTCACCTAAAAAAGTTTGTTTTTATTACTGCGCATTATACAGTAAGGCTGCATTTAACTTTTATGTGCTGATATTTTTAATAACACTTTATTTGCTTTACCGAGTAGTTTTTTATTTGTCAGTTAGGTGGCAGTAGCATATCATTACATACCAGATGCGTGTACCAATGTAATACAAATATGTACGGTCAAATAGCCGAATAGATAAAGACACCAATACATTTACCACAAAAACATTCCTGGTGACAAGTCAATCATATTGCTGCACTTTTCTAAAATGAGTCATTCACATATATGCAGTACTGGCGTATTTATCTATATTTGATGTGCTCTGGGCTTATAAAATTCGTTGACGAAGAAATCAGCAGAATTGGTAAATTTGTTCTTTAACTTCTAGGAATATATAATACATTTTTATTCATTTTTTTAATAACACTTAATACCTGTTTCCGCATAATCAAACAGTGACAGAAATTACGTACGTATACGCATATACACAACAGGGTATCAGTCGTTTGCTACAATTTACCAAAAAGGTCACATTCAGTAACATAGTATTTTGAGGGTGTATTAAAGTAACATAGTATATTGAGGGTACATTAATCACATTTCAACGTTTATATTAATTCAGGTTGTAAACATTTATGAGAGGGAATTGCATAACTTTTCTTGGTTGTTAAATAAACTTTAAATGTTTTGTTAAGCAAGAACTTTATAAATCACACTGAAAAAAAGGTTTGATCAAAACAAAGTACTAGTACTTTTGATCTAAGTCATAATAGTGTGATGGGTGTTCAAATACTTTCGTTTTGGCACATATTTGCTCTTTTTATCGCTCTTGGATTTGCACGTAAGTAGTAGAAATAAAGCCATTTTACTAAATATAAAATAAATACTTTTTTTTGCATTTGTTGAATATGAAATTTAAGTAAATAATACAGTAAATAATGATTTGTTTTTGATATTTGTAAGTTGATTTCGGGGATTTTCCCGGGAAATAAAAACACAATAAAACTTTTAACTTCAACAATTTAAAATAGAACCACCAACATCTCAAAAAGGAATTTATGGATTTAATTCGTATTCGCCAACACCGAAGAAAAAAGTAGACATCGCCTACATGTTGTGCTTGTCTTCTGTGCCAATGCATGTGTATGCAAAGGCAAGATCTAATGATCCAAACTCTGGGCTCACATTTAGCCTTAAGCTTTTGGAGATTAGACAGAATATCTTCCAAGTTGAACTGGAAAGAACTGACCAGTCGCAAGGTTGGGATGCAGTGATTATGGTGGACTGGGTACTGTTCATGGGTAAGTGCATATCCTTTCTTATAATATACAATTGCAGTCGCTGATATTCCAACTCTATTGCGCAATGAATAGATGGATGTGTCATTGATATCGTGTGGAACAATCGCGGTGGATGGTTTACACACGGTAAACTCTCTTTATAACCTGATAGAATGCACTCATGGTGCAGTTTTTGAAGCTTTTGAAATTTCTGCGAAAGGCCGAGACGGTCTTATTGTTGTTGTTTTACTCTTTATCTAGTGGATTAGAGTGACATCCGCCAAGTGCCCTTCTGGATTACTCAACTAACGAACGAGCGGATGGTTTCGATACCACAACTTTTCGTCTGAAAGCCTAGGCACCAACCAATAGATTGTAATAGGATAGGATAGAACGGTATAGGATATTTATGTTTATCCACGTAAATGAGAAAACGCAAGGAGTGTTAATGAACAGGCGTTAACACACTGGCTTTGATAATCTGACGATTGCCTGCGACTTACCGGAGCTATTGCAGTGCGTTGCACCACCGACTATAGCTAGAGAACAGTTTTGAAGCTTTAAACCTTCGGATAAAAGGGGACACAACAACCCACCAAGCTAATCGGTAGGTATGACATTTCAAAGTACTTCGAAATAGGAAACGGAGTTGGTTATGAAGACCGTATTGTGTGGTTGCCGTACACATCTGGAGGACTGCGAATGAACGCAGGAAGGGCAGAGACCTTATGCAACGATATAAATGGGACGTTAGCGGAAATTGAGGACAAACCAATGTATGACAAAGTGTACTATTACGTAAAGAAAACCTACGTTTTTTTACACCCTGTCGATGTATGGCTTGGGTCACGCTATGACGCACTAGTAAGTATTTAAAAATAACATTCGGATATTGTTTCTTAATCATGTTTGTTTGCAGGATAAATTTCCAACCCTTTATCCTGCAAACAAACATGATATCCTGCAAGCAAACACGTTTGCGCACTGGCGGTAAGCTGTTTGTTTTATTACAGTGAACGTGCGCTACTACGTTAGCTTTTAAGAACTAAAAACTATGTAGTGTCGTCTCTACACAAAATTCTTTAGTCAACAGACCGATTATTATGGAAATAAACCAACAAATAAGGAGTTTCAATGCCGACAGTTCAAACACAGGTGTATACTTAGTTGCATTATATTTGCAGACTGGCAATGTTACTCAGACGAACGGTCGTCCCGGGTATGCGGGAAGCTGGATGGCCGGCAATCCCGCAAGTACACCAGCATACCCCTATGTTGGATTCCGAGTCGTACCAGCTTCTTCTTCGACGGTGACTTCAGTGGGCATGTGGAACTGGTCAGCGACATGGAGTGGTCTACCTATCTGCATGAAATATATTGTAATGTAAATACTGTATACGTCTAGTGCACTTGAACCTTTCGCGAACGGTGGAGTTTAAGCTTTCCCATTTGGGCGGAAGACCTAAGCGTCCCTTTGAATTTTACTATATACTTTTAACCGTAAAGAAAAAAAAGAGAGATATCTCTAATTATTTTGTTACGGTATACAATAAATCGAGCAAGCAACTTAAATTGTGTTGAGCTTAGAACTTTGGTCGACTTTACCTCGGCGTTTAGGGAAGATGAATGGGTGGGAGATCTTCATCACGACCATTAAATAGTGGGGACGTGTCCCGTCCCGGGTATAGAGCTGGGCATACTTGGCATCGGTCCAGTGCTTTATTTGTTCTAGAGTAAAATAATAATAATACTTTGCCACCCAAAATTATTTTGGTTATTTTTATTTTAACATGGCTACGTTTTTAAACCCGAAATAAACACGTCAGTAATATTGTTTTAACACTACATTTTGTATGTTAATCGGCCATGTTAACCATTCGGCCATACAGCAATATGCTACCCTATAAATCGAAATTTCTGTTATATTTTTAAACACAAGAAATTGCTGTTATATTCTTTTTATGAATATATTTGTTTGCTTGCTAAATCTATCAAGATACTTCTCACTAGGTGGCGTAATTGCACCACCGAAAATATCTTGTAATTTTTTAAAATTATCGACTTGGTATGGTCGCATGGCCGGGCGGTTACATATACCTATTTTATACAATGCCGATCTGTTTAAAAAAAACAAATAACTGTCGTGTGGACAAATGGTTATAGCACCACCGCTTTAAATACCCAATTCTGTACAAAACGGTTCAGAACATCACGAATTCGAAACACCAGTAAAACAATACAAATTAAATGGTTTACATGTATGTCCCTCTTTGTAATATCATATGCCTTTTTTTCACTTTTACGATATGCATGTATTTTACTTTGTTCTCAACAATAAAAATATCCGTGATATAAAAACAGTGTAGCAGTGTTAGCCCACATTTAACAATGGTACATTCTGAATTCTGCTAGCTACGGCAAAAAGACATTGTGGGCCTGTACATCAGCACAACTTGTGTGAAGCACCTTTAGTCCAACTTTTTGTTTTTTAATTAAAAATACACAAGTGCTTACGAGCACCAGTTTGTGGTCGCTTAGGTGGTGTTGAAAACAACAACAATTTGTGTTTCGTACTTGGATTCGATACCAAGTCCATGTGACATTGTTGAGTCAGTGAAACGTAAGCACGGTCGTCTCGTATACACAGATCCATAATACGAAAACGAATTTATGGCTCCAGTGCTGACTCGTTCAAACACACAATATGGAAAATATATATGTACATGAAAGGGGATGGGTTGACTGCCTATTTTACACAATGCCTTCGTAAATTACCTTTAAAATGGGCTAGATTATAGCATGCGTGTTGATATGATGAGATCGATTATTATAACTGATTGGGGTACAATCACCAAATAGGCAGGTACAATCACCAAATATATCTCTGCAAGTAAGTTGGCATAAATATTTTTCCTCAATGCAAATCTGACGCGCGCGGTTTTAAATCTGTTTTGGTTATTTTCACCTGTCAGATGGAAAAAACGACTACATTTCCACGAAGCTTCGAGTTATCTCACAAAATCGGACTTTTCGCGGGAGTTGCTTATCGAGCTTAGTTATCAGCAATTAACACGTCCTCGACATTTCGTTATGCGTTGTCTCTCCGCGTTCGTGGCTATCATAATCAATTTTACGAATCGCCCGATAGCAGTAGCTCGCCATACAATTAAGGTTCTATTATTTTCGTGCACACTGTAAACGCGTTTACGAGTTATTGTTTCACTCTGGCGGCTCGCATTGAACCGTAATTCGCTTTGTGAAAACTGCAGAATCGGGTTGAATTTGCGAACCTCTTTTGTTTAGATCAAGTTCGTTTTCCAAGTTGTTAATTTTAGTATCTATATTTAGGCTGATTTGTCACAATTGAAGGCAACGGGTTTAAGTGTCCGTGTAATTTACACAGAGCGGTGAGAAATAAACCCACTTAGCTCCCAACCATACTTTACAGCTAATGTAGTAACAAAGTAGATGTCTGTACAACTAAAAACGCTTTCGCGGCACTTC
Organism: Ciona savignyi; assembly: GCA_000149265.1. Lineage (NCBI taxonomy): Eukaryota > Metazoa > Chordata > Ascidiacea > Phlebobranchia > Cionidae > Ciona > Ciona savignyi. The sequence goes on from CH002614.1 coordinate 1,151,172, forward strand.
GCACCGATATAAAATGCCATTTAAACCCGCAAGTGACATCTATACACTATACCAAGAAAATATCGCCCCTAAAATCGATGCAAATTCAACCAGGACACACTTTTGACATTTATAAAGACAGGTGACATTTTAAGGCATATCGGATGTATGGGACGCGGCTTGCGAAACCTAAGGAGTGTTTCAAACATTTTAAACAACCCTTGTTTGTAGGTACCAAATTGATAATAGACAGGTAATTTACATATAGTGAAACTGACAATCGTAAATAACATTGTATTCGATTTCACTATGGCATAAAGCCTTACAGTTCTGTCGTTATGACTTTATACAACCACACATTCAATGCATAACAAATGCAAAACGTGAAGTTGTATAACCTGCAGACAGTAAGGCAGTCCAAATGAAATTTGACGCCGTTGACTGTTTTCTTTGCCTGCAATGAACATTAGCAGTCGCCAGTTAAATTCCAGTATTATTATGATAACTTGTCGTGGCTGCGAGTTAATTACTGATAAAGCGATTCGGAGGTCGATACGTCCGTCTTGCTGTGAATTACCAAACCCGTTTTTATTGGGAAACGAATTCGTAAACAACTCTTATTTTGCGCTTAAAATTGTTTTGCCGAAAATGCTTACGACTAAAGTCCGATAATTGGTTCCGAGGTGTGAAGTACAACTAAGATTATAACTAAAGCAAAAATAAGAGACAATTGGACGTATTTTATTATTAAGCGTTTTTTATATAAAATTAAAGATGGCCTAATTGTCTTTACATGCTTGCAAAAGCAAAGAAAATACAGGCGTACGATGACTTAATACTGTAATAATATCCAATATTCATTTTAATATTAATGACGCAGTCGTAAAACCAATATGTTTTTCGGATAAAGTAAATATAGGGTCTTTATATAGAATATAGTTTACCTTATCGTTACTAAATATGCCAATACACAAAAGATAATTCTTTACATGGTCGAGGCGAAAAAAAGCAAATAATAAACTCTGGGATATGAATATTAAAAATTTGAAGTGAAGTCAATTCAAGTATTGTTCGACCTGGGAAATAAGGGATTTGTGAAGAAACAGTGACCTTCTTTGTGGTTGATATTGTTTACAATTCCTCTTTCAAATCAATTTGTCCGTAATTTTGTTTCGGAAATCTCGAATTTGAAATCAAGAACAGGAAAGTTTGACGTAAAAGGGTTCCCCTATTCACATGAATCGGTCCCCGTCGTAAAGTTTATACATTCACTGAACCAGTCCCCGTTTCTCCTATTTAATAAAACTGATTTATACCAAATACGGAAATGGAAACCCACCTAGAAACATTGTCTGGGTTACAGGACAGTGGGAACCTTTAATTTTTAAGATTGTTCTGTGTGCGAACTGTCGTATATTGTTTAAGCAGTCGTCAATGCTTTGCTTGCTTTAGTGAAGTCATCGTTTAAATCAAGTCTGGTTCCTGATAATGGCCAGCCCTGAAAACTCCTAGTAATGTCGTAAATCATTTTGATGGATTGGTGCATTGGTGCAGACTTAACGCAGCTTCGAGCTACTTGTTTGTAAAAAATAAGATTAAATTTGTGACGTCATTTGTACATGAACGCCACCACCTTGTCAATAATTAAGCTTCCTTATAAGGTGCGCCAAGCTCACGTAAATCTCCAGATGATAAATGGAATATCCATTTCTTTTTGTTTGGTAACATGTCATCCGTTGTAATGAATTGGTATTAGAGAGAATCAACCAATACGTTTAAACTAATGATAATTCATACCAGTTTTTTTTATATATTTAATTTTTTCATATTTAAACCAGTTTTCCATATTTCAATTTTCCATATTTATTTTTTTCATATTTAAACTGGTTTACAATATTCCGGTTTTTCATATTTGATTTTTTATACTGAAACCGGTTTTACATGTACACTTTTTTTTATATTTAAACCGGTTTTCCATGTTCAATTTTTTCAAATTTAAACTGTTTTTCAATATTTCGGTTTTCCACATTTAAATTCGACGGTTAATGGAAATATTGCACAGGTGAGCGTGCTTATCTTTTTCCTTGTCGCAAATCGTGGGCGCCAAGCTTATAGCCGGAGATAACGAACGAGTGCGAGCATAAATATTATGATAAGGTGGACTCACGACTGGTCAACTACGAGATAGACGATCGTCGTAGAGAAAAAAGGAAAAAGTTAGAAGCTCGAATGGCTTTATAGCGGTCTGGATAGCCACCGCAAATCAGTGTAGTTGAGTTCGTCCTCTAAGCAGCTTACAGTCTCGGTAAGCAGAGAAACCGAATTCAACTAAGATGGGTTTTAATAAGTTTATGTCTTAGCGGTGAATCTTTAAATCATATATGCAGTCGAGATTATTTAATTTAATGTGTGCAGCTATGGTAGAGAGTGATGTGATTACTTTTCAAAAGTTAAACATTAATTTTGCATTTCAGACAACTATAGTATTTACTTTATATTAATAAGTTGGAAATTATATCAGATATGTCATCTCAAATCATCTACTACCTCTTGGTTTTATGCTTCATTTGCGTCAATTCTCAAGCAACAGTCGATCGCCACGTATTGTACTGGAACTCCGTTATGACACCAGGGTAAGCCATCTAAACCAGTGGTTCCCGCATATTATATATATCTTATTTACTACTTTTAACGCTAATCCGCTTGTTGCGTAAACAAGATTCTTGTTTTGGTTGCTAAAAACGTGCCCGAACGTCCCCGATATGTTTTGTAATCTCGCTTTAAGAAATCACTTGGTCGTATACACAGTGGAATATAAGAGGATAACATCGCTACCCAGCGTGGTAGAATTAAATCCAAGATTAAAACGATACGCCTGTAATGCTAAATCCCCGAAGTTAAAGTCCGCAAAGACACTACGACAATAGCGAGTAATGAATACAAACTTGACGGGAAAAACATTGTGAAGGCTTCGGGCGTTGGCTTTAAATCGTGTAAGGAGATATGATCTTACCAAAAAGTCGTGTCGGAAATTCGCGTTTTTATCCGAAACGATTTCAACGGAGTTACACTTAGTGCGACTGAACCTGATATTCTGGATGTTGAGTTATTTACTCGTGATGGAAACGTGAAGATTGACTCGAGCGATGGTGTGGGAGGTATAGGGCGATAAAACCGAGCAATGAATTTACTGCGCAGTTAAAGTCGGTACAGCGGATATCGTGAAAGTGAGTGGCGGAGACGGCGAGACTACGACAGCGCTGTTGTTTCGCGTGTTATTCTCAATCTTCGTCGCTCGCTCGGGTTTCCGGCCACCGAAATCGATCGTTCCCGGTTTTGTGTTTTTTCACGCTACCACTCTCCCTCCGGTTCCCAGGCTTGGATTGTGTACTGGCAAAGGGAGACCTTTTCCGGGCCCGGGAAATGACGTAAACCAGCTCTTAAAGCCCCATCGGTTGATTGGCCTCGTGTCGCAGCGGGTTGCGACTACGTGAGAGAAGTTAATGGGCTTTGTCTCGCTAAACACACTCGTTAATTTATTCCACAACTTAATAAGTTTGATTCAGCGACTGGACAAAGGACAGTTTACACACAATGATGTAGGAATACAAAGCATTAAGTCCATCGCGTACAAGGGCAGCTCTTTAAACCTGAGTTTATAATTGTAAGCTCGAATCAAAGCGACCTGAGCGGCGTTCTGTTTCATGTCATTGTTCCACATAATTACACCAGTAAACAAAAAGTGCCAAGGACGATTACGAACACACGACTGACCGACTTCGAAACCACCGCTGCAACAATGCACTTGTCTGCAGAGACAAGTTCCAATTTGCAGCGACTTGTTAAGGAGGATCGCCGCCTATTGCAGGGTCGATCGTCAGACACACGCCGACCTTTTGTCCCCATTTCGCACAATTAACACGACGCTGTAACGATATGGAAAGCTAAAGCCCACGAGCATTTCGGCTTTACCTTTTTTATGACTAATGGTAAATACGATAAAGTTGAGCAAGTTGATTCGCACGGTTGACTTTAGGTTGCTTGTTTGCTCTGTGAGAGCAAAACCACAGGGGGTCATCTGCTAAAGCTTTTATTCCCAAGTATAAATATTGATTCTGCTCTATTCATCGAAGGCAAACGCAGTACAAACATCTCAAGATAAGGTTGTGTGGCGAAGCATATGACCCGCCTAAATCCACGTCTGAGCCTCGCGTGTTGTTAAGTGGCTCTATCACGAGTGCGATGAATTGAATACGCGACTAAAATCCTTTATCTTGACTTAATATCGATACGATACATCAAAATCGGGCGCACGGTAACATGGAAACGAAGTTTCCTGTAACAGAAACACGATTCGATCGATACAACCGCAATTACTCACGGCAAGTCAGCTGGGAACAATTATCCTAGTTGGGGTAAAAATCGAAGTTTTAACTGTGCCTCATTTCCATCGTTGAATGCCCGGGAAGCCCCGTTTTAGTAACGACAGTTTTCCCGATCAGGCGATTAGGTTACTGGGCGTATGGGAATTAGACGAGACCGAATTACAGAGACGGGTAGCTGTTCCCTGAGTGAAGTCTGGTCTATTCTTGGCAGCATAACGGACTTAGTAGCTGTGTTTGAACACACAAGCTTTATATTCCTACTTTCTCGTCCGCTGCAATTAAATAAATTATTCAAGGCAAAAGCGACATAACGTCACCTAATAACAGTGCTTCGCCTAATTGATCCCAATCTTGGCGCGCATTAATTCAAGCATAATTCATTTTGATTTGAATTTTAACATTCTAGGTCCCAATTCTCAATATTTTAAATTGCAGACTGCAGAAACAAGATTACGTCATGCGAGTTAAAATGGGAGAGTTCATGGATATCCTCTGCCCCCAACGCAGTTTAATGGGAATCACACACGGCCCGAGAGAACCTACCACCTTTGACCTCTACAATGTGACAGAAGGCAATTTCAACGAGTGCAAAACTGGAGGTGGGTAATTAGGCAACAAAACGCCCGACATAATTGTGAATTATTCAGGGGAGCAGATTAAGGACAATTCGCGTATGTCACGCCAAAAACATTTGCGATTAAAGTTGTGTGATCACATATAGGCGCAAATATTGAGTGAACTCAATATTTACTTTGGAAAGTTTAATAAAGTGTTATTAAATGTTCTTAATCCAGGTCACCGTAATTTCATCTTTGCTTGCGACCAACCCGAGAGAGAGAACAAACTTACAATCAAGTTCCAAACTATCAGTCCCTCTCCACTCGGATTTCGGTTCCAATACTGCTCCGAATATTACTTCGTTGGTAAGTCTCCCATTAGACTTATGATTCATGATTACAGCTTTGTGTTTAAGGTTACCTCGAGAGATCTATTGTTCTTTTAATAATCTTATCGCTTTAACATGTAAACGCTTTAGGCAATATGACCACCGTCTGATTCCTAACCGTTTTATAATTGTATTAAACGCCAATTCTCAAACCACATCGTATATACCATTAAACTCATTATAACATGTGATGTTTACAGCTATCCCACGCAACGGAAGACGGGGGAAACAAACCGGCTGCCACCAACAATCTACAAGACTCCGTATCTTAGTCGGTTGCCAAGGTAAGTTCGAAATTAACTTGGGAAACTTGTTTATTTTTCATGTTCATTCAACTGATTGAGTCCAGCTGTTTAAATGGACGAGGTTTTAAAACGTAGTGGATTTGAATAACAACATGCCATATATGGTTCTGGTGGCTATTATTAAACTGAAACATGGGCTTGATTATAACACTCTGGCCCACTCGCGCATACGGCCTGATGTTAAATAGCTACAGTACTTGGAACGATCATATCTCAAAACCTGTAATTTGTCAAGCGCATGGCCGATGGCTGGGCGTTTTCTCGGGCAAAAGGACACTTCATGCTTGGTTTCTTTTGGCTAACCTCGTAATGAATTATTGATTGCGTGAATAACATGTCATTATTATTTTCAGAAGTAGAAACTACCACCACAACAACAGCCCCAACGACAACGGTGCCGACGTCAACCATTCCAACCACAACCTCCACCACTACTACAAAGGCAGTAACCACCATGGAACTTGGGTACGAATTCATCAAGAAACTTCTGGCCAACAAGAAAAACCAAGACTTTGACGCAGAAACCATTGTGCCCAAGCTGAAGTCTTTGTTGAAAGATGTCCAAGAAGAGGACGTCCCGAAAGTTTTAGCTTCGAGCGGCGATGAATCAGCAGGCCAAGGCGGAAATTCTGCTTCGGCCAACTGCGCAACATTCTTCACCACTTTGCTCGTCATGCTTTCGTCATGGCTCATTGGGGGGATTATTGCAGCATAATATATGACTCGACATTAATGGACACGTAATAAGCGTCGGGTCACGTGACCCGTCGTTACCGGTACGGAGTCGCCACAGCGCCAGAGAGTGGTTGATTTTACTCTTCGTTCGAGATTTCTTTCATAAAGTCCAAAAGTTCCACAAAGCACGATTCGATAATCAACAATCAACCGGTAAGAATGTGTTGCATTTCAAACAATTCTGTACCTATTAATTCTCTATTAACACAAATTTATTTTAATACCTTCGAAGTCTTATTCTAAATGTTTACTTCACATGGCTAACTCGTTTTTTTCTTCTGCAGAATCTCTATGGAAGAAATGCTCGCAACTCGGTGTGTTATTTCTACTGTGTCATTCGTCAAGAAGCGTTGACTTTTGTCTACATTTTATTCCTTTACAATGAAGATCATCTGTATTCTAAAATTAGATATGGCTGGCGATTATTTACACCTACCTTTTGGTGATTACTTTGAAATTCTAAACTGCTACCCCGTGACAACACTTGTGCAATTCTATTCCACTGTGCTTTCTCTTGCATGTCGTTGTTTTTAACTGCTCGTCGTAGCTCTACGCCATTGAAAATAAAATGAAACCCCACAACGTATCTTTTACCTCACTTCGCGTCTTTTACAACTTCATTCAGTTTGTTATCTCTGCTGTTATTGCAATAAAGGAAGTGGCGGCGGATGCATATTAAGATAACGCACATCAGTCCGTTCTGCTAAGTGCCGTAACTTCCGCGGAGTTTAGATTATAAATTACAAGAACCAATATTTATTTTAAAACCGAACCAATCTGCAAAAAAAACTTATGATGTAAAATTGTAATAAAAGATAATATGTATTTTAATGTTTCCAGATCGTGCAGAGTAGGTAACCGTGCAACAGTAAACAAGTGCTGATGATAAATTATGCAGTGGAGTAATGGAATAAATGTTGTACTCAGTTAAATTCCGACTTAAAAAAATTTAATATTGATTGCCAATTAAAGGTAGGCTGGCAATATTATAAACTTGAGGCAGCAGGTTAAACGAAATTTAATATTTATAGACCCGCTGAAGGCTCCAAATGTCAATTCTTCAAAGAGAAAGTTAGTTTTCCGGTACACATTGCAATAAATCCGCAGACATAGGCTCAGTTGTTTACATATAGTGGCAGGGTAAAATATTACCTGCTGGTCCACAATTCCCACAATCGGTACTTATTCTTGCAGTTGGTGGATTTTGATGGATGCATTTTCAGCGCACGGCAATAACCGATGGCGTTCAGATAAATTAAAGACCTACGAATTGTTGAGTTTATCAAAGTTTAGTTTCATCAAAAACGCTAGAAGAGACAATCTAGTTATTAGCAACGCTAACTATTGTCATAAGTAATTTTAAGTATTTAACAACTTTAGATTTTATCTTAAAATAATATTATTTCAACACTTCGTTTTATAATGTATGAAATTAATTGTAGTAACCGGTACGTAATAATTTTCACACATTTTTACTAATGATGATCACATTTTTTCGCTTCACTCTTTTCTGGTAAGTGATCGCCTTTTTTCTTTCGTCGTCAGAGATCTCCGCCATCGCAGCAGAAACTCTCTCAGCTGCCTGTTGTGTGGTTGTTTTGCAGCTGCAATCCGTATACTATGTGGCTAAGACTGCTTTAATACGCGGGTATAAAAGCACGTGGAAGTGTGAAGTTAGCTTTAATTACAGGTTAGCTGTTGACAGGCAATAATGTCATGTTCATGTATACAAGGCATACGTGTGGATTGCATTTGCACAATTAAGGAAATCTGGGCGGCATATAAAACAGTATTTTCAGTTAAATGAGTATTTGCATTGGCAATTCAAGCTTGTCTGTTTCCCGCGATATTGTAGACAAAAGTGTAAATTTTTAATATCCGCTGGAAATTGTCTGCTAGATCTAACGTCTAGTTCGTCTTATTATGTTTGCCTAGTACAAGTGCGTTCCTAGGTGCACTTCTGCCACTTTTAACCGCCGCCATGGAGACGCTTTGTCTATATCTGGTTTAAAATTAGGGGACGCTTGTTTACATTGCTCTGTATCGAAATAGAGTTTTCGTTTAAACCAGTGTAAAAGTAAGAGTTGACGTAGTGCAGGCTTTACCCGTGTTTGAGACCTAACTGACGTGTTCTTTTAGCTTAGAACTAAATCTTTCATTTCGTTGATAGCTTACTATGTGACATTTTGCAGTTGTTAGGACTTAGTGAAGCATTAGATTGGTAAGTTCAGGCAACCACAAGCGAGACATTTTGGCCGGTTTTCTGAAGCGCAAACCCCGCCGACAGTGATTACAAGAAGGAATTTGCAGCGCACCGAGTGTAATTATACTGGAAGATTGAAATCTACGTTCAAAACTCGACACGTCCGAAGCTAACACCATGATCCGCATGTTGGCATTTTTCTGCTGGTTTTTGTTGTTTCAATCTGCAGCTCGTGCCAAAAGAGAGCGCCACGTTATCTACTGGAATACCGTTATGAACCCGAAGTAAGTGGCATTAACATTCTTTGCTTAGAACTAACTTAACTCAATTAAAGGGCATCGGTGCATCCGGTTAGCTACTGCGATTAGTTAACTGCGTACCATTACAGTGTATTGTAGGTGTTAAAAACAAACTAACTGAATCGCAAAATGGAGTGATGTTGATTGATTAGGAAGTTCATGGTAAAATTAATTTCGTGAGTTTCATGGTAAAGAACATTTTTAAACAGTGGGCACTATTGTAGTACACAAATTACAATAATCCCACATCTGCAGTTCTATGTTGGTGTAAATGTTTTTACAAATGCTGTTTATTTTAGTGATTATAGTGCGAGAATTCGGAGCCGCATTATCGCGCGAAATCGTACACGAAAGATTACGACAATTTTGCTGCAATCACGAACGCGACAAAATGCGGATAAGAAAACAATGCGACAATTAATCGAAAATAAACGAGCCGTTTAAACAAAGAAGCGAATTGCTCCGCTTCGCAGCTTGAGCTAATGCGCGAAAGAAAATGGTTGTCGTTAGCGGATTTGGCCTGGGAAAGTGTTAGCTTGCTTTGTGGCCGCTTTGCCACGTGACTTGAACAATGACGATTCTGGTAAGCCTCGGATTACCGCCTGGTTTGAATACAAGAAGCAACGGGATTCCATACACAACGTTATCTCTGTGGTTTTAAGCGATTTCAAAAACCTTTAAATTGGAGCAAAGGCCCGAAAGCATCATTTCGATTAGAAGATGAAATACTTTAAAAAAACGTTTTGTATCCATTGGTCGATTCTTATTCCAACCAAATTTCCCAGATAAATGTGTCACATCACAACCACAATTACTCCCGTATTATATCCGGATCGAAGTATTGATGTAACGTGTCAGTCTGTCGCTCGCTTTTATCCAATATCCGGCAATTCGGACATGATGTCCTAATTCGTTCCAACACTATTAAGGTTAGCTCACGTCACTCCCAGCACCCACAAGCCCGTAAATTTTACGTTTAATCTATTGTCCCATTGTTTCTGACCGGTAGATTATATTTGCGAACAGTTCGATCTGTCGTGGTACTTGTAAAGTCTGTGGTGTTGACTGATTCGCGTATACTGTTGGGACTTTACGTCAAGATCGTCTATGTCTTTGCCACGTTTCGTTTCCTTTGGATCAACTCGCTACGTCTGTATCGCAATGATTTTTCCAGGTTAATTACGGGCGATTCCTGAGAGAGTTTTCTCCCAAAAAATGCGAGCACAAGGTTAATAAGATCAGTTTACAATGTTTATAAGCGGGAATTACTCGTGTGATGATGGATCATTTATAAGAATTGATAAACTTGCGCCACGCTGCTAATTACTGGAAACCGTCTGCAAATTTGCCAATGAACTGCTTCGGTACTCCAAATTGTTTTAATTAGGGAAACGCCTGTTGGTCTTGGCGATAGCTCAACCACTTTAGGAAAGATGAGTGATAACCTATAGCTTAATACACACACAATGTAAATATCTAAATATGTACATTGTACATAGTAATGGAAAAAGTGCGGTTGTGGTGATATAGCTCTATGTCCTTGAGATGGCAAATGAGGTTTTGTCTGCGTTTAATTTATTGCAATGTGTCCAAACATTGTGTGACCGAATGGTAAGCGCCACCGAAAAAAAACTAGTAGTTGCAAATCGCGGATTCAAAACCTAGCCCGGTTCACAAAATGGTGTTCAAACTGCAGATTTTTATCGTTGTTGAGTTCAGCATTTAGCAAATCAAGTGTCAACAAACGCCTTTCCATTTCGATGAAATATATCTTTTAAATGGACTCGGACAAATCCCATAACCGTCGGTTACACATTAACCGGTTTGGCTGCCTTGTTTTGTTGTGTAGCGGAGACGTTTGTCAGCGCAGTGCAAACGGACCGTCGGCAATAAGTTAGGCTCGGCGTTCAAAGTGATAGTGGTTTGTATTGATATCTCATCTTGTGTTTAAGGCATGGCCGCTTTATATCGGACAGGAGATCGAGCAATCGCTAGGCCCAGGGCGACATTGAGCAAACAAACGACATCGTTGAAACGGTCGTCGTTTTCCAGACTTCGCTTTCCGGCCGCAATGTCGACAATGCAGAACACCCGTCCCACTTTTAACGTGAATATTAACCTTTACCGTTGACACAGTCTGCCTTAAATTAGGAGGCGCGGGCATGCTTGCTTAGCTTATAGATACCACTTCACTCCCCGTCGACTTTTCACCCTAGCCTTCGATTAAACCATAACTAATCAATCTCACGGTCCAATATCAAAAAGGTTATTGCAACCGCACCAAGTTTGTACACGTCAACAGCGTGTATCATTTGTCACATTATACACCTCCCATAAGTTTTCACATGGTGTGCATCACGTACACCGTCTGCCAGCAAGTTCAAACATCTAAACTAATTTAATACACCAGAGCCAAATGTAAATACCGCAGTCTCGTGATACGGTATAACGCTCGGCGTGGCTCAACTACCACAGTTAACCCATGACGACTCGCAACGCTTAATACGATATCAGCGGGCCTCGTTTTTAAGCACCGACCAACTGCACCCGGAATATTAAAAGCTGTCGATCTCACGCGCTCATCGCAGGAGTTTTCACTTTCCGTTGTCAGAGTCGCTCTCGCTGTCCGCCCATTGAAACGAACCATACATGGAATTCGTATTAAGCAGACCACACTTCGAGCCTTCGCCTAATTCCACCCTAGCTGCACCTGTGAGACGTGTTAAAAGACGATGAGCACCGAGGATAAAAGATGAGTTTCAAATGAGTCGTCACGAGCCATTGCATTCTTAGCATGTCGAAGATACTTAGTCTTCATTGTACCAATTCGTTCAAATTACCCACCACATTGAAGCTATTCAAATAAAGCACCCATTGACTCACCGAATGCAGCTTCTTGATATGTTTAAACAACAAGCACACCGTCACCCCGGATGGACATTTGTTTGGGCTAGATACAAGCGAGTACTGGTCGTAGTACCCAAAGCGCTAAACAGAAAAATCCGACCATTTTAATAACCAAATATGCTACGGGTAGTATCTCTATCTCCATCAAGACATGCTTTTAAGGAAGAGTTGTTATCCTTTTCACGAGCTTGTAGGTTTTACGGACTGTTGTTGACTTTTTTGGGACAAGACGTGACGATTAAGGCTCGTCGTCATGTTAACAGGAATTACAAAGGCGTGACCCTAAACCTAGAAATGGAAATTTCCTCACGATTGTCATTCAGTTACGCTCGGTTGAGCTTATTTGCGTCACTTCCAAACGCAATATCTGTTCTTGGTTATCTTCTCGGTAATCTTAAGATCCTACTCGTACTTTCGTTAAACCCAGCTCATCCGTTATTTGCCAGGCGGGCTTCATTTTGTTTCAATTACACGCTACAATGCAACCAAAGAGTTAACTTCAATCGGAATCGCATGTATTTCTGACAATTTGTTTCTTGTCAGTGCTGTGAACCGTAAATCTTGCGGAGTTCGACACATTGATTTTAAAGCCTACACGTTTCAAGTGCGGAAGCAACACACACGGGTAACATTTGCCTGGAGCATGTTGGACACGGGTTGGAAGAATTGACTTTCCCTTTTTTGACACAACAAACTTGTTTCGTTGGCTTGGTTACATTTTTGATTTTAAAAATTACAGCTTAGGAACCCGTTCAAATTGTAATCAGATTAAGCTTAATCGTTCATGGCAACCCTCGAAAGCTGTTGGAAAGGTCACGTTGCGATTGACTGGGAATAGGAATCTCAGTCCGCTGATTGAAATGTACGTTTTTCTAATTAATTTTAATGTCTCGTTGGGTGAATGACAAGGCTTTAAATCAGGGGTTGGCAACTTTGCCAGTCAGCCGTCCAGATGTGGTATAACGAAGTTCTTGCTGGGCCGGATTATTACGTGAATGGTATTTAATGTCTTAATTACAAATCCCTATAAAGGCCGGGCCCGGCCCGAGGGCCGTATGTTGCCCATACCTGCTTAAAAGCCATCCCTATCTCGGTAATCGAACAATAAAAATTACAAGAAACTACAATTAAAAACGAATTTACATCGCTGGGTTGTTTATTTCGAATTAAGATTGCAAATCCATGTTTTACGCGCTAATGTGTCTGAATTATTAATGTAGTTGAACGTTAAAACGGCCGTTGTTTCGACATGAAGTTACTTAGTGGCTAATTCGATTACAGCGCGGGGCTCTTTGGGTCATCTGATTAAAATATTGACTTGACAGATTGGATTTTTCGACTTCGCAATATTTTAAATTTCCAAGCCAGAGGCCAAAATACAAATGACATGAAAATTAGGAGAAAACGCCCTCGCTTGCCTCGATAAAATCACTTTAGTATGCTGCCCTCGTACTGACCATTGAAAGTGTCCAGTATTTGTCAGCTGTACACGGAACCTAAGCGCTTAGCATTCTCACGTACAAGAAAAACCACTTACCGCCAGCCCCTGAATTACCTCAAGGTGTAATCGTAAGTGGGACCGCACACTGGCAAGCGGCATTTTTGTTTGGCATATATCACTTGCAAGTTGACTAAATTAGCTTAACTCTGGATTTTGTTGTTTGAGCGGCGTTGAAAGCGGTTTGGCACATGTGTTGACTTAACTCGACGAGTAAAAAGCAAAGTATTTTGACAACGTTGCAAGCACGTCTGCAGAATAACCATTCGATATCACTAAAACCCTACCGGAATTTCACCGATACATTGTACATGGCAAATTAGGGAGTTGAACTTCCACATTCTTTAGCCGACTGCATTCACTCGTGCGTTTAAGATCCATCCGGGTTTAGATCCGCGTGAGCAAACGAGCATGATTACTTGTACAAATGGACGGGTTGTTTTGACACAAAGTATCGCTTTTAAGCTGCCACAATTCTTGTAATTTTCGAGACGATGCGCAAACCATTTATCGCGGATTTATTTCGCCTGTGTTGTATGTATAAATACATCAAAAGCTTATTAGAAGGTGTGATTTTTCAAACAAATGTTTTTCGTGAATTCAGTGCCTTGGTACGGTCGTGTGACCTAATGGTTAAAGCAACCAATACATTCAATTATGTACAAAAGACAATGGTCTTAACAACGAGCCCATAATGGATTCGAAACTGTGCCCCATTAAAAAAAATAAATAAAAAGAATTAGTAGTGCCTTGCGGTTATTGCGCGTTCACACTCATTTTTGTTTTCCTACCACCGCAAAATGCATCAACTTGGCACTTGTAAATCACCCCGTTGCTCTTACCCAGAAACCAGCATTGATCAAGACAGATAAGGGTCTAGTACTCTGGTTCATCATACCATATAAGCCCTTGTGTATTTAAGCTCAAACCGAAGCAATAATTGGCGCCTAACCCACTTTTGCTTGTTTTGCAGGTTGCAATGGACGAGCCAGCACGTTTACCAAGTAAAAATCGGCGAGTTCCTGGATATTTTATGTCCGCAGCAGAGTTTGATGGGTATTACCGACGGACATCAGCAACCACAAACATTCAAGCTTTACAACGTCACCGAAAACGATTTCGAACGCTGTAGTGGCGGAGGTGAGATATATTCGGACAAAAACAAAGCTGACCTATATGTCTTCAATACGCGTATCTTGTCATAACATGACGTTGTTTATATCGTCCAGTGATCCGTTTGTACCGATTGAGTTCGGGCATTCATATTCCCGGGTGGCATAGTGATACAGATAAACATTCGTGCCAACAATCAGACATATCCCGATATCCGCTTTGTCTCCGTTCAGGTTGGATTGAAATCTTAACAGGATAAAATAATCCGCCCAAAGTGGGTATCTAAATGTCATAGTGGTAATCGGTACCCTGAAAATGCCGCTAAGAATGTGACAAATGCAGATATGGCTGTACTTCGCTCGATTTGGTCCGACGGTCAAAGGAGAGGCCAAGCGACGAAGCGAATGCAAATCCCTACTTTGGTTCTCACATTTGCTATCAGTATAATCTAAGTGTCCGTTTTCATTTTCGCGCCCCAACCACATCTCCGGGTTGTTTCGACTTGGCTTTGCCATTGTTTCTCGCCATTAAGTATTGGATTACCGTCACCACAGCCCGAGTATAATACCCCTTTTTATGGCACCCGATCACCAATTAGTGCCTATTGAATTGACTCAACTAAACGAGTCCCAAGCCTTTTTGTTAATTCCATCGCCTCTGGAGTAGAGATGTGTGTTTTGGGTCGTTCGCTTTATTTAGTCTTAGTTGTCCAGTAAGAGAACACCCGACTAATGGACCAAGTGACAACAATTACGTCACGCATTACAACTTACATTACGCTCTTCGTTTTTTGTCATCTCTGACTAATGCGTCTATTTCTTCCAATACCAGTTATATTAGCTTAAAAGACTAATATTACTTCATTTTCTTTGAAACTAAATACTTATAATCTCCGCAATTATATTTTGCGCAACCAAAGCCGAAATCTTGAAAAAGAAATTGGATACTCCGTAGAAAATTTATCCAGAGCATAAAATATTCAGTGGTTAACCAATTGTATTTCATTTCAGGCAATCAAAACTTCATATTTGCTTGCGACCAACCCGAGAGAGAGAACAAACTTACAATCAAGTTCCAAACGATCAGTCCCTCTCCACTCGGATTTCGGTTCCAATACTGCTCCGAATATTACTTCGTTGGTAAGTCTCCCATTAGACTTATGATTCATGATTATAGCTTTGTGTTAAAGGTTACCTCGAGAGATCTATTATTTTGTGCCGAATATTACTTCGTTGTTATCCGCAATATTTCCGGCATCGATTTACGCCGCTTTTCTCAGCTGTTCACACGGCCTCGGCAATTAGGCGCCGCATTAAGGAGTAAGCCTATGTCAAAAGTCGCGCTGGCCTCGCGATTATTATCGCCGCACCACTCTCAGCAGTGCGTGGCGCGTACACCAGTGCGTGAGAAGATCGCTTTTCCCATTGGGATTCATTCCTTCTACGATACTGACCTCCACATAGCTAAAAATACATTGCTTTTCATGAATCATAACGCTGATAATATAACGTCCCACGGCCGTATTGTTTGGTATCGGATTTTTCTAACCGTCGAATTTATTTCCAGCCATATCTCACAACGATAACGGAAAAGGGTGTACGAAGACCTCTACTAGGTTACGGCTCTTTGTCGAATGCAGAGGTAAGCCGCAATACTAAGTGTCTACACATATAATAATCGTAGAACTGAGTTAACGTAACCCTTATTGATACAGAAAAGCATCGACACCGGCACGAGAAAGCGACCACAACTAGCACAACCACGTTGAAAGCCACGACAACAACCATTCCAAGCACAACAACGACGACCACGAAGAAAATCGTTCGACCGGCACTCCGTAACACTGGGAAAGAGCAAACAACGAAATCGACCGAGGAACAAAACCTTGATCCGGAAAAATTAAGACAAACTCAAGATCGAGGCGGAGAAAACTCTGCAACCTCCGTTGTCAATTCCTTTACCGCGATGATCCTGGCGTTATGCGCATGCGCGGTGACGTACTTGTGTACTTCATTTACCTGCGGGCTTACGTGATCGGGTGCACAACAAACAGGCGTTTTCGTTGCGAATTTGCACGCTCGCTGAGTGCAAGACGAGCGTTGCAACCGATGACGTGAGTGGTGCTTCCCCGGCTCACGTCACAAATGGTTAGCGGAATGCATAATTTCTCGAGCGCGTGCACCGATCAAAAGCGAATAATCGTGGGTGGCGTTGTGACTCCATAATACGGACACTTAACAGAACAATTCAATTGTGATTTGTTGGCGATGAGTTGGTAGTGGTGGAAGGCAATGGCTTTCGTTTATTCCGAATTAGCACTGCTTTTGCTTAGTAGCTTCTTCTTTGTTCTATCTCACTGTGAAATAACGGTCCGATGAATATTATTTTTTGTTCTTTTTTGCCTTTGGCTAACCTTATTTATGCTCGTAACGACAACGAACGTTCGGTCATGTTCCTTATCCCGATTTCTGTATAACAAAAGCTGCCAGTTAACCTTCCCCAATTGAACGTGGATTTCGTGCCCAGCCCATGGGTCTAATATGTCGCTGTTGATCAAAAGCTACCGGTGTTTCGCATTCGAATTGTCAAAATAAATTGCCGATCGATATCAAAGCGTTCTTCTGCAGCGCCTGTTACCCCGCGGGAATAGCACCGATACACACGAGTGGTCCAATTCAATACAGTTTCCGAGATTTATTGTCCTTCGATTCGATCTCTGAGTTTAGCCAAATCGACGACTGCATTCTGTAAATCTTCGACAATGAGTTAGGTGAACCGTGACAAACATTTGCACCGGAGAGTTCAAATCAATCGACCTTCTCCTACATAAAGTCCATCGTTGCGGTTGCACACGATGTTACGAATAGAATAGTAATCAAACTTTACGAATTGGAAAACGACTTTTAAATCGATCTCCGGCAGTCGCGTACACCAATCATTATGCCGCTGTTTTATTAGTCCAAGCAAGAGAAGCAAAGGAAAATCAGTCAGATCCGTATAATTTCGACTTTACGTTGCAATTTTCCACGAAAGATTATTTTCGTCCGAAATTTCAACTTTAGTTGCAATTTTCTACGAAAGCTGTTTTCAATCACAAGACTGAGGCAGACGATTAATGTGCTTATATCTCACGCGAATAATAAGTCAAAAGAGCGATGTAGCGTTAGCGACACCGCGTAAACACCAGCCTATATGCCCTGTCCGTGATTAACCGGTAAGGTCGACTTCTCTGACTTTGCTTGACAAATACAGATCTGCTACAAATACAAAATAGAACAATAGGGCCATTGATACATTTAATATACCTTAACGAGTGGGCAAACTTTTATAGTATGCAAAATTTACTCATTAACTCGAGTGTTTCTTTGTATAACAACTACTCACACACATGTTATAGAGGTTAAACATTAGGGCTTGTTTAAGTTCGATTTTGTTACGTTTATTTTTGGTCTTTGGTCAGACCACGCGTAGCCAATGAGGGGACATAATCTGTTTATTTTTGAACTCGCGGTATATTTGGAAATTTTGTAAGTGAATGAAAAACTTCCCATGATATTCTCCCAGAGTGGTAATTCTCAATTTGTGATATGTTTGTTTCTCAACTTGTTTCCGTCGCCAAGAAATCATTTTCTCACATCATATTATCGCTTGGTCGTGACTGCAAAACCCCGTGTTAGTGTTAATGAGAACGCTATCTCGCAGCAGTCGCATTACAGCCCAACCCGCGAAGGCTACGTATGCGCCGCCTACCTTCGCAATGCAATCGAGATGGTGCCTGTTGGATCCCGGTGGGACCTGTTACCGAGCCAGAAATAGCCGCTACATGTGGACCCATTCCCTCACGTGGCAGGGTGCATGATATATTACACGCAGTCGCTGCAATCATATCAATAGCACTATAGCGTAAGAAAACATAAAAAGTAGAGAAAAATCGTTATTCATATTGTTCATAAGTTACTTTGATTGTTCATAAGTTACTTTTGTTTTCAAAGATTAGGTAAACGTTTTTGAACAACACAATTAATAATTTACAGATTTGTTCGAATCATTAATTTTAATCTACCTGCTGGTTGGGGCCATGTTTGCTGCACGGCCGCTGACCCATTTATTTTTTCAAGATTATAATAAATGCACCTGTTATTCATACAAGTTGGGATAACTAAAATCAGATTACCAAGTTAGGCAATTACTAACTTGATAAGCGTGAAATCTCAGACACATTTTCTAGATCAAGGAACGCGATCAATTTTTTCGTCTAAACAAACACGGTAACGAACGTGGTTCCACCATCGATTGGGATTTCATGGTTTTATATATAGATTACCATTTAACAACCGCCAATTTCTACATCGAAATTATTATTAAAAAACTTTTGGCTTATCTGTACTCGAGCGTATAGCAGCCACATGCCAATGGATAATAGAGAACAGATGGTGCATCTTAGCACAATTATTCGACTTAAGACACTTCAGTTTCGTATTGTTCTGTCGTTTGTCTAGTCGACAAAGCATCATAGCCGCATTGGCTTGCTTTACAAGGATCAGTCGTTCGAGTCGAAGCCGATTAAGATGAAAGCAGAAGAATAATCCGCTTAATGTAAACACCTCGGTGCTAACCGCTGCCAACACTCCCTCTGTTTAAATGCACGATTTGTATCCACCTCAAAGATTTATTAATGTTGCTATTCGTTTTTTTTTGTGTGGTAACATTCAATGCAGCAAATTCAGCAGCGTGTTGTAAATACGGCTCGTCCTAAGTATGTCGGCCTGAATCTTTATGTGCACTTCCGTCATCAAATCCATTTATTGTCACTCTGAAAACGTAATACATTTTCCGTTAGTTGCTCGACCAAGAGGAATTTAACGCTTTGTGGGTCTATCTTTCTATAAATATATTTATTTGTGTTAAACTATTTTACATGCACCTTTGTAAACATTACTGCTTAGCTGGTTACAACAAAGGATTATACTGTAGGTAATGCTCGTGTTTGTTACAACGTGGCATATTTATCCGAGCTAGCCACACTGTGTTACAATTTAGATGTAATCAACCTTTTTTGCCTTGCACCGTACAAAGGCAACTTTGTTTAAATTTGAACGCAAGCATATAATTAGTGCCAAGTTGTTATTCCGTGATAATTCGTCCTAATTGCGGTATAACTTATGTAAGCCTAGCAAGCTCCCCATGGGCTTTGGTAAAGAGACAAGATTCTTGGTCAAGTAGAATTCGACCCACAATGGTAAAAGCCGCATTAATCTGTTGACCGATAAATATTTATAAACGCAAGCAGAAGGCCCGTAGGCCTTAGTAACTTTCCGTAGAGAAAGTTTTGCTCAGTCACTCTTATCGGCGGACCTGACAGGCACATAAACAGAATAAATCGGCCTTGGGTATCGCGCCGAGCATCGTCCTGTCATTGTTTAGGCATCAATATTTTCAGATCGCCTCATCTTGTTAGTTCTATATATTCTCTGTGTCGTTGGCTTTGCTTCAAGCCCGGCAAGATGTGCTAGCTTATGCTGGAAAGACCTTTACATAATATTACACGGCGGTGACTGGCACCGGACTTAAAAAAGATGGTCACGTTTTTTACAACGCTATATATGGCCAAAATAAAACAAGGGAATGTTTAAAATGCCTTAAATATAGCAAGCAGTCCGTTTTGTGATTTTATCAACGATTTGACATTTTTATGTGTGGCATGATTTACCTATAGGATTTAGTTTTAGCATATCCTTGTATGTAATGGTAAAGAATAAAATACTTCAAAGTATTTAATTGATTAATGAAATATTATTGCTAGAAGTGGGCGACTCTCCGAATTAATTATTATTGGATTTCCATAGTTTCTACGAACGAGTTCACTAATATTTACACCGAAAACAAAACTAAAAATCTTCGTTTCGTAAATTGATGAATAATTCGTTTAATATTGCTGAATATTGTCATTTTGGGCCTACGCGGAAGTAGTTCGTGTAGCGCCAACTAACGAACAAACATTTTAGGTTACCAATCCATCAGCATTCGTGTGTAAGACAAGCTATCATCCATATGCATTTTAGCCCTGTTTCTGAGTTGATGACAAATATATCGCAGAAGAAAAAAAATGTGAATACGAGTTCTTTATTTCGATAATCAAAGTCTTTATCCGCATTTCTTCCGCAAAGCAAATCATAGTGTAAGAATAGTGTTGGAAATTCATGTTTTATCTTTGTGAATGAAAAAAAAACGCGGAAGGCATCAGAATATTTCGCAAATACGTAAGGAAGCGTTATCACGTGCGTCAGATTACATCCTGCATATATTTGACAAAATATATTGTTTTAGTACAACCTAATAATCCACTGGGCCTATAGGCGGGTGTGTTACCTAAAAACAAAACCGATTAGCCAGCGACCATTTTCGATCCCACAACGTGTCGTTTAAGGACAACTCACTAACCGACCATGTTATTTGTTAAAATATTTCCATTTAGGAGATAGAAACCACAGTATTTATTCAACCTTCTCGTTCCGACTCATCTTGAGTTGGAGTTGAAACTTATATTCGGTGACACATGTGTGGACTTTAATAAACCATTGCGATTGAGGTTTAAAACTCGCCTGAGAAGAAACTTGTGTTAGTTGAAACTCGTGTGGGTTGAAATACGTGTGAGTTGAAACTTAAGTGGGTTAAAACTCCTATATGGGTTGAAACTCGTGTTGGTTGAAACTCGTGTGAGTTAAAACTCGTTTGAGTTGAAACTCTCGTTATTTGAAACTCGTTTGAGTTGAAATTCCTCTGGGTTGAAACTTGTTTAGGTTGAAACTCGTGTGGGTTAAACCTCGTTTGAGTTGAAACTTGTGTTGGTTGAAACCAGTGATAGGATTCAAAATTTTCAGAACAGGTTCTCTTGGATTTGAAAGTCGCGTATGTTGTTAAACCTGGTGTGTTTTTCGTTGGTTGATTGTAGGTTGAAGCTAGCTGAGTTTGTAACTCGTGTGGGTTTAAGCCCATGAAATCAAAGCAATTTTTAAATTAACTTTAGGTTTGTAATCAGATAAACCGACTTTTAAATAAATAATATAGAATGAAATATATTATTCGAAAACCAGATCAATGCAGTAATCAGACCATTTGTTACTGCTGCACCTTACTAAAATTACCGTCTCGAAATTGAAAAGTCATGCTTACTGGTTAATTCGTGACGCAATAATAGCAACTGTGTCTGTAATTACCTGTTATTTTGTTGCCTCGGAGTTAAATTGTCTAATATAGTGTTATATGACGCCCTTTCGCTAAAACAGCACGTGCTGAAAATAATAATGAAATAGTGTGCGTTTTGCATGAAGCCAAGTTTGAAATCCTAAATTATTCAGTCTCTAACCGTATCCCTTGTTTAGACGGATGCTGTATGTAAGCACTTTGGGTGGATTCTTTGATCTTATCGACCATCTCAGCTGGTTTCACAGAAGGTACACAGGAACGGTCAAAGGATCGAGACCGGTATGGGTATGCCGGTTCACTTAAGTTGTGGTATTGAATACATATATTTTATGACGTTTCAAAGACTTTTAATATAGAATACCTAAATTCTGGTCCCATAGGACTCGTGTGAATGAAGTCAGCGGAAATTTAAAAAAGCCGCGAATTCTATATTTGTTTATAATCCCTGCCGGGCCCATTGCAATTGTAGCGCATCATTTGTTTGCTCTTTATAACGCACTGTGTCAGGTCAATAAAGACAGCTTGCTATGATATTACAATTACATGGTAATTATTCAGTGCAGCTATATTTGGATCTTTGACATATGCCTCTTGAACTGTTTTTTTACTCTCCGACTTTAATTAAAAACTTTGCATTTAAAATAAAAATAACCTATATTGAGAAATCATTTTGTTTAAGCAAAATGTTGAAATTAAACACTACTTTGATATTTTAGAATAAAAACACGATTAAAGTAAGATTTATTGCACTTGCAATAAGGCCGATTGCTGCAAATCTAATGATGCTGTTTTAGGCAAAGTATTAAAGTTTATGTAAGTTCTTTGGCATTTAAAACCAAAATAAATCTTAATACCTGTGGGTACACTAACAAAAATATACACTTAGATCGAATGTGGGACTACAAGCGAGTATTTTGTTTATTTGCTATACAAGCAGCGACGAAGATTAATAACCTTGTATAAAAGCGGTAATTAATTCACGTCTTCGAAGCGAAGAAAATTCTAATTATAATGATGTGGCAGTGAACAAGAGCTTCGTGCAAGTCGTGGTGACCACACGGCTTGGTAAATGTCGACATTTTAGCTCTTGCCGTCCAAGGGGTTTGTTCATTTCTTCAAGTGAAGGTAATTGCGTATCATGCCAGTCGATGTAGGCTTGTCAGGTTGTGTTCAAGATATTCTGTGTGGTTATTTGGCTGTATAGAGATTATCGTGTAGTCATTATGCAGCTGTAATTGTGATTAATCTGTATATTATTCAGCATAGATAGAGCGGCAGTGTGTTTTAGGGAATCATTCAGAGCTTGATCTGATTTTAAAGGAAGTAAAACAAAAGGCGCAATCGCTAATTGGACACGGAAATAGGGAAGGGAATTACACGGTCGGTGCTTTAAAGCGCCACTGTACGACGTCTTTCTTGGTTATGTTCCAAACGCTGCAAACAACAAAAACGGTTCGACCCACCACAGAGCTCGTCTTTCACAGCGTTTTGTTTGGCCGTATTGGTTGTTTTATGTCTTTATGAGTTCGGTCGCGACCTCAATGTTCAATACAATGAAATCTTACTGTCCAGAAATAAACAGCTACAATCTACCAGCGAGAGACAAAATACAATATTACGTTTAAATTATCGTATTGGCGCTAATGTTTGTTCTCTACAGACCTAATGGACGCTAGCAGTGTACTATACAGCATGAGCTGTATGGCGCGATGAAAAAAGAAAGTTAGCCTGTTCTTGAGCGCTCTCGCTGTGGAGTTGGCAGAAGCGTGTCTATCTAGAGCGAGATTAACCAGATTAGAAATTGACATGGTCGTCATACCCAACATTGACCTGTTTATGTAGTTTTATGTTCGGGATGGCGGATATTAGTTTCAAAGTCATTATAGTTAGCACCATATAAAATACCCTGAGATAGTACCAGTTTAATTTTATATAAAGTTATTTCAGTTTTATTTAAATTTAACTACAACTTACCTCTAAAAGATTGAAACCGTTATTTACTTGGTTATTCTAAATAACAGGCCTTGTAGGCACCAATTTTTATGTTAAAATTAAGAACAAAGTTGAAAATATGGAAATAACAGAATATGCATGATGGTCAGGAAGGTAGGATAGTTAAGACCAAGTACATAGATTAAGCGCAGAGACGGATCAGCGCTTAAATTAACTCTAGTCGCTGTATAGTATGAAAATATAAGACTACTCGGATGTTACAAATAAGTTATCACCGTTTCCGACATTTTGCAGATTGTTAGTAAATTTTGCAACATGTTTCTATCAACGTTAATGTGCAGAAAGTTAGTGTCCTGCTTTTTCTTGTACCTTTTACTGGCCGCTGATTGTCGGAGCAAGCGATTTAGACCGATGGAGTCCACTGTTCACGACGTAATATGGGATCCACGCGAAACTGAAGCGTAAGTAGATTCGTATTGGACTTAAGGTTAATATAGCTACTTGAATTGCTGAAGTGGGATGATATATTGAATACCAACCTAGGGCGCAATTAAAATGATAACAACCGCCATGGCTGATTTCTCATATGAATTCCAATTCGTATATACAGTAATACACGGACCAAAGCAGAGAAATAACGTGTACAGCGTGCTGTGGGGCAAAATGTCGGACACTAAAACATCACTTGTCATGTTTCATTATAGTTTAAATGTTTTCTCAGCGAATACCTAAAGGGTCCCCAGTGATAACAGTCAAATCGGTTAATCTCTGAACGCATTCTTTCGCCGGTAATACGAAGGATCCGTGAGTGTAAGTTCGGCGAAGTTGTGGTTTCGGCTCCATTGCGTCAAGAACTAATGACTCACCCCTTTGCCAGAACTTGGCTTGTGTTGACGTATGCCAGGAGTCTTGGTATTTCGAGTTACTTGTTTTCGCGTTATGAGCCTCTTAATGTTATTCCGAAGACAGAGCGGAATCCTCTGGAACCGCTCAAACGTAACGGCATAAGTGAATCATTGGGCTTTTCAATGAAGAGTGTAATAGTTAGGGATTGAACTTCAATGGTTTAATACCGAACATCGCATAATTTGTTGTACAAAAGATGGGGAACTGTACCGGATAAAAATGTAGATCTAAATTGGGAACGGTTCTTCGCTCAAATTATCCTGAAGCGAAGTACAACGAAAAACTTCTTGGTTTACACGCAAATACCGTGTAAGTAAATCATGTGTAGCCTGGAGACCACATCTTGGTTTACGGCTTCCAGACTAATTAAGCTTCGACGGTTATATGACTGTACACAGGCTAAACACCAGCGTTGGATTCTGTACATGAACTTATTCGTTGCTAGTTTAAACCGCATAAACTGCCCAAGGTGTATAAAAGTCGTGTTTAAGACCGTGTTTATGATAAAAACTAAACGCAGTGTTTGTGTAACATTGGTGTAACACCCGTTTTTGTTTTGTATAACATTCAAATTCGCATTCACCGTATTGTAATCTTATTACAAGGATTTCGCTTTTCACTTGAATCGTTAGGAACAATTACCCGAAAATATAAGGTGCTGGTTAATAATTTTAAATTTACACTTATAATTCCTCGCAAGAATGATCTTTTTAACAAATTAATGGTTTAGCATTTGGGGTAGTTGGATTAAATGTAAGCTCAAAACTAGTTAATGTATTAACTGAACAATAGTTCAGCTTGTTATATAAAGATGTACATAGCTGTAAAATATGGGGTCCTGGATTTGCACAATAGGCTACACCATAAAGCACATGTAATAAATTATTAACGATGTTAAAAGTACATATTACAGTTCACAACAACATGGTATTGTCCTTAAGTTTCTTCATTAAGTTTTGAGGTATATAGAAAAACATAAGAAGCCGTCTTCTAGATTTAAACATGATATGTACGAGTGATAAATTAAGGTTGTCTGTGATTTCATTTGAAAGGGCATTTCTATACCTTTATGCTTACTCGTTTAACGTTCGTGTCCCAACCTGTTATGGTGGAATAATTGCTCATGCTGTTTGATTTGCAGCTATTAGGTCACAATGCAAACGCATCTTTCTTTCGTTTGTTCACTTTATTTACTCTTCGCTTAGATTTTGATCTGTGTTTTATACCAGAGTAAAATTTACGGGATAAAACTGCACCAATGCATTGTTTAAAGATCCAACTTTGTGTGTTAATTCTGTCGTGGTGTTATAAATGTTTTTTGGCTTCAGGATTCGGGTTATTTTGACTCGTCCATCGCGTGATAAGGGTAAACTTGACCCGCTGCCTCCACCCACTTTTGTGTGGGTTGATCCCTTTACCTCACGCTAATTCTTTTCAAAAACTCAACAGCACAATGGAGCTTAGCGCTTCGTATGTTTGAGCGCTGTTCTTGCGACTCGCATTGTGCTCGTCAAATACAAACAGTGGTGAAATAAAAGTCCACAGAACCCGGCCGTTATGTCGAACGTTGAATTAGCGATTACCATCGAGAAAAGTGACAAATTATCCAAATCTCCAACATTAAATAATCAATGCTGTTATTCATGGCTTGGACGTGTGGGTTGCTGAACTGGCCTCAAAATGATTAATTCGTTTGGGTGGATGATGCACTTTTACAGTAAGCGCACGAACATTTTTTTAATGTGTAGCCTTATGCCAACCCTTAAGCGTTGTAGTAGGCGTAAATATTGTACTCAATGGTAATAATAATTGTTACACGGCCCCTTTGATGTCTAGCTATAATTTAATTAGCAACTAGACAACAAAACCGAAGATCTCTTCTTCGATTTGGTAAAATTGATCCAAATAAAGCAAGTCAGGCATTCTATTGATGTACGAATTGCTGTTATAACCCTTTATCCAGCTATATTGTTTCCTTCCTTCGGGGTCTTTACGCGTAGTGGGAGGGGACGAGTCGCGACCCCACCTACCAACGTGTGTGGTCCTTGTCACGTATTTTATGTCAATCAAGCGTACCCTGTCATTATACGTATTTGCGTGTGCTGCGCCGCGTATTTGTTCAATGTTACGTTGTCTTCAAGTTCAATTTTAAAGCGGTCACCTACCAGCCAACAAATTACATCACCTATGTGGATAATGACGTCAGCAAAGTACGGGTTAGTGTAGAGAGTAAAGCACCCATGCGCCTACACACGCGTTCATCCGTTCACCGGATTAAAATAACTCACCCAGGTGACCAAGTACGTGCATTCATCATTTCAACACTCTTACCTGGGATTATTGGATGTTGGACATATGTCTCTTGGTCACGTGTGTCGTATTAATTTCACAAACAGCGGCTACAGCCGTAGTGTCAATTATTTTTCAAATGCGTTTCTATTTTCCAATGTAAAATCTCCCCGTTGCAACACGATTGACCTTTGTGTCATGATATATACTATATATACATCGAGATGGCAGGGCACACCATAGCTGTACGCGAATAACCGATCTGTTAATTGGCAGCATTAAGAAATAACATAGATTTACGGGCGGCGTCTGCTCTGCCGTACCAACCAGAGATGGCACAAGGTCGCTAAGTATGGGTTGGAGGCACATAGCTGACCACTGGCATTGTTTTAAGATGTGCCATTGTCACAGGCGTGAATTCCCAACTACCTCGCTCGGTCATTACGGGTTCGCTGCCTCTGCGAGTCGCGTGTAACAGGAAATGTTGTCAAGTGCCGTTCTTGTTTATTTCCTAAATGTTAGGACACGACATGGATAAACCCTCCTCCGTCCATGCAAATTAATTAAAAGCATCAGAGATCAAAGGCTTCGAGTTATTGTTGAACGATACGCTTTGACACAGAGCCAGCAATCTAGGAGCAAGAGTATAATTTACTAATTTAAGCCTAGTGTGGCTAATTACGACTTTGTCTTGTGGCAATTTCGAGAAACGGCTATGTTTTTCACCACGTAAATATAATATGGAAAGGGCGGGAGAAATCACGAAGTGATTAAACTCTTATCATCTGGCGCATGAGCCACCGCCACATCTGCAGGGGCCAGATAACCTTCTCTTCTTAAGTTTGTTTGCTGCTACTTTGGACAAACCCAATGGTCTCCACACTTGAGAGTATTCGACGCAACATGAACCACGCCTTAAGCACTACTTGTAACGTTACACTCCATCGCCTTTGGATTCTAAGAGTTAGATGCTACTAAATCACCGATATCCTTTTCAAACGGCTCTCTGACGACAACCAATCGTGTTTGCTACGATTTACAAGCGACGGATGCGATCAGTTTTCATGGCGGCAATTATATTTATCACTACACCTTGAAATAACCGCTATTGTTTTACATCCTTGCTTTAAACATGTGTATTTGTATTCTATGACATCAGTGCGTACTTTATGAGCAGTTGTTCTAGTTTTCTTAAATAACAATTGTAAACACGGGGTATAGAGAACTTCAGCCATATCAACTTTCATATTCGAGACTCTAGTGTTTATCGCGTAACCATAGTTCATGATCGTATGTTTGGGAATATAGGGCATCGATCTTGCAAAACTTACAATAGGTTAATGTTTCACTCGCTTTTATTGCCGAACAGCTTGGCCATTGTTCGTAATCCTTACTCAAATAACCAACTGGTTTATTGTACTGGAAAGAGAGCCTTAGTTCCCTGTGGCGCACAGTATGATTCAACGTACGACGTACCCTTAAATCGATCCTGTCTTTTTGTGGTTCCATTACACGAACTTGAGCTTGCTGTAATGGCCTTATTCCGATTATGTGTCGCAGTTCGCCGATTCATTCTATTATCAACCTTAACATGAATCATATGCGATATGATACCAAGCATTACAGTTTGTTGGGATCGAGACGGTAAGACTACTTCAGTCGGGTTTATGGTTTATACGAAACGAATCTTTTCTCATTTGCGGCTATGTAATGCGATTTTGAGTTCCCCACGATATATTTAATTGTTTCAATCATTTAATCTGTTTACGAAACATGGGTAATGGGAAACGGTATCTATGTAGCGAGGGCGCCGAGGTGCCACACAGATTAACCATAGAGAATTCGGTCGTGGCGGAACTACTATTGCTGGAAACAAACAGACTGGTGCCAGATTAGATAAGTGTGGTGTATTCGAAAAGTACTGAAAGAAAAAGTAGCCGTTTTGGCAAAAATTTATTATTACTGGCATTTGAGAATAGTACAGCGCCCTTCTCATTAAACAACCGAACTTAATTGGCGGATACCAGATTAAACCGTCCATATAGAGATCATATAATTACGGAGCATGAACCAATCAACAGCAGTGCCGTGTTATTGAAACATTATGCGAGCTACAGTAAAACCGCAGAAAATTAAAACTCTTTCATCTTTTCCAGATTGTCGGTTGGAAAACAGTTCGAACTTGAAGTCCACATGAGAGATTACATGAACATATTTTGCCCTCAATACGACCCAAAGGCTTCAGACGTTCTGCAGTTCATTATCTACAATGTCAGCGAAAAGTCGTTCAACCAGTGCACTGCGTCAGGTGGGGAAAGTTTCGATCTCGGAATAGCCAACGTCGTTTTGTAATATTCGTTGTCGCTGAAAATATCAGATAAGCTATGGGGTGGTTGGCAAAACATCGTGTTTTTCGGGTCATTGAACACTTTCCTACCGTTTTTCTAAGCCTCGTGTGTTGCTTGAAACGAACTTTAGCTTTGTGAATATTACACAGCTATATTATTCCACAAGTTTCTACAATGACCAAGTCCACAAAGGGTATAGTTCCGTAACCATCCGTCGATGAATGACGCTAGGGATACGCTTATGATATTTAAACTCTGCGCAATGGATGAATGAATGAAAGCGTTTGCGATTGGTTAGCTTGTGTGTGGTCCCTAAATATAGACGTTTAATGAATTTGTCGCTATGGAAGCACCAAGAAACAAACAACCGTATACTGCTGCCCTATAACTCACTACAAGTGATCCGGAAATAGCAATAACAAATTTATATCGCAGAATCCGAAATCATCTTTAAGTGTGACACACCGGAACTTGGAAGAAAGCTTACTACCAAGTTTCAAAAAAGAAGCCCGAACCCACTTGGATTCATATTCATACCAAACCAAACTTATTATTATATAGGTAAGTTTGTCAGCGTTTATACAAACAAGCCATGCGAATGTAAAACAAGTCATGTAAAAAACCCGTTGACTATATGTAGGGTTTGTATATGCTATACGTTTTGGCCAACGATTAATTAGATTTGTGCTATCTATATATGCCTCATTAGCCTTAAACCAAAACAAACAAGAACTTTTCTCCAAAACTTCAATTTTCTTACGAAAAAATGTTAATTGGAGCAGCATTCAAGAAAAACGAAACAAAGACGTGCGAAACAGCAATGAAACTGGCGGTGCGGGTTCTGCCGAAGCGTTCTCATGACCACAACAGGAAACCGGTTACATCTATCTACAAAACAACAGAAAAACATACAACTACTACTAAACTTGCATCAACACAACCAGCTACAACAACAATAACTCCGACTAGAAAACCGTCGCCGCCAAAGCGAAGCTCGGTCCAGCCAGTTTCTTCTAAGCAAAGTACCCCAGGTACATTTGTGTTTCCGTCTAAACGATTACCGTATTTTTAAATTAACATTGCTGATTTAACTATGTTTAAATTATACACATGTATCTTCTGCATTTTACACACGTGTTTATATATAGCTAAACGGTTTAATTTGTGTTGCAGTGGTAAAATCGGGCGACAGCCAGGAACAAGTTGGAAATCCTGGTAACGATGCTGTTCGGGTTTTTAGCAAGATAACGTGGTTAACACTTTCAAGCTTACTTGTTGTCATTCTTCAATATTGATAATTCGCCGCCAGCAAGCATCACTACGAAATGCATGAAGAAATTCGTGGGGCGCCGAAAGTGGTCAAGGTCTCCTAAGTGCAACGCCAGGGGGTTTATTTGCAGTTAATGCGTAGAGTCGATCCGTTGCTGGTCGTATGCTGAAGGTGTACAAACAAGCACATAATGATTTATAATGCGATTGATCTAGGCAAGAGAACTTAAACAACCAGTGCCAAATCGCTCAAAATCGTTTTCCTGTTTCACTGTGACTTGTCGTCGTTTTTGTTTTGTTTTATTTGCTGTTTTTTTAAAGTTTTTCATGGTGCTACAGTAACAAGTGAAACGGCCGCTTCAACTAACACCACAAAAATACGAAGCTGCTTAATTGGTTACAAATAACAAAATGGCCGACTTCAGGCGCTTGCTACTTCATATGTACTAGAAGGTTTCCTTTTTTATAAAAATACTGGCTGTTAAACTGCAGATCCAGACAGAGATAACATGGTTTCAACGACCTTAAAGGTTAATATTCTGTCTTCTTACCGGCCTATTGATTTACTTTTACTGTCATTTACAATTGTTGTTTTTTACGATTGTTTAACCAAACAAAATAAAATCAATTATTTCAAAAGATTTAAGTTGTCAAGGATTTAAGTTTTGTAGATATTAGTTTTTAATGCCTTAAGTCTAACAAAAGTACCCACAAAAGAGTTTAAGTGTTACAGGTATTTTATTACGCTAAGTTTAATAAAGAATATTCACAGAGGATTTTAAGTTTTGCAGGTATTAGGTTTTTGTCAAAACTTTTTGTAAAATTTTCCATGCCGATAGCACATTCTAATACAAAGTTAAACATTAGTTGCGGTGTATACAGTGTGGCACCGACGAGCTACATCACGTATATTTCTATCTCCTCTGCCAACCTAAAATAATCTTTGTGTATTTGTTGAACGACAGATTTACGGTAAGCTACGATACTTATCAGCGAGTGTGGCGGAAGCCTTTTTCCGATTAAAGATGTCTCTTCGGATAAACGCTAAACTGTGTTTAGTATACTTGCGTTCGTGTTGAATTGTGTTAAGTAAGCGGTTAGACTCGGAAAATCGCCGTAACATTTTAAAAACAAGGAAAAAAGCTCGGTTGAGTGTGATTGTAGACTCGATAGCTGCATGAAAGAAGCTGTGTTTAATTTGGTTAATGCCTAAAAACTCATACTGCTTTACTAATTTTTTTAACAGGATTATAAGTTAAAAACTAAGCTTCTGTTACGCTTGAAACCAATTTCTCAGTCACCACCTTCATAGTAAAAAGGCTAATTATCCCTAAATAAACAATTGGGCTCTCTCTTCAATATGCATATACACCACTAAATACCTGAATTATAGTGAATTCTACGCCGCAGTTATGATGGCAATAAGACTGTAAACTACCTGTCAAAAAGTGTGATCACCAACAACAGTTTGTAGTACGTCATAAGAGCTAGAATGGTGTTTATCCGAAGCTAAGTTCATGCAGACTAGCCTGCTGATAAATATTAGTATACAAAATAATCCGTCTACTTCATTGACTTATACAAATGTTGGTTCTGAATTAACACAAGGAGAGGTTTCGGTTTCTCAGAAAACACCCGAAAATTTAGGACAAACAGCTGTGCAATATTTTGTCAGACCGTGGTGATAATACACAGTTCGGTTGGTATACCTTTACTACATTTGTTCATTAAAATGTTTTTGCTGTAAAATTGAACCTCGTAAAAACAGCCACTATAAAAGCGGTCATGTTTATTTTACTAGTAACACAGGCTTTTGTGGGGAAAACCAAAGTTACAGTTTTGATAACACAAAAGAAAAAACAACAAACAAATGATGCAAAATGCGGGACAGATCGATTTAACAAGTCCCGATACACATAACATTGTAAAAGTGCAAAAATAAGTTGCGGCGGTTGAATTTAAACTTGCGCCATCTTCAGTTCTGCATTGTTTGAAAGACAGGTTCTGATTCTGAATGTTCACTCGTGGCGGGCCGCTCTCCCAGAACTGTGCATATACAGTGTAGTCGTTCCACACGGCCAGACTATCACACCCACTTCGCAAACATTGCTGCATAAAGCAAACTGGCAATCGCAGCCAATGTGTGCAGCTCTGTCCTCCTTGTGTGCAGTCTGTGCGCTGAATTACCACCGCCAGGTGACGCTGTATTTGCGGGAGCTTGCTGCAACAGTACCTTTGGTGTTTTCACGTGACCAGCAGGTTGGTCTTTTAAGTGTTCGTGCTTGCTTTTTGCATGGTGATGCCGCGTGTTTTGGTGATGTTCTAGATCGAATGCAAAATTATTACAAAATTAATACTATTTTTAAAACCAATGTAACGTTTTAAAAGTTAACTTACCTAATTCGGAGTTATCCAACCAAGGATCGGAATGGTGATGTTCTGCCTTATCGTCTTTCGGACCAATCGCTGGGGCAACCTCTACTACCAACCGCAAGGTGTCGCTAGTACAACCACTCGTCTGTCCCTTTGAAGGTTTGGCTGAAATAGAAATGGAATGAATTAAAAAATATAAAGGACAAGCTGTGTACTCAATATAAGAATTGCGAAGAGTTTCATATAGTTAGGTATGTGTATAAGCACATTATTTCGTTGTGGCGTTCGACAAGGAACTAATCGAACATCACATAACCCAATGGGTTTTCCTAATACTTAAGAAACGTCTCAAGAATGTTTAAACCAATGCAAAAGATTCCTTAACTTGACGGTGGGCGCGAGGTAATCTGACGATTGCCTCTGTGATAACTATACCGCGTTTTCCCAACCACAGGGATAAAACATGATTATCCCTATATAATTGCTTTAAAATAATATGTTTATGCTAGTATTCGATGGAATACGTAACATTCCCACAACTTGTTATCTAGCTGATAAGCATCGCCATAGGTCCAGTGCCTGGCGATTCACAGTCGGCGATTTCCGGGTCATTAATTCCTACAAATCACCGTCTGTTGTTGCGACGCGCTCCGGTAAAAGTCGCCTTGCATCTAATGCATCCATCATGCTTGTGGTGGCGGCCACTACAAGCTACTTGCTATCAGGAAGCGAGTTTGGGGAAATATCAAGACGGATGAGGCTGATTAGAACCCTAACCAGACAAGCAGGGCGCTTCCCGGTACGTCTACAGTGTGCTGGTCAAGATGGAGTGAGTCGTAAGATCAACAACTGCCGGGATTTCAAGTGCTGGCGACTGCACGTTGAAACAACAGCACTTTGCAATGGAAGCCGTGCAGTTGGTGACCTTAACCATTCATCTGGTTGTATCCAAAAATTTGAAACGGTATGAAGTATACTTTTGGCAAGAATTTTAATATTCGATTGTTGGTAAACACCGGATAATAACGAGATAAAAGTCGCCACTGTCTCTCTGGGAAAGCTTGTGTTTGAACAGATTCGCAATTCCGCGTCAACTCGATGCAAGTCAAACAAACGGGTGCCGCGTTAGATCTGCGAGATGTCAATAGTTTCGCAATTTTGACGGATCGTGGTATCCGAGTTACGCTCGACTTCCGTTTCCATTGTTTTCCGGCCGTTGCGAAGGAAAGTGTTTTTCGAAGGATTTAGGTAAAACGTTTTTCGAATGATTCTGCTTAAATCGCTGACAATTTGCAGACCACAAAAGAAACTCGCATCGCATTTATCTTTCTCTTTGTATCTACAAGCTCAGTTCCATCACTCCCACGTAGCCCCTATCTCAGTTTCAAATTGCGTTTTGTGCATTTAGCTAAATTAGCTATGACGCACCCCTTATCTGATAGAGAAATCAACCGAGAAAGGTAATAGATCACCACAAACACTGGAAAACGAAAAATAATCCAGAGAAATCGTTTCAATCTATTTAAATTCCGTCAAGTTTCTGCTCGATTAGAGCTAACGGACAGCTAAAGGGCCGAACAAGTTAGAACACGCGTTCAAGTGAACGGGAGTCAACCGGACTAATCACTTCAACAAACAAGTTGATAAGATTCCAGCAAGTAACAAAACACGATCGGCACACAGGTAGTAACTTGAGAATTAAAGCTAATCCGTGGCAACAAACTTAGCTTCAGATTTGCTCTTGACCCATGTTGGTATGGTAGCTTTAAACTTTTACTACAAGTTAAATACCGATAACCAGTTATTGGCTCCATCCCGAAATAATGAGTGGATGGGTTTAGTTAATCCAAAGCCCCATAGCCTACCCACGTACATCGGGTATGCCACACACCGGCAGAGTCAATGTTTGCCCTTCGGAGCCGCTTTTCGCTTCACTTAATTCCTCGGCGTAAAATCAGTAAACCGATGCTGAGTAAACTGGACGCTCCGTCTAACCAGGGTCGGTAAGGGGCGCGAGAATAATGGATGAAAGGTGGAATCTCTAATGGCTGACTACTTACTACCGCTACCTAATTAGGGTAAGCATTAAAGTTACTGAATGGTGCCATTATATCACCATACCACGGACTGGTATGCTTACTGTAAGTATGTCTACAGGTAAGCTTGAGCGTTGGGGTAATGGCATCGTGGTTCGCTGCGGTTAAATTGTAGCGGAAAACACCTATGTCCGGTTAAATAATTAGTCGTGTAGGTCAACTAAACAGCCGGAAAGTGAAAGCATAACAGCGCCTGAATGTCGTCTCCCACGCAACTAATATTTCATTGGGAAACTGATAGTTTTTTTAGTATTTTTTAACAGACCAATTTTTAAACCTGAGATGGTCTTGTCACTAAAACCGTTTATATCGAATTCTATATGGTCTTGTCACTAAAAACGATTATATCGACTTCTATATATATTTCGGTTGCACTGGTCATTCGGCTAGGCCTAAAACATCACAGTCGGACGAATTCATGTTTTAACGACGCATTTACAACTTTATTACAGCACATCTCCGATAGTTTATTGTCGTGTGGCGGGACCACGTAAACACCAATTTGCGTGTTTCTTGTTTTAGAGATGGTCCGGCCCTAGGCACAGACTGTGATACGACTATGGGATGTAAATAGAATGTTTATTACCACGTATGCCTGGGATTAGGTCGTGTAATCCGTGAGAAACATGAATATTAGTAGTTTGCGAAATTAGTGGTTTTACGTTTAAAAAAATAAACATCTATTCTCGGGTATAGCTAATCTTTGTTTTACAATATGCGGCATTGTGAATGTAAATATGCGATAAACAGTTAAATTCAAACCGGGTAAACGCTACTAGTAATTATAGTTCGTCACTTCATTCCCATAAATACTACGACTTGTAGTTTGCCTTTTTGAAAGGTGTTAGTTCAGTTTTTTGATAATATAGGTTTAAGTAATATTTACTTGAAACAATATTTATTCATAAGATTGTCAATATATACTGTGCTAACATGTCTTATCTTCTATGCCATCATTTTTTATATCTTAATCATTTCTTATCTAGTAGTCCTTCAAGTTACTTAGTCTAGCGTAGTACTTTTCCAATTCATTAAGTTTACATTTTAATGATATCTTGTATGAAAAATATACATTTTAAAAATTAGTTTTGTTGTGTCATAGGTTTTTAAATGCGGTACATTGAAAAACTGTTGTGAATGGACATACTTTGTTTCGATAGAAAGCATACAAAGTGGAGAGTGTGATTTGGCCTGCCATTTTCCCCTTGTAATGTTTTGTTGTTGCGAAAATTCTTACGGGTTACGCTAAACTGGCAGTCATTAGGTGTTTGGGCTAAAGTTTACAAACGACATGACTTTGTTCGCGGAGATCTGCCGAGCATAGAGTTCAAATGTGATTTCGTTTGTTTGTAAATTGTGCTAAGGCTGAAAAGAAATTCCAATCCGATCGCTGAATCAAATTAAAGGAGAATATTTACACAACTGCTTGTTATGAATATGCTAAGTATTTTGACTTACAAATATAGTAGTAGGTTTGTCCTGGTTGAAACACAAATCCGATCGGAGATGGACTGCGGACTTGAAACTTTGTCGTCAACTTCGTTTCTCTTCGTGGATTCGAACATGTGAGAACTCGTTGAATTGCTATAAAATAAAATTAATAGTTATTGGCAAAAAAGAGAAAAAATCGAAACATTTGTACAGACCACAAACATCGTTTTGGTCATACATTGTAATAAGATATGGTAGCAGTACTTTAGCTGGGCTATTATTCTAGAATTACCATTTCACATTTGCAATTCGCAGTACGTATCAAGTATATACATCATGATTTTCCCCGAAATTTTAAAATTGAGGCTACGAAGTTATCAGTGTTATCGTCGTACCTCGTGTTAGACGAGAGATTAATGTGAAGATATTTTGCGCAGTTTGAATTCTCTGCTTCAAAACGATATCCCGCATGTTCCCTTATTTGGATGTTGTAAACCGGTTAGTTGTTACATCCTCCAACAGTCCGTTGTTTATGACGATGTAACCATTTTATTGTCACATTAACATTTTATTTGTTTTTATTCTCGGTGGTTACATAGGTGATATCCCTCCGATTTATCAAGCATTTTGTAGTTCAATGTCATATATATACACTTACCTTTGGCTGCGCAGTGTGGGTATTGGTCTGCTGTGATGTTGTACAGCTCAATGTATAGCTCCTCATCGCGTGTTTTGTGGCTATGTCGGATTTTGCGTGGGCAGAGAATGTCCATCCATTCGTTTATCTTCACGTGCACTCGTAACTCGGTTGTCAAACTGAAAAAGAAGGTAGAGTGTGAGCTTAAGTCACTTTAATGAGACCACCTAAATATTGTTACTGCTGATCTGATGGCAAAAAGTTCAGCTTAAAAGTGTATACGTTATCTAAAAGCATATAGAATTCCATACAGGTTGCGATTAATTTGTTTCAACTACTGTACGTGCTCCATAGTGTAAATAAAACTCATACCACGTTTGAAGAATTTTATGAGCCGAAACGAATCAATTCGTCACGATAATTCGCAGCTCAAAACAAAGTAAGTCTCATTTAACGGTTTCAAGATTTCAAATTGTTTTATGCGATCTAATAGAATTAGGATTATGTCAGAAGCTAAGCCCGAGAAGCACACGACTTTCTCATATTATGTTTTCCCAGCCGGTTGTCAGCACCCGGGATAAAAGTATGTGTGAAAGTTGCGCAGACCTAGAGAAAACGAAGCAGACCGTATCAGGCAGATGGTTAATCCACTGCGGGGGATGAGGCAATAAGAAGAAACCTATAACGTGTTCTGACCAAAATGTCGACGACGGGGGTAAATAGATTTTCGCGATGATTGAAGGCGAATTGCAAGATAGCAACCGTTTTTAGGTCCCTAAAGACAATATTGACCGTTCGGCAAATAGTTCCATCTCATCTTAAGCGAACTTAAGCTACTGAAACATGTGGACCTTCCCATGCGAGCTACAGCCCCGCACTGGCTTGTCCATCGCCACTTTTGCACGTCTAATCCATCCTGAATGAGCGCCTTGTTTTTGGATATTTGGAGTTTAGTGCTGAAATGCC
Organism: Ciona savignyi; assembly: GCA_000149265.1. Lineage (NCBI taxonomy): Eukaryota > Metazoa > Chordata > Ascidiacea > Phlebobranchia > Cionidae > Ciona > Ciona savignyi. The sequence continues at coordinate 1,189,016 of CH002614.1, forward strand.
GAAGGTTAAGTTGAGCGAGGAAATATCCTGGCGCAGCGAAAATCCATCGGCACGCCCGTATTTTTGTACATACTTGAGTAGTATCACAAAAGCCTGATCAAATAAATTCACGGGCGGTCCATTGCCATACGATGGTGTATGGATCCCAATAGAGCATATTGGCTTTTAGCGGCACAACGAGTATGCGTCAGAAGTTAATGGAGACTGAGTGGTATACACCTATGGACCATGTGAACAATCAAGTTGGTTTAAAACACCATTTTAATACTCGATATGTGTACTGTTTCACTGCGTTGAGTCTACAAACGAATTACTTAAAATAAATCTGGAGCTGCCAGTTTAATTACTATAAGTTCTGTAAATCCTGGCAAAACGGGAACGGGTGCATCCCGGTTTGCGTGCTAGGTTACGCAACATTGTGAGCTGGTTAGGTTTCAGCAAGTGGTGAGGAGTGAGTATTAATATACGGAGCACACCACCACCCGAACACTTCAATCAAGCTTAAAAGGGTCTAGGTCAGTCCAAGGTTCCCCGGCCCTGATCGCAGGGCTTGATAAAAGTTTTCGAGGTCGACATTTCCATGGTGATGGAACAGTTGTTGAAATGCACGGGGGAAGAGAAATTTAATTTTCGAAATATCCGCCATTTTACAGATAGTTACAGTTTGTTCACCTAAACAACACACAAATAAAAAAGTGATTAACACGATGATGAAATAAGCCTCCGCTTTTCGTAAGAATGCGTCGTAAGCAAGAGGCCTCGGGCATTGTGCCAACAATTCTTGTCCACTACTTCATCAAGCAACGATTAATCATATCGCATGTCATACTAAACTAGAAATGTAAACGAATTCTGGGAAGTTGCGACTTTTTACCGGGATTAATAATCCTCTTGCCATTTAACCTGAATAAACAATAGGGGATTTTTCATGCCTAATAAATACGCATACAGATTATTTAAAAAGCCTCTGAATTCGCATTTAAATCTGTAATACAAGATTTGTAACATTTTGTAACAAAATATGACATAAAAGTTTGACGATATAGTTCCAAACACGACAACAATATTAAAACGCCAATTCCGCGAAAATCAAATGTGGTTTTGCCAAAGCTGGGTTTCAAGTGAAGCTACGAAGCGAAACAACAAGCAAGAGTGACGCAGAAAAGTGGGACCTTCTGAGCTAACCGCGCCATTCAGCCAAGTACAAGCAACTGCTGTGGCGCAAGGCAAGACCAAACTTGAATACGTATTAATATTCATCAATACTTTTTGCGACGACCAAACTTGTAGTATTTTTTACTGCTCGTTCTTCATTGGATCTTTTGTGTTTGATAAGGGCCATTGTTAACCAATATGAGTTTGTACAGAGACATATTGTCGAGAAAGACGCGGTGACGTTTTGTCCGGCGATGAGACGCTGCTATCAATAATAAAACGCAAATAAAAGTTTACCACGCATCCGAACTTTCGATTTCTTAGTTTGCACACTATTGCCGCAATTAGCGGAAATTGTGAGTAGCCAAATAATACAACAGGGAACTGCGTGGTTCTTCATTGTTAAGTTTGTTTGTTACATTCTATTTTGCAGGAAGTCACCGGTACATATAGCATGGAACAATAAGCTGTGTTCGTCTCACGTGGTGTTCCTTACACAAATAAACTACAGTTTGTTTGACCAACTAACTAGGTATCGAGTTTGGTTAACAAAAGAGACGACCAGTACTGCTAACCCTTTTGTAATCTTTAGTAAAAGGATTTTGCTTTTTACAACTCTGCGAAGGAACAGCCAGGTGCTTTGTTGCCTCTGTGATGATTAATCGGAGATCTTGTTGTTTTATTCAGAACAAATCCTACTTTCCCAAAGGTTCTACTTTGCCTTGGTTTCTCGATTTCGTGACCCAGCCAATCCCAACCCGAAGCAATTAGATTTCACGACGTGCAAAAAATAACAAGAGCGTGACACCTCATAAACCTAACACCGATTTTATTTGGCCAAAATACAATTAATCAAAGATTCTGAAAATAGTGTTGGTATATGTTTTGCATTTTCCTACAATGCTTAACAACTCAGAGGTCGATAAAATATTAAACTAATTTGCATTAAATAAGAACAATAATATCAGCCATCTTACCTCGTATTAATTTTCCGGTCCCAGTAAACAACATGGTTTGTTCTTGACATCACAAGCTTGGCAAAACTTAGCCAATACAGAAATAAAACATTTTTATATCCAAACATTCTGATTGTTTATTCACTCACTATTTTAATAGATACAAAAGCGATTACTGCAAAATAACAAACAACGATTAATTTTCTGTTATATTGTTCTATCTTATTTTGTCTTGCAGAAATAATTATGTTTAAGATTTCTGCAAGATAAAAGACATACATTCTTTAGCCTAACTGATGCTTGAAATTATTGCAATGGCTAATGCATGAGGAACATAATGCAGAGATTCCGTATACAGTTTATTATAACATTTTCCTGCGTATGGCATTGGGAAATATAATGTTGCCTGAATTTTCAGACCCTTATACACGTCCAAAGCTTGACCATATTCTCATTAACTGCCAAGTAACCAAAACTTAATTATTTTAGGCCCTCGGTCTTTACGTGTGCAAACTATGCTCGTTTCTGTGTGGTTACCACGTCTGACTGTCTTTTGATGGAACACAGACCGAACTTCTTTGTTTTTCTCTCGAATTCAAAATGAGGACGATTTAAACCGGACTGTTTGCTCTGTTGCGCACCTAGAGTGAACGTACGTAGAAATGATTGACTCGACGACCGTGTAGCTCTTATACAGCAATCAAATCACGAGAAGAAATTCATTGTTATCACTCTGGCGGTAATTAGTTCGGTGCTATCGTGATAATTAGGATTAAACTTGATCTCTCATTATCGCAATAACTTTATTTGGACAAATGGTTTCAGAACAACACACCTAGAGTGTGATGTGTTAAGTAATCTAAAGGATTTATAAAAATGATCGTAAATCTGTGTATAATCTGCTATGAAAATATAGTGACTTTGTTATAACTGACATCTTTTACTCGCGAATTTTTTGTCTGTTGTTTTTCTCATTCAGTTTCTGGAGGACACAGTTTTTATTGCAATAACCTTTTTTAACACCACACTATGTTTTACAACTTACATTGAACACTTACCAGGTTCTTATTGCATGATTAACAGAAATCGGGAAACAAATCGGATTGTATTATTGATATGCAAAAATTATCCAATTTATTTCAATTTATTTGCTCTTTCTGTTGTAGTTTGATGCATTATGGCGAAAGGCTAAATTACATGAGTACTCGCAAGTCGAATATTATGTTGATATATCGCAAATTTAATGCACTGCATTGAGCAAAGTGCCTGATTTAAATGTGAGATAAAAATACACAAATATTTAGTCATACGCATACGGCCCTTGGCTTACTAATACAAAGTTTCTTACCATATTGACTGATTACAGTTTGGTTCTTTAATATGTAAACCCATATGTGTTCGCCGAGTATATGATTAAAATATATTGTAAAAGGGCTAAAAATGCAAAAAATGGAAAACGGCATTTAAATACAAATGATTATGTTATATTTAAACCATTTAATTCAATTTTCAAACGGAAATTCACGAGAAGAATTTGTACGAGTGGTGCCCTGCGCAACCACATGGCCAACAAATCATACAATACGTGCACAATTTACAACATGCAACAATGTCGTTATGACCAGTTGCCTTCAACGTAAATAGTAAGAAATTTACTTTATTCCTCACGATTCACGTGATTTCCGTAAAACGTGAAGTTAGTAAAAGCAGGTTGGGCCTTTTCTTAGTACAAATGCACCATTACTAATTGCAACAACAATAACGCTTTCCTGTTTTCGCCAGTCGCTGACTGTGATAGAAATTACTTTGTGTCTGTTGTGTCTAAATAAATACAGCCGAGACGTACAGCGTTTATAAAGAATCGTACAAATAAGGGCAAAAGTAAAATTTTACGAAGTGCTCAATAGACAAGAAAATGACTGATGCTTCCGTACCAGTATATGATGCTACAGAGCTGAACACACAATGCGATACTTCAGGAGTGATTGGCTATGGCAGTTTCGGACGAGTTCGGCATTGTTTTCATAAGAAGCTAGGCGAAATCGCTGTAAAGTGCTTCCAGATACAAGGAACAGCCAGGGACTCAGAGCATACCAAGAAAACGTAGTATATCTTATCCATCAGCATGGCTTCTATCAAAGACTTATTCGTTCTATGTTTTCAGTGTTGCACACGAAGCTGATATACTACAGAACGTGCATCATCAAAACATTGTGCAAGTGCAGGGCATCACTGTGTGGTCAAACTGCTTTGGAATCATAATGGACTTTATGAGCGGTGGAAACCTGGACGATTTTATTTTGAATAAGAACATTGAAAAAATACCCTGGGCTTTGCGATTAAGGTGGGATTACACTTATTGGCGGCATTAAATAACCATACCTTCGCCTATTTAGTCTTTGAGACGTCGTTGTTATTAAGGTTAAAAGTTTGATGGTTTTACTGTTAATAACAAGTTTTTTCTTTAATGCCTTTTTAATCTCATTAAAAATATACTTAGAGCATGTTAAATTTGATATGTTTAGCTAAAGTGGTTCTATGATTTCATGGTTTACACAACGAAATTAGGTATATAATTACTCTTTTCAAGACTAGTGAAAGAAATGTGCGACGCCATCGCCTTTCTTCATTACTTCACCCAAAGCAAGTCCGTTGTGCATGGAGATCTAAAACCCCAGAACATTCTCCTCACTTCCGACCTGCATGCCAAGGTGGCTGACTTTGGGGCGTCCCAGATCGCCCTGTCCTCCGGAGCCGCTAGCACGGTCCAGGGAAACTCGAACAATCAACACACAGCCCTTTATTCTGCACCGGAATTCTTAGCGGATATAACAACCCCACGGACCACAGCCATGGACGTTTATAGGTACGGATATAAAAGGATGAACAGTCGTGTGGCCGAATGACGCGGTTGATACATATACTATAATGGACATAATATTATAAAATGTTGTACATAATATTATATTGATACCTAATATTATAAAAAAAACGGCTTTAGGGACGACCTCATGATGGATTCCAACTTTAGTACAGTAAAAAATAATAACATAATGGTTAATTGTTACGTTCAGTTGCTTCATTTCCATTTTTAACAAAGGTGTCCCAGATATTCAATAAACAAAACAGCTCAAATCTGTTAAGAAATCAGTAGACTTAGCGCGCCTGTCACCTAGATTTCTTGGGAGAAGATGGTTTTAATTAAACTTCACGTTTCAGTCTGGCGATGATTATCTACGAGATATTATCTCGCACCCGGGTCTACCACGGCACCGGTGTCAACCTTTCGCTTATAATCTCAACCATAATAACACGAAATCAACGTCCCGATAAGAGGCGACTGGACGAGGTTCGACTTGAGTTAACAGGGAAGTTCGACGACCTAAACATTTTTATTCTATTGAATGAGACAATGCACAAGTGTTGGAGTCAGGAACCATCCCAAAGGCCACACATAGGAACAGGTTAATAAACATATTCGAATATGAAATAATATCACCAGGGTCACAAATTTGGACCATAAAATTTAAACAAAAATTAAGAGTAAAATATATACACTTTTTTACCTATGGACTACTCAATCGTAATAAAACATTTTGTACGACTAGTCAATCGTAAATACATCGGTATGGACACCTTTCATATTTTAAATAAAATTATGCAAGACTTAACAAACATACATCTAACTGTAGAAAAATTCTACATATTTCTTTTATTTTCAGTTCGAGAAGATCTCGATGAGGAATATGGACGGTTAAATCCCGGTTTGCTACTAAAAGAAATTGGCGATGTAGTTATGGTGTTATCAGATCATATATCACTTCCAAGCTCAAAGACATTTTCTTCGCCACTGAGTTCTTTTTCCTTCCCATTTGAGAAAGCGAACGAGCGGAAATTTTCTGTTTCCACTCCCATCTCGTGTGTTGGTATGAACTTTCAATTGAACAAAAGCGAAACTTGCTGTTTTTTGTTTCTTTCTTAGAATCGTCCATCATTATGTTTGTCAACACTGAGCCAGGCTGCTGTCAAGTCATAAAGTACCGGGTGCTAACACGCAAGTTCTCCAAGCTACCGGTAATAAAACATATGTTCTGCGTTAACTTATGCGGTAGATCTTACGAAGTTTACCGCTTCGGTATTATATACGTTTAACTACGTATGTGCAAACGTTAAAAAAAATAAACATATAATATAAGGTGTATTTTAGCCGATAAAATTTACCAGCACATCCAATTTTGATCAAAATAATGACAGAAATTGGAATTTGAGTGGGAAAATTCAACAGCCACAACGCTTAACAACTGCATTTACGTCATCACGAAGAGCGGAGTTGTTAGTTTGGACCTCAATGCCGACGAACCGGCGTGGCAGGGAAAACCCCCTATGTTAAGACCGAGGTCACACGCAGCAGCAACAGTATTTCAAGGTATGTGTTAACCATATTTAATTCACAGTTCTTTTAAATATTTTTTGCAAAACTGAATAATTTAATCTACGGATTTCAGAAAGAATATTCGTGTTTGGGGGAATAGCAAACGGATCGAGTGTGGTCCAAACTATTGAATGTTATGACCCTGAATCCAATATCTGGTGTGAGTGTGGCAATCTAAGACGCAAAAGATTCGGCCACCGCGCAGTCACAGTTGGGGGTAATTTTCTTTATGGTACAATACTGTTTTTTTTAATTAAGATAAACTTTAGTCAGCATTATGTAACAATGACAAGTTCGCCTTTGGTGTGCACACGTTGAGGTCATTACGCCTTGATTTCATGCTACCTCTAAAGGATGTAATTAGAGAAACCAAACGATGAAAGAAGGGACTGATTTTAAAAATGACGACCTAAACACACATATCATCCCGCCGATGACGCATAGATATTACAATTATCCTTTTCGTTTATTTTTTTCTTCTTCCTTTAGTTTGGTCTATATCATTTGTTTTGTCGCTCAACTACAATTTCTACTTACAGATTACATATATCTAATCGGCGGTGGTAACTCAGTGGTCGAAAGATACAATCCAGTCGACTTTAGTGTTAATGACGTCACAAGAACTCCACATAAAAATGGATTTGCCACTGTTAATTGCGGCGACGTTATCTACGATATCGGTATTATACATTTTAATATATCCGTGAAAAATGAAAACCTAGACATTTAAGCTACCTATTTACATTATATACCGATAATAATTGCACTTTTATTTAAATAATGTACCATCAATTCATTCATTGGATTAATATTGTTCGTATCTTTTGTAGTTACGATATTGTTTTTTTCAGGAAGAGAAACGGAAACAGTTCAAGGTAAGCACGAATTGATGTTCATAGAGAACTGAAAAATTACGTTTATCTTATTTTAAAGACAAAACCACCAGAAAACAAGTGGTCAGGTACCACCTTGACTGTTATCAAGTCAGACAAAATCAATGGTCCAAAGGTAAAATGTTGGAAACCAACCGATCACAAGGTTTCGCCTGCTCTTTAAATGGACGAGTATATTTAGTTGGCGGGTAAGAAGCGAGTTGTGTAAAACGACCGCAGAGATAAGGCTAACTAAACCATTTATTATTCTCGTGCAGCTGGGATCAATTAACGTCATACCAATATATTGAAATGTTCGAGCCGGAGAGAAATGAATGGAGTACAGTGTCAAGTATGAACCACGGCTTCGTTCAAAGTGTTGTTACTATAAATTAAAAGCTGAATTTCGTGCAAAATTTTGTTGTTGGATCGTCCAAACTTATTAAATTACAGGGAAAATGTGTTATCTAAGGAAGTTATGTAGATACTCCAAAACAATAATCAAAGCTGATAAAATTGTTAGGCTATATTTGTTAACCGACTTCGTGTGTATAACTTATCGACCAGCCGAAGAGCTAAGTGTGTTGGTAAACGCTGAAAGAATAAAAACAGACTTTAAAAGTGACCCAAACGCACATATATTAACCCTACCCATGATGCATATATACGTGGTAGTTGCCTTTTCACCGATCAGTTTGTTAGTGGATATAGGGCATATTTTATTAAATAAATAAAATAATTTTGACCATACAAGACTTCCTGCGCGGGGTATAGGATTCAATTTAAGTTGACTAATGGTCGCAATCTGAATTATCCAAAACAGCTTGAATATTTCCCCTCCCATAACCTTGTCATTGCCCCCCACAGTAACCTACAATAACATAATAAAAAATCTGATTTTCCGATCGCTTTTTTGTCCCAGTTCGTATGTGACGTAACAAAGGAAAATGTGGAATTCTGGTATTTCCATAACATTAAAGTTAGGTTACGGAATCATTCAATTTGTTACGAATTTATAGTAATACCTGACAACAACTTATACACATTTAGCAAATTTATTACAAATTGGTTAAAACGACTGAACAACTACCATCATCACCATGTCAGCCAATGATTGTGGATTATCAATTTCTTTACTCAAAATAAGTTGAGAAATAAAATGTTATTTTTACCGACTGGCGTTATAATGGTAAGATTGTACTAGCTTTTTATAAAATTAAACTATATACAGTTTAAAACTTTACTATATTTTCCCGTGTGTGTTCTCACATACTTGGATAAACATGAATGTAATATCTTTTCCTAACTAACAGCAATGTCATTACTACCGTATATTTTTTCGATATGCATGAATAGCGATTGATGCGATCTCTATATCAACATTTTGTATTTTTATTTTGTGTGGTGCAGTAATATAATGGCACAGTTAGTATTATCACTGAAAATGCCTATTAAAAAAAGAAATAGTTGTTTATTAACCGTTATTATTAAAAAAGGAAAATAAAGGGCCACCAGCGGGGCCTTAACACTGACAATCCCTTTTAAATTTGACTGCCATCTGTAAATTTTAAAAAATAAGATCACACCTCTTCCCCTTAAACTTGTTAGGGTCTACATTATAACGATAACTAACATATTGATCTGAGTACAACTTGGTATATCAATATTTCAGGGATACTTGTATTTTTGTCATTCTTTGCTTTTAGTATTAACCATTACAGATTTGGCAGAGAAATAAAAATTTTTGAATATGACGACTACCAGTGGATTTAACTGGCCATGGCAGTACGATTTTCCTCCATTTTTCACTATGCAAAAGAACGCTGATACAAAGTTCAAGCAAACGGAAGCATGGTGTTCGCTTATTCTTGATTATCACAATCACTTCAATCTTTTTCGCTTGAGAATTGCAGATGCACTTGCTTCTCCTCTTTTTCATAACAAAGCCATAGATCGCCGGATGTCAAAACAAGCAGTTTTGGAAATATTGGACATTCTGAATAAAAAGGGAAATGTAGAATGGGAGGATAAAGAAAAAACAAGTTGCCGTGTATTTTGGAAGACAACTGCACAATGGGCGGATATTATTTTCAAATGGGTTAATGAAATAGGACTTAATAACACTGTTTGCACATTGCATGAGATTACCAATGGACCAAACTCAACAAACCAAGAGTTTCACAATTTAGATGCACAAATTCTTGTCGATGCGCTTAAAATCTTACAAACAACTGGCAAGGCGGAACTTATTGGTGAAGACGGTGTCAAATTCTTTTCTTAATTTTTTTTCATGTATTTGACCTATTAGCCTTGTTTAGATAAAGTTTACTTGTTTGAAACTTCTAATGCTGCTAATTATATTTATGCTTTGTTTCTAATTTTCTTGATTTTAATTTTGTCATACGACTATATTCAGGCTACCAGTATCATCATTTTTAAACAACATGGCATTAACATTAACTTTTTGTTTCGCAAATAATTAGATAAGTGTACACAACTTGTACACCACTATTCACTTGAACATACATAGTGTACCTTCATAACAATTTTCGATGCTGGATCTAGCATTATGAGCATTCTTATAGCTCTGGATTATCATAGACTTAGTCAGACGACCTTTGATCTAAGTTAGACCGCATGGGAATATTTTTGTTTGTATAATGGGTAATGTACTATCATGTTAAATGTATTTGTATGCATGGTTTGTTAATGTTTATACCTATTTTTAGTCAATAATTGGTTAATGTTTTTTAGGATATTCAAGATGAGATATATGTTTCCTACCCTAATATTAATAATATTGGTACAATCTGTAGTCCTAGCACTCCTTAATATTCTTCTTGTGCGTATTGCCAGTTGTCCAATTTTATTTTAAATTATATCCACATATTTCTTAGATATCTGTAATAGTTGTTAATGAATAGGTAGTTTTATTAGACTTTAACATGTCAACTGAAGTGGTTGTGATTCTCGATGCTGGTTCGCAATATGGAAAAATAATTGACCGAAGAGTTCGAGAGCTGAATGTCTTCACACAGATTTTGCCGCTTCAGACATGCGCGTCGGTAGTAAAGGAGATTGGATGCCACTGCATCATTATTTCAGGAGGGCCATCCTCCGTTCACAATGGTGAAGCTCCTGATTTCGACCCGGAAATTTTTAATCTTGGAATCCCTATACTCGGTATTTGCTATGGAATGCAGTTGATCAACCAAACATTTGGTGGGACTGTGGAAACTAAAGTTTTCCGTGAAGACGGCATGTTTGAAACCGAACTAGATAGAAGTTGTCCAATTTTTAAGGATCTTAATCAATCTCGTCAGAGTGTTCTACTCACCCATGGGGATTCAGTGCATCAGGTCGCAAAAGATTTCTCCATTGTTGGAAAATCAAGTTCCACAGGTAAATAAGCAGATTTAGAATTCAGAAAATCTAATCTAATTCTGCTTTTTGTTTTTTAGATGGTTTGGTAACTGCCATTGCAAGCAATGATAAGAAAATCTACGGAGTACAGTTTCACCCTGAAGTTGATCTCACAATCAACGGAAAACAAATCTTAAAAACTTTTCTTTACAATATCTCAGGTAGTACAGTCATTTTAAATCAGTGGTTCTTAAACTTTTTTAGTCGCGCCTCCTTTGAGATTTGTGATTTATGCTCACGCCTCACCTACTCAAAAATCAAATTTGCGAAAAATAGAACAATAATTTATTTGCCATAACCCTGCTTAGTGTGAAGGATGCAACTGTTTTTAGGGAAACTAGTCGTTTAATTCGAGGCTTTGTTGAAGACAACAAACATCGAAGATCCAGTTTGTTACGACATTTTGTCTTTATACTCACAAGTGCAGAAAATCCACTTTTACATAAATATGTCACTGTCATGCTCGCGCCCCCCTTGAGAAGCCTTCACGCCCCCCAAGGGGGGCGCGCCCCCCAGTTTAAGAACCCCTGTTTTAAATAATATATATATTAGTAGTAGTAGTATCACAACATTGTTTAAATAGTATATACATTTTAATTTTTAAACTTAGTTTTAACATATTGGATTGAACATTAGTACCAGTATATTAGACCTCAGTCCTAGACTTTTTATAACAAGTTGCTTTTGTTTTAATAAAAGTATATTTGCCTATTGTTGTCATTAATCTCTAAGTCAAATCTTTGTTTAAAGGTTTGAAAGGTAATTACACTGTGACGAACAGAGAGGCAGCTTGTATTCACAAAATAAAAACTATGGTTGGTAAATCAAAGGTTCTAGTTCTTGTAAGTGGTGGTGTGGACTCTACCGTGCTCGCCACTCTCTGCTATAAAGCACTTGACCCATCGCAGGTTAGTACCGTAGTATAGTATTTGCATATTTATTATAGGTCAGCATGATAATGTTTATCCATGTTGATGGGAACATACAAAACATAAACCGGGGATTTATTTTCACATCAAGTACAGTTTATTTTTTAGTCTGATAAGTAAGTAAACAGAAAATAAGAATAGATTTTTTAACTATAGAAATCACTTCGAAGCAAGGATGAGGTTGAGACCAACCAGAAGCCTAGTTCGATCTTCACCCTGACCCCTTTTAAAATATTCTCTGTTAGTTTAATCTGCTTAAAATATGTTGCAACGATCTAGTGTATTCCAATAGAGCATCATTGAAAAACCTTATATTAATTATACTGTTTTCTCTTTATAAGTGGGTACAAGGTAATCCTACGATCACACATGTTACACTAACTAAAATTTACCCAAAAACACAGATAATATGTCTTCCCATTTGTATCCTATTCCAATAAAAAAACCATGAGTTTAATAGGTGGTGGCAATCCATGTTGACAATGGATTTATGCGAAAGAATGAATCCCAAGAAGTCCTAAAGGCTTTAAAGCTAGTTGGTGTTGATGTGAAACTTGTTTGCGCAGCCAATAACTTTTACAACAGTACGACTACATTGCATGTCAAACATGCCAAAGGAAAAGAACGAAAGGTAAATGTAGATCTGTTATTTTTAGCAGGAGGTAGAATTAATTAACGAATGGTACCAAATGGTAGTATATTTGTATACTTTAACTAGTATAATTCGTCCTGCCAGTTTTACTCTACATATTTACATGAAGTTTTTTATACATTTTTCCAATTTCCACCCTAAACTAATTTGCTCAGGTGATATCTCGAGTTCTTTCTCAAACCTTGTTCCCCGAAGAGAAACGAAAGATAATCGGAGATACATTTATGAAAATTGTTGATTATGAAGCTCATGCAATAGGTCTAACCATAGATGACTGCTTTCTTGCTCAAGGTAGGGCATGGAAAAATCATACAGTTAATGATAATTTCATAATATTCTTTGATAACATATACTACTTGTGATGAAAATGCCAAACAGCAAATTAAATCAAGTTAACCATATTTTAGTGTCTTAGCCTATTAACTCTGTAAAAAAGTCCTAAAGAATTTGATAAAAAAATCTTTAGAGACATGTCATTACCGGAAATCAATATCCCAGGGACTCTGAGACCTGATCTAATTGAATCAGCATCCAAGCTTGTAAGTTCAAATGCTGATGCAATAAAGACGCATCACAACGATACTGAACTTGTCCGGGCGTTAAGAGCAAGAGGAAGAGTGCTTGAGCCTCTGCAGGACTTCCACAAAGATGAAGTCCGCATTCTAGGACGACAACTTGGTCTTCCTGAAGATACTCTTATGAGGTAGAATGCTTGTCCAACCAAAAATAGCAACTTTTTAGTATGTTTTTTGTTACAGACACCCTTTTCCTGGACCAGGGTTGGCAATCAGAGTCATCTGTGCAGAAGAAGCATTTTTATGTCCGGAATTTTCCCAAACGCAAACATTACTGAGACTGCTCTCAGGTTACTGCCATTCAATCAACAAGCCCCATGCATTACTACAGGTTTGGGTTTTTTTGAACTGCTTTCTTAGTTCTTTACATTAAAGAATACTTATTTAAAAAAAAGAGTAGGCAGGAAACAACGGTAGTTAAAAACATGTCGGTAAATACATATCACATAATGGGAGAAATAGTGATAGGCAGTTAAACCTTACATTAAGCAAATTAAATTGCAGCAGAGAACCTTTTTAAGTCAATAGTAATAACATAAAAACCTTAAATAAAGGTGTGCAAGCTTGGCCTAAAACTGAGAGGGAAGCTGGCTTTATAAGATTAAAGTAAAAAAAGAAAAACCCACTAAAATAAAATTCCACCGGTGGTTAAAAACTGTTTTAAAGGTTTATCTTTACATTATGTGTTGCTTATTCATTTTTGCTCCGCTTGTTAGCTTTAGCGGACATTGCATCAGCCCAGTGGGTTATTTGATTGTAATAAAACTGAAAAAACTTAATTATATATCGGTACAACAATAGCATGGTGATCAAAAGTAAATCTGGTCACCGGTGTGCTAACCCCTATTGTATTTTGCCATTCACAGTGATAAAACAACTTATCCTATATTATGTTTTTTTTTCTTAATAAACATTTATAATAGCAGCTTTATGGTATTGTTACAGAAAATCCATGCAGTTATCACATCTGAAGAAGAACGTGAAATGCTGCGTAAATACACAGACCGCTTTCAAATGAAAGCAGTATTGTTGCCTATTAAAAGTGTCGGAGTGCAGGTAATAATAAAGTACCACCTTTCTGCATTTAGCTTAGGTGTAAAGTTGCACAACTTTAGACCTATTATTTAATACATATCATATATGCATTAAATCAAACTATTAGCTGTAAAACAAAACAACTTTTATTCATAAAGCAATGTATAAAGTGGCCAACATTTCAGGGAGACTGCCGTACATACAGTTATGTTGTTGGTTTGTCTTCTGCTGAGGCAAAACCAGACTGGGAAACCCTGTTTTTCATGGCAAAAACAATACCTCGTATTTGTCATAATGTTAATCGAATAACCTACATATTTGGTGAAGCAGTTAATGACCAAATTCAAGTAAGTTTAAACTGCTCTTTGTTGTGATTCTGTTTATCAGTTTTATTTTAACTCATTACTTCTAATTCAGTTACCCTGTTTATTTTAATGGATTATTTGGTATATATACTTGCTTTATCATTGCTGTTTTAGGATGTGACACCCACAATATTGTCGTTCAACGTTCTCTCTACATTACGTCAGTGTGACAATATTGCTCACTCAGTTCTGGCGCAACACAATGTAGTGAACAAAATAAGTCAGGTAATAACAATTTGTCAGTCAATATCCTTATGCCATTTTTTACCAATTGATCACTTTGCTTTATGCATAAACTATTTTGATGGGGAATAAGGGCTAATGGTTAGTTGTACTCCAATTGTGAGTAAAATGTTTGCTTAATGTAACTCTGTCTGCATATTTAAAGCTATTGCATGTTTTGACTATTAGAAAAATATAAAATTTTGCCTATATTGAAGGTGAGTCAAAAAGGAGAGCATATTTAACAGGTAACAGTTCATGTTGGATTAATAGAGCTATTGCATTGTGTATGATTGAGACGTCCCTTCAGTTTTAATAAAACTTCAAACTGGGTTCAAACGATGTCTTCTTACTGCCCTGCCCAAGAACACACTGTACTAGCTATCGACTAATTTCGATACTTTAGGCAGAAATGTAATTCCCAAAGCTCCAATATTGTAATATGTATACTTTAAGAAATTCAATTTTTTTTAGATGCCAGTTGTTCTTATTCCTTTACATTTTGATCGAGACACTCTATGCCGAGGACCTTCTTGTCAGCGCTCGGTTGTCCTTCGACCTTTTATTACCAACGACTTCATGACTGGACTTGCTGCTCAACCTGGAAAGCACATCCCAGAGGAAGTGGTGCTAGAGATGGCTAAAAACATCAAATCGGTTCCTGGCATATCCCGGGTCCTGTATGATCTCACATCAAAACCACCTGGAACCACCGAGTGGGAATAGCAAAGATATATTTGTAAACGATAAACAGCAAATGAGTTATAACCGTGCATTAAATGGAATTGATTTTAAATGCTTCTATTACTTTTTGCTGCTTGGTTATTATTTTTCAACTATTACAGTGACGTTATGTGATTTTCTTGTATTATTGTTGACTACAAAGAAGACTTACTCGCATAAGTGCACACCACGCAATGACACACTTTTGAGAAAAGATGAAAAATCTATTGCAATCATTTGAATTTGAAGATGTATAAATATTGCACAAAAGATTAGGACACAGCTAGTACATTTATGGTCCAGGGTAATCCATTGGATCATGGGAAGTGTGTAGTTCAATGGTATCTGGCATTGAACTTGAAGCTGCTTCACTGTCACGGAATCCTTCACTCACTCTTTCTTTGCCTGCTATTCTCAGAATAGCAACAGCATCGGGATTCTTGTCAATTACACTTGTTCCACTCTGTAATGTAATACAAAGCTTTTTGGGGGACTTTAAGAAGGTGTGCTTGGGCAAGGCACGTCACAGGCTTTATATTAAGGAATTTGCAAAGATTCAGAAAGCCAGACGATTTTAAACCCATCCATGTTGAATCCTTGCAATATTTAAAGAAGCTGCACAATTATTTAGTTTATTTTTTACATTCTATTAAAAACAATAATTAAAGAAACGTACTTAAAATATATCAAAGGGCAAGTGAGAAAAAGCAGCTATCGAAAAACAAAATAAATGAAAAAATATTTAGAACATATACGGCACCATAAAACCCAATTAAACAGATTTGAAAGTGCGAGTAAATATTTTGTTCCAATCCGCATTACCTCCTCTTCATCCTCATCTTGGATGGGCTCATCCCCAACACCCCACACCTCCAGAGCATCAATTGAAAATGTGTCCTCGCAAGATAACTGGGGGCTTTCGTAGGTTGTACATTTCGGTTTAGCTTTACTGTGGCCTTTCCCGAAATCAGAGCTCAACCACAATCCATAATATTCGTGTTGACCTCCCAAACCCTAAATATTCAATGGCAAGGATTTGAGTAAATTAACAAAAATTGATGTGACTTATGAAAACACAACTGACTACATAACAAATCCACACTCAAGTCAATCCAATCAAAGAATATTTAATTTTAAAACTAAGTATATGGAATTAATCACACTATCCACCCATTTATATACAAATATATATTACAATTCCGTTGGGCATGGTTTCTTGCCCAATGTTGAGGTAAGCGTAGTGATCATTGTAGCCAGTTGTGTTAAAAACTTCTAACTTGGGTTTCATCGTAAAAAGGAAAGAAGTTTCTGAACCTGGAACAAAAAACTGTTGCCACGGTGGATTCATCTATAAATTAAAAAAAATAGAATGCAAATTGGTATACCTTGAAACTGGGAGCTAAAACTCAGAGATGATGATATAAAACCACCGAAAACATTTCCTGCTGCCTCCCTTACTACTATCACAACTGGTCCTTTGTTTATGATTTCTGAGGACAACTTGGAAAAGCTTTCTCCTTGGAAACTTGTTGAGTACAGGAATCTCCATTTATGTTGAAGAGTAAGTGGAAGGTTGGAGTTGAGAAATATTAAATCAGAAGCTTCTAGAATACTTGATTCAGGTGTAACGTTGAACTTTCCTGGAATTTCAAGGTCGGGCAGGAAAACTGGAATCGAACCAAAAAGTTCCTAAAAGAAACAAAATTAAACATTGTGCGCAGAGGAAAGATTCATATTTTAGTTAGACTACCTTGGTTACAAAATCTGTTTTGCCGAAAAACACATTTTGACAAGCATGAGACAGCAGCTCAACCAATAAAGGTGAATCATGGAGGATTTTGTTCAGTTTTTCAATGTCTAAGTGTTCACTGTTGGTTGTCAGTCTGGCAAAAAATCTCCCATTCGATTCCTTTGAAATTCCAAAGCGTTTGATTGAATTGTGGTCAATACAACTCAGTGCTTCTTCACAGAACTAGGAAAAGTGTTTTAAATGATAAATCATGGTAAAGTTCTAAATGTAGTGAAAGTGGAAGAAACTAAAGAGAGATGCTTTTTGTATTTTTTTAAGTCTTTACAAGATGCTGTTTGTATTTTTTTAATATGGTTAATCTTTTCATAAGTATACTGGTTACTGGTTAATCCGACCAGTTAGCTCAAATGATAAGGGCATCGGCATCTGCAGACACCGGTTGTCTGATCAAAACAATCTGCTGGGTAAAATATGTGTCCCGAGAATAAAAATTAAGTATCCTGTCCTATCTTGCCAAATAGCTTAGTGGGAATAGCCTTACAGGCAAAGGTTTAGGATTAAAATTGATTGCTGCCAGTCCATTAGTTATATTATTAGACAAGGCACTTTGCCGACATTATCTGAACCCAATGGAGTAATGGAGTGAACTTAAACAGTAGTAGTTTATCCATAATATACAACGCACTGTAATAGCTTCAGATCGTAAGTGCCAGTTTTTAGACAGTAATCATGGATACGTCCTTCAATGCCATTTTACCATGTGCCAGGATGAAATTGACACACTAACATCCTTCTTATCCAAATAGAATCATGGGAATGTTTCTTTTACCTTTTTTAAGTCAACAATTGCCAAATCATCCTCACATGGACTTAATATCTGATAAACAAATTCTGCAATTTGAGGTTGGCCACCCTTGGTGATTTTAGCAATCTCATTTAACAACAAATTGCCACAATTCACTTGAGTATCTGGTGAAGAGCAATGAATTTCAAGAAATGACATTATTTGGCCAGCTCTCTTTTCCGTAAAGAACTTCAAAAGGTGAACCTATCGAAAAACATCAAGTTTCACATTTATATATTTAATTGTACTTCATTATACATTTCAAAAAAGTATGATTTGATAATTTTAGAGAAAATAAATTGGAATATATATATGGTATGCTAATTCATTAGAAATCATGAAGGTATAAATTGTTTCTTCTGAGGAATTTGTAATAAGGAGAAAATAAGCTTTTTAATAGTAACTGAAAATCATCATGTCGGAGTATTGAAGAAGGTTGATTGTTTAAAATCAACCACTTATTAATTATAAAATGGGCTAAGGCATTGATGTTGGAACCTTAATGGACAAAACACATCAACATCCCTATTCTATGCTTCCTAACATAAAGTATCCCAATCGTCACCCTGCAGGTTAGGTTTATATCCAAACTGTTAAGACAGGGAATTCTGAGAAATGCACATATTTCACTGGCCATTACATTTTCCCACAACTGGACATGAGCATTTGGACTATGCAATATTTTACGGGTTAACCCAATTACTGTGCAGTTTTCAACTCTACTATTCTACATTACTTTCGATGGCTCTTTAATTTAAACCAATATACATTTGGACAGATTTAGATTTTAGTGAACCACAATTTTAAACTGTATGCAATTCCTGAAAAACCGTTAACCGGTCAATTAATTTTCTTCATCAGATTCAAGGTAATATGCACAGCCCTTATGAGCACTCATCTTTGTAAACCTAGTTACACTAAGAAGAAAAGTATGCTCTAATTAAAGGTTTAAACTGGGACTACAATATAATTTTTTAAATTAAAAATAAATCACCTTTAAATTTTCCAGACATGCCTTAAGATCCCCTGAAGTACTTTCATTCAATTTCAACAACTCTTTTAAAGAATGGACCTCAGATGAAGACAACAACTTTACATATTCTCCTGAATCCGATTGGTCTACTTTGCTATGACTTTGTCCCATTTTATGCACTATTAGTTATATCTGCATTATATACAAAACTGCAAGTTACCTAGGGAGGATTAACCACATTACTTTAGGAAGTAGTAATTTCAACTAATGTTGTTTGCTAATAAATGTCTTCAACAATAACACAATAGGACTTCATTAATAAAGAATCACCGGCTGAATTTCACTTAGTGGTACCATTTCTGCTTTTTTCAAATCGAAATATGTTGTGAATAACAGGTTTTGTTTTACATGTTTGGTGGTGAATTGGTGAGAAAATAGTGTCCCTACATTATCATACCATCATCCAAGTGATCTATGATTATGAACATAAAAAGTCGCCAAAAACAGGAAAGGCAAAGAACAAGTAACATGCTCATCTATATTATTTTTATTGTTTTTTTAGGTTAGATTAAAACCTTTCAACACTGCGACTGGCAACTGCACGCATGTTACCATACACTTTAGAAGGTGGGCTACCTAATATTAAATTACAAATTGCAGTTCGAGCCAGGCGAATGTTTTGATATGATCCTAGAATATGAATATGGGTATCAGCCAGCACAATTCGAGTTTTTGTAACATTTTCTATGGTGAACTTGGTCCGGCCACCAGAGCCAGCAACACGACCGATAGCTCTTGATAGATGATCGCCCTTAAGTCTCTTAACATCTGTTACTTGGAAAGATTCAAGAAAGAGTTCATCCAATCGAACCAAAGCGAGAGAATCCTCGACAGAGAACCCCAAAACAAATGCCTTCACAAAATCTGCTGCTCTTTGCAGAGATCCAATATCAGTCGTCTCAGGACTAGTTTGTAATTCTACATTTCTACTTTTTAGATTAAATCGAATTTGAAGACGCAGGTTTTCAACAATCGGGGTGTAAATCTTCATCCAATTTTCTTTTAGGGGTGTGTATCTATTTGATGGGATTGGTATTTTGCGAAAACTTGATTTCCCGGATAATAACTTCTCACCACTAATACTTGGAAAATGAGGTCTTTTGGAGTCTTCTGTCTCCATGTTGGCAGCTTTCAATTTACGCTTCCGCGATTGAACAACGGTAAAGTTTGTATTTTGATTCTCTGATGAGTCCGGGACAGTATCCATAGTTTATTAAAATATTTACAGTAGTCTAAGCAAAATACTAGGAATCGTCCTAAAAAGCAAATTTTATGAAGTAAAAAAATATTCAATTTGATTTTTTTTTTATCATATAATTATTTAGTAGAACAATGTGGCATTCATCTATTAAAATAAATTAGTTAAACTACGATAATTTTCGACGAAAATGCGCCTTGTTTTCAAATCAAATTTGGCATTAGGACGGTGCGGCGCGCTATCCTGACCTTAATCCAACTAACCTAACGTATAGCATACGTTACAACACAAGTTAATTATTGCAAATTGTGATATGCCGCTCAACAGTAATCGGCTAATCGCACATAAACACTTTTGGATTACTCAGTTGTAATTTGTGCTCAGATTGTCACGTGCATGAAATAAGATAGAAATATGATTTCTATGTGGTTTTATGTTTTCTATGGTAATAACAGTTGCATGACATAAAATTTAGAATATTTAATTGTTTGATTGATTTCAGCTGGAATATAGATAGTGTTAATTGATTTGCTTATAGGTCGTCATTAAAATAAATTCTGACTGTTTAAAGGTTATAATAGTTAATATTAAAAAACAGTACGACTATGTCTGCTTTAGTACAGGGACTATAGCCGCTATTTGAAATACTTCTATATGACGTACACATTGCACAATAAAACAGCACAATTTAAGGGAACCAGTAACAGTCGGTGTGAAACATGACATGTGCATTCACAAACGAACGAAAATGCAAGCCAAAATTTAAAAAATCATTAAAAATATAAAATACTGTATGGTTTGTTTTAAAATAATAAAAAAATAAAAATAGCAACAATGCAAGTAGACGTTTTAATGGTACTGTTACACAGACAAGATTATATCAAAAACCATTGACCATACTGAAATTAAAATGTTTTATAATTAGATTTTTTATAATTCCGACTAAAGGTACCCCGGTAGTTAAGTAAACTATGCATACCCTTACTTCAAATTTGCAAAATTGTATTTTGCACAGCTGCGATCTGAGTGTTTGTTGGCATAAGATAATCTGATTATTACTTGCATATGTATGATAGCATCCTGTAGTTTTTTCACCTACCAAGATGATGTTAAAACAATTCCCCTTCATTCAAGTCAGGCCTGGTGACTTCACCAACTTTTTATAACATTGACAAAATAACACATTTACATAAATTTATCAGTATATGTAATACATAAAATTGCTTTATATTTTAGTGCATTGGATTAAACGAACTGATAAATGATATTTCAGTGTGGACTTTTTTATAGTCTGTAACCACTATGATGATGAGTGAGCAGTTGGTCCTGGAAGAAGATTATGATGAGAATTATGTCCCATTGGAAGAAGAAGTTCAAGAATATGCCAGAGTCATCGGCCTAGATCCTGAGGAGGATGCTTCTCTAATGTGGATTGCAAAAGAAGGAATAAATGCTCCTCTACCACCAAACTGGAAACCATGTCAAGACACCAATGGAGATATTTATTATTTCAATTTTGAAAATGGAGATAGCATCTGGGATCATCCTTGTGATGAGTTTTATCGCGCAATGGTGGTAGAAGAAAGACAGAAAAAGGTTTTAAAACAATCGACACAGCCTGCTAATGCAACCGGAAAAAAGAAGGATAAAGATGGAAAATCTACTAAAAAGAAGAAGAAAAAGGATAAAACACTAGAACTAGCACCACCAAAACTTTCTGGACAATTAAATCCTTTAAAGTTAAATGACTCACTTGGATCGGTTGGTTCTCTGGGGCCTTTAGGTGGATCAGTGAGCATTGGAGCTTTATCAGGTGGGCTTGCTCCTTTAAAGGGAGTAGGTCCTAGAGCTTCCTCTATTCCTGGTATTAACAGTACTGGTGCTGGATTAGCATCTCTGTCGCCATTGTCAAAGCAACCTGACCCTTTGGGACTGACGGGTAGTTCTTTAGGAAGTACCTTTGACGCAGGGAGGATTAACTTGGATAACCTGGAGACAAAAGATCTTGAGCAAACTGCTCTGGAGTATCAAGCATCTGAGGAAGATTCAGAGGAGATTAAAGATGAGATGGATAAAATGATCATTTCTTCAAATTCAGATGAGTTGGAAAGCAGTGTTGGTAAAAATTCTAATGACTTTGGTCATGTCATGGATATTAATGAACTTGAACCTGTTCCGGATCAGACACCCGAAAAGAAATCTGAACTTGGAGTGTATTTAACTACAGGTAATGGTCTCAAAGAGCCTGTGATTGAAAGGAAGATGCAGCACAACCCGCAACCAGGTGAGGCAGCGGCACGTGCAGCGGAGAAAAGAATGTATGGTTTAGAATCACTAAAATCTGCCTCATTGCCAACAATTTCATCTGACAGTGATTCTGAGAGTGAAAAAGCAGCCTTACCAGAAAAAGAAGTTGACGTTAAAATGAAGAATTTGGAAACAGAAAAGGAAAATGCGTTGGAAGAGCTAAAAATGACTATAGAAAAAGAAATTGAGAATGAAAAATCTAAACTTCAAAAGAAGAAACTAGAAGATATTGAAATGCTAAGGAGGAAAGTAGAAGATGAAATACTGGAGGAGGAAGCACATTTAAAGGAAAAACAAAGCACGGAATTGATCCGAATGCAGCAGAGGATTCGTTCGGAAACTGAGGCGGAAATTGGCAAAATAAAACAGGAAAGCAAATCAAAAATTAACGAAGCTGATCTAGAATACCGAACGAAAGAAAATAAATCTGATTTAGATGAAATGATGATGGAACTTAAAAAGGAACTTTCTGCAAAAAAAGAGGAATTGGAAGATGACAAAAGAATTAAATTAAAAGAGATTGAGGAGGTTCAACGAAAAGAAACTGACGAAGCTATTTATGAATTGCAGAAAACTTTAACTGAAGAGAGGCGTAAGCTTTGTGATCAAATGAAAGAAAATCAAGAAGCTGAACTGCATTCCTTACGTATCAGATTGGAGGAAGTTCATGAAGAAGAGAAGCAACAGTTAAAGGATAATAAGCGGATGGCGAGTGCCGTCAGTAGTGAACAAGAAGTCAACCTTCGGCATGTACTGAATGATAAAACCCAACAGCTGCATGAGGAACACAAAAGAGAATTACAAGAAATCAAGCAAAACCATGAAGAAAGAATGAGAAAACTTCAAGAGAGGAACAATGCTGAGTATCATGAACAAGTCAGTCTGCTGCGGAACCAATCTAAAAAGGGAACTTGATGCTGAGCTTGAAATATTAAGGAATGAGAACAACAGCAAATTTGAGGCTGAAAGAACAAAGTACAAAGTTGCACTTGATGAATTGAGAAATGACCAGGAGATGCTAAACTTGCGAAGGTCACAGTTGGAAAATGAACAAAAGAGGATTGGAAATGTAGAATTGAACCTGCAGAAGCGATCTATTGCAAGTCATGATGTAATGTCTGCACCAAGTAGTCAATCAAATCCTTTGGAGGTTAAAGATTCAAATGCTTCAGTTGTGAATGAGGAAATTCAAAAGTTAAAAACTCAGCAAGATAGTTTAAGAAAAATGATTGAAAATCTTCAAATACAAACACAAACTCCGAGATCAGTGACCAATAATTTGGAAAATCTAAAAGTAGAAGATTTGGAGCCACAAGTCAATGGTTATGCAAATTCTATTCACAAGTCTGCTTCAGCTCCAAATGGACTCTCCAGTCCACCACCTAATTCACAATTTTTTTCCGAATTGCCAAAGAACGCTTGGCAAAAACAGCAAGAAGAAATACAGAAAGCAAAGGAGTTTTTACATCACCAGCAGACGTCGAAAGACAGTATTAGAGGACTTTCATGGTCCAAAACTATTCGCGAAGCTGATCACGAAGCACAGAGTAATGCAACAAGGCAACTGCTTGGCGAATTAAAGTCAAGTCTAGAAAGAGAACCATTTACGAATAACGACCAAGTTTTAAATAGGCCAAATGAAGAAGTTGGCTATGAAAGGTGGTTTGATCAAAAAACAAATGATCCCAAGAGTGCAAGATTTCAGCAACAATCTTATTCCAGAAACATTCCACATTATGCTACAGCAAATAAGACAAACAATCAGCAGGAACTTGAAAGTTACCTTAAAAACGTTGACCAGAAGCTGAACCACATAATGAAAGTCATTTCCAATAAAGACCACAGTGCAAGAACAACTCCTGCAGTAGTCAGGTCATCATATGTTGCTGATGTTGTTGAAAATGAACTGGTTAGCAAATGGAAGAAATACTTCGGCAGACACAGTATGATGGGTGTACCACAGCCTAAGGAAACCATGTTCGATAGAAACCAATTCCCATATTGGAGATACATGTCTGGTCGTCAACTTATGGAAAATGGTGGTAATGTTCTAAATGAGGCCAACCATATCACATCACAACTCTTTGATAAACACCACCACAGTGTTCAATCCCCCCGAAGTCGGGTAAAGCTTATAATCGATAGTGACACAAATGAAATTCGGGCCGTTTCCCCATGAAGTGAATCTGTTTGCAGCAAACTTGTAGTCTTTCAACCATGAACTGAGCATTAATTTTGCACTACTAGAAAGAACACACAATTGCTTTGCTAATAGTACACTTTATTAATATACGGGTAAGACGTACGACACACCAGTACTTTTGTTACTTAACAAATTTATCACATTTTATGGTAGCTCTTTTTTCTTTATATGTATGTATTGTACAGTTCCCTTTCGTGACTTCTTTTACTATTTCGATTTCAAAAACTTCTATATATATGTATATATAAATGTACATAATATACACTATTTTTATTACATTATTTTCGTTTTTATTTTCTGTCTACACATCTTTTAAAAACTAAAATGCGTCTGTGCCTTTGTCAGTATCCTTGCTAATCTTCCCAAATTTTCATTAACGTCAGCCTAATTTGTTTTGCCCAAATTGATATTTGGCCCATTTCTTTAAATCTATATAATTTCTGTGTTTGTATTAACTAAAACTCAAGTGTTATATACTTTAATCTATATAATTGTTATATATATATTACATATTGTATCAATACATTTGTCATGATGTCTGAAATTTTATACCTAGTTTTTAAACATTATTTATAGCACATCTTCCAATGGTAGTTATAACTTGTAACACAAAATGAGGTGATGTACTGTTAACTTAATGCAAACATTCTTACTTTAAAGTGTTTTCTAGGTACAAAGGGTATCAGTGGTAATAGGTTCATAAAATCTAGGATGCCGTCTGCTTGTTCATCATATCTGGATGATATTGAGGACATTGTTTCGCAAGATGTAAACACTGCCAGGCCCATGATACACAAAGGTGTCGTACCACATGCAAAACGAAGTGGAAAAATCGTACTTGCTAAACCAGATTTTAATTCTATTACACCAGAGAAAGAAATTGAAAGGTACATTTTTCTTTTCTATAGCACAGCTTAAACTATATATAGATACATATCTATTTTATAATTGCTGATTAATTGAAGATTAATTAATTAAAATTATCAAAAGTGTTTGCTTTTGGTACCGGTAATTTTTAATTTTTATTTGTACTAAAATAGGTAGGCTACTCTACTGTAATAGTAAGCATTATAAACTATTGCATAATCACAAAATCCGGTTGCTGAAATATTTTTTTGGTATTTTAACCTATGAGATCCAACGTCATATCCTATTCTTTTATGTTTCACCATCCAAATATGAATTAAACTTTGCTTTTTGGAACCATCCAACATTTTAGTTCTAACACACATGCCGCTTTTTCATTGGTCAGACAAATTGTGACTATTTCCTACTTCTTACACATGTATATTATATTTTATATAGGCCTAGTAAATATATATCTATAAATATTATATTATATATATTATATAAAATGTAAAAATCCAGACCACATTACTCGATTCCCACAAATGATGCTTTTAAAATGATTTGTTGTGTTTTTTTGCTATAATATTCGTGGTTTAAATGAGTTGATGGTGACTATCATTTCTTATTTTGTTTGTTTATATTTTTGTATAAGTGTAGAGTAATGTTTAACTATTTCTGCAATGCAGCAACATACCAGGAACACAGACAATCTATGTGAAAACATGGGGTTGCACACATAACTCATCAGACTCTGAGTACATGGCTGGCCAGTTAGCTTCATATGGCTACAATGTTGTTACAGGTACATTGTAAATGTTTTAATATAAAGTATTTTACAGTGCAATAATACAAGAGCTTTAATTGATGGTAAAGATATTTGAATTGATAAACAATTTTTTTATTGTTTAAAAAATAACAAATACTTCTAATTTTAGTAGATTACTAAGGAAAACAGATCCGCTAACATTTATGTTGTACATAAAATGAGTAATTGAAAGCATATTTGTAATGTTTATTAAACCAACTATCGAACAATAGAAAATGGGGAACATGCTGACTTGTGGCTGCTCAACAGTTGCACTGTTAAAAACCCAGCAGAAGATCATTTTCGTAACATGATCAGGTATTGAAATTCTTTTATGTTTACCCATTCTCTTTGTGTTTTGTATAGTTCGATTGTTTGTTTTTGTTTTTAATAGTTTTCCTATAATTTGGTTGTAAAAGTTTGCTGATTCAATTTTTTTTAAAACCATCAAAATTGCGGTGTACATTCAAGAATCAAGATTTAA
This sequence comes from Ciona savignyi, assembly GCA_000149265.1. Classification (NCBI taxonomy): domain Eukaryota; kingdom Metazoa; phylum Chordata; class Ascidiacea; order Phlebobranchia; family Cionidae; genus Ciona; species Ciona savignyi. The sequence goes on from CH002614.1 coordinate 1,215,828, forward strand.
ATTCGATTTAAATATGAAAGCATTCAAAATTATTTTTTGAGACTAACAAATATATATTAAGTGCTTATTTTCAAAAAAAGGTCTAATTTAATGTTATAAAAATGACCCTATTTTAACATACATAAAATTCTAATTTTCTTTATTAAATTATTTAAAATTAGTGATTAAAGTATAATTTTAGAAAACAAATTGATTTGAATAAGGACATCTCTACTTTTTATTAATATTCATGAATACTAGTATCAGAGATAATTAAGTACATTTTGCAGCAAAGCTCAAAGTTTGAAGAAACACATCGTTCTAGCTGGTTGTGTGGCACAAGGAGCTCCAAAGCAAATGTACATGCAAGGTCTTTCTATTATCGGGGTACAGCAGATAGACCGGGTTGTAGAAGTTGTGGAAGAGACATTGAAAGGTATATTTGAAGTCATTTTTTATTTATACATATTGTGTAGCCTAAAGTACAATTGGGTTGTAGGTTTTAAACTAAATTATACCAGGACTGCTACAGTCTTAAAATTAGTCTGTACCAATTAACATGTAGATGTACATGTATGATATTACTTTGATTGATAGACTTGTACTTGGTTACAAATTACAATGCAATACAAAATGCTTTTATGGACGATATAAGGTGAAAGGTGGTCATCCACTTCTTAATTCATGAATTTCATTCTTTTCAATACTGTCTGTTATACTCAATACCTGCTTTAAACAGTGCTTTCAATTGCATCCTGCAATTATAATGCTTTAATATTTAAATGTACCAACTAGTTTGCATTGCCTCAGTTTGTCTAAATCGGCTTTACAGGAAACTCTGTTCGTTTATTGAAACAAAGAAAAGAAAATGGAAAGAAAATTGGAGGAGCGTCACTTGATCTGCCAAAAATCAGACGGAATCCTTATATTGAAATCATTAGTATTAATACAGGGTATGTTTTAATAAATTTAACATTTAATTACTTTTAGACACACTGTAACAGTTAACCAAAGACTGAAAATGGATATCTCAATTTAAATATCTATGATGTCAAAATTTTAATGATTTTAAACAAATTAATGAACATCATGAAAATTCCATTTTCTTTCAGGTGCCTTAATTCGTGTACATATTGCAAAACAAAACACGCACGAGGAAATCTGGGCAGTTATCCCATTGCAGAGATCGTTTTAAGGGCTAAGCAATCATTTGAAGGTAACAACACCTAAATTTAGTTTTATGGTTGTTGTGTTGGACTCACAAAAATTCGGCAATAGGTATCACATGGCAAACACAATTTCCCAGGTTGATAATTTTGTTAATTAACTTCCAGAAAATGGTAATGTTTCGACAATTATAATTTAATTATGAAATTTGGTGACCTTTTAATTCTATGAATCAGAATTAAGCAGGGTTAAATTTTCTTAACTCATAGTATTCTTCGAATTAAAACACATGTAAAAGTAAGCTGTATGACTTTTATTTCACATGTTGTCTTAAAGTTAATTGTCCTTGAAACAAGATACCTTAAAGTGAAAGTTTCAAGTTCTTAAATTTATTGATGAAAAAAATGTGTCATTTAATAGAGGGAGTTGTGGAGATATGGCTGACAAGTGAGGACACTGGTGCGTATGGTCGAGACATTGGCACATCACTGCCAGAGTTACTGTGGGCATTGGTGGAAGTTATTCCGGATGGTTGTATGTTGCGTGTTGGAATGACCAACCCACCATACATTCTAGACCATTTAGAGGTAAATAATTTAGCCATAATTGCTTCATTCCATTTTAAAAAATAGCCTTATTCCATATTATAGCTATAGTTGCATCATGGTTTTAGACACTAAGGTCCAATTTTATTGAATGAGATCTAAGCCCTGTAAGCCACGTCGCTTCGACCCACTACCACATGCTATGCCCACACATCGCTTCAACGGCTCACTGCTTTCATTCTTTCTTTAATGACACTTAGTATATACTATTAAAAAAGATTTGTTTATAGGAAATGGGCAAAATCTTGAACCACCCTCGAGTTTATGCGTTCCTACACGTACCAGTTCAATCCGGTTCTAACCAAACCCTGCATGAGATGAGAAGGGAGTACAGTCGAGCCGATTTTGAGCAGGTGGTTGACACACTGAGGAAAAATGTTCCTGGGATCTCGATAGCGACTGATATTATATGTGGGTTCCCAACAGAATCTGATGAGGCAAGAAATATTTTGTACTATTTGTGATTTGTAGTAACCTGCGAAGTTTTTTTTTTTTTTATTTCACTCTTTACTTTTCATGCAGTTTGGACCAGAGGTGTTAAACTGGCGATTTTATTTTAAACGCTCAACTGTAATTGTAGTAGTTTGTAAGGTTTTTATCTAAGTGTAATTCATTTTTCAAATCTTTCAATGTGATATTTAAACAAACAATTAACACAAAACTTGCATGCCCTTGAAAAACCATGAGATTTATACAGTTAGTCTACACGCACACAGTTGGACTAGATAATGTTTTGTTTATTATAGTTGATAAAATATCCTGGAAAGATGTTTATTTTGTAAAACTGAGAAAATTTCCATGAGAAAACTATGTTTCTAAATTAAGCTCTTACAGTTTTCCACTTTAAACAAATTAACAATTAATGTGCTGAATTATCTAACACATAAAATTACTTTTCAGGATTTTGAGGATACCATGACTTTATGTGAAAAGTATAAATTCCCGAGTCTATTTATCAATCAATTCTTCCCAAGACCTGGAACTCCAGCAGCAAGGTTGCCACAAATTCACAGACAGGAGGTACGCACACATTACATTTGCTTAAATCTTTTTATTTACTTAAACATAATACTGTTCTCCTTTTTACAGATAAAGAAGCGAACCAAACGCTTATCCGAATTATTTAGATCCTATGAACCATACGGCCACCAGCTTGGGAAAATACAGACAGTTCTTGTTACTGAGATAGCACATGATCAAGTTCATTATGTGGGCCATAATAAATACTATGAGCAAGTATTGATTGCAATGGATGAAAATTTAATGGGGAAAATGTTTGAAGTAGAAATTGTAGAAACCGGTGAGTTTTTTTCTTGGTTTTATTTTACTTAGATCAGTGGTTCTTAAACTTGTTGGAGGTACTGAACCCTGCAAGTTTTATGCGGGCATTCACAGAACCCTTCGTTGAAATTTAAAATATATCTGTTAAAAAACTTGAGCTTAAAGTGAACTTATCATAATCTCCGCTGAACCCCTGATACTGACTCATCGAATCCCTGGTGTTCGATCAAACCCAGTTTAAGAACCACTGACTTAGATATTATACTTAAACACTTTCTTTCTGTATTTTTTGTTTCATTTTCTGCATTTTTGTTTTGGTGGTTCTAAATCAAATATCTATAGTAGTGGCCAGTATTAACTGTTTAATACAACTGCAGGAAAACACTTCTTAAAAGGCAAGCGCAGATCTTCAAGTATTCCAGTAAAACCGGCAATTGGCAGAGCCTGTTCCACTGGGCTGTGTTTCTGGTGACAATCATAAAAAGGTAAAATAAAATTCTTTATTTCATTTACTTATTTATAATATATATTCGCCATTTAGGAACTTAATGAAGAAACAATACATCTATCAAATGAAGACAAGCAAAACAACTTGTTGAAAGAAAATCATATGTTCTTTATTGTTATTTTTCTTGCTTTCTTGCTTTATTTTATATTGAAACAATTTTATAGTTAAATTGCGGATTTAATATTGGTGCGCGGTTTGTGGTGGTTTCCAATCATGCAGGCTATGTATTGCCAAAGTGTGATCAATAAATGATTTTAGTTCTCAATCTTTGTCGAAATAGACTACAAGCAGTTGCTGAGATGTGGTCTGGAGTATTTTTACCTTTTTATTAATTTTAGTTTGTCAATTTAACACAAACAAAAACAGCCAGGAAGCAAATACCTAGAACGTTTTACCGGACATTTTCAAATTTGTAATCCCCCTCAAATCAGTGATCAGTATGATTTTAATTCCCTATAATAACAACAAGAAAATAATCAACCACGTTGTACTTTTTTTAAGGGTGTTAACTAATAAAAAAAATGTGTAGCTTAACCCATGAAGGCTTAGATTAACACAAAAAACATGTCTTCATATTCAACACACTTATTGCCCCCAAAACCGGACTGTTACCACAACATATTCTGATGATAACCCGTGGGAGATTGCCATATTTTTTTAAGGAACAGCGACTCCATATTGTAATATCCTGTTACTAACGTACAGAATTTTAATTGAAAAGAACTCAAACTAAAGCAACCATTTAATTAACACTTAAAAAACACTACGATAGATCTGGTAATCCAACCATTGCCTATGTGATAACTCTCCCCCTATATTTGTTCGATCGAGTAGCTTGGTGGATTAGTGGTCACCTTTTAGCATGTGGGTTACCTAATCGATACTTGTCCCAGCTAGGCGGTTTGTTTACTTGGGCAAAACACCAAACGGACATTGTCTGGACGCTGGACGTGGTGAAATGATCGGTTCTATAAAATTAAAGTATGATTCATACACAACACACCGCAAAACCCCCCGAAACCGGACGGTGAGCCCCGAGGAAATCTGCCGATTAGCTTAGTAAGAACGTCCCTTCCGTTTATTTCATGCTTAAATTAAAAACCTTTAAAATTGTAACACAACAGTATAAAACACTTTCTAAAAAAAACTTATATTCATATTTTATCCCCGTATATGGAAAAACGCAAGAAGCAATTTCGTACTGGCGATCGTTAGATTTTCTCCCTCCCAACATCGGGATACCGGTGCTATTAAATAATTTTGACATTGTTTTTATTTTAGTACAATTCATCAATTTACTAAGTTGGGCGAGGAATGATCTGACGGCGGGCGCGAGGTAATCTGACGATTGTCTTAGTTTTTACAATACAGACCCCTTGGTTTTTCCATTTACGGGGATAAACACGAATATCCTAGGTTATGGATGGTCTGCATTTCGGCTGCTGCCGACTGAAGTCTCGTATCGGCTGAGCTAAACCCGGTTATTGCTTACTTGAAACTTAAAAATATAAGTTTTCGATCCTTTCTGGCTTTTAGGTTTATGAAGTTTTATTCAATCCTAAATTAAAGTTTGGTGTGTGTGGTCTGTGGTTGTTTTACATCATTTAAGTAGACTTTTGTAATACATTGCCAAAATGTGATCAATAAATGATAATAAAATATCGAAAGTTTTTTACAATTCTTTGTATGAGTTTGTTGCAGTTAACTACAAGCAGTTACTCAATTGTAATCACATTAGAGCCACAGAACTCTATACTCCTTTATAGTGATGTCTTTTCATTTTTTTATCAATTTCCGCTTAAGATATCTTATTCTGTCATCAATTTCATCGATGGTGAATTGGCTCTCATCTTTACTAGGGTTTCTGCTTCGATTTGATGAGGTTTCATGAGTATCAAAATATTCAGGCGATGTAGCTTCCAGTTCTAAAACTCGTTCTTCCAACGTCCTCAAACGAGCATATACCTCTTTCGGAACTGTACCTACAAAATTTTTAATCAAAAAGAGTTTTAACAGCAAAAAATGTTTTACTTACTTGATTTGATACCAACATGTTGTTCTAAATTATGCAATCGTTCTTGCACCCCGTGAGGAGCGTAATTATCAAATTGCGGTTCAGGTTTGATGTTCGTTGCTAACCAATTTCCCTGGGAATCGATCTGCGTCTGAGGTCCTTCTTGGTTCTCAACTTTGCTCACTGAAATTCATCATTATAGTGTTGATAAAAACTAAATTGTATTTCTTGATGTGATTACCTTGCATATGCATTCGATTTGCAGGTCGTCTGTACACAGCATTTGTTCTTGCACAGCCATATTGGTCTTCTTTTTCAACCCTTAAATAATAAATAAAAATATAAAATATTAATTTACTGACTAAAATAGAAAAAAAATGACCTGTGAAAAAACATTGTCATGTCATCAGGCGATTGGATTGGACCTAGCAGCTGAATAATTGCTGTGTATTTGACCAAGGCCGGAACCCCCATAATCAGTTGCGTAAAAACAAGTGTTGTTATTTTATACAACACACTGCAATAGCAACAGTAACCTGACAGTGCTCACATGATAATCTGAAGATCATTGCCTAACATTATCAACTTACGAAGTCAATTTTGATTGATAAGCAAACTCGTGCACATTTTGTTCATCAACTAAATTCTGTGCTTGAGAAATGAATGCTGCAATTCTTTTATCGAGCTGGAAAAAAAATCGGGTAAGGTTAACTCAAGCCGTGAACAAAAATAAAACTGTAACCACCAGACCTGTTCTTTCGAAGCAGTTATTTGCACATAACCTGGATCAACTTGAATATTTTCAGCATGCTCATTATTAGGGTTAGTTGCAGGTTTTCTCCGATCAAGAATGTCCTGTATGTTTAACAGAATAAAAAGTCTGATTTTGCTCAACAATACCACCCACCTGTAATGACCAAACCAAATGTTCCAAAGCTTCGTAAAAACTGTCACTTTCTTCGGCCAGCGAGTCAAACTTAATCGTCACATGCTCCGGCGCCAAACCTGACTAACACTTTCATGAATAACCAATAAAAAATGAACACTCCACCAACCTGTTCGGTGAACTTTGTAATCGATTCTGATACACACTTCATATTGCTTTTTGCCATTTTTAGAACCGACAATCTATTTTAATGATATATTGCAAATGGGATCTAAATAAATGCACAATAGTTGTAATAGTATTAATTTAGAACTTTTATGGAAATTATTAAATATCACTTTTCAGTGTCAATAAGTATTATTTAGCAAAATATTCTAAAATAAATTTCATAACAGGTCTTAGGATTTTACAAGTTTGTTGAAAGTGTATCTAAAAAGTGAATTCATATACCAATACGAATCATACAATAGAAACCAGCAACATCTCTGAACAAATCAGTTCTAAACTTTTATTGAAAAAGTTCTGTTAGTCCATTCTTGCTTTCAGTCTGCGTGTTGTGACTTTGTCAGCTTCAATAATATGCACCACTGCTCCCCAACCCGAAGTCGCGTCCCTGTCCACCGAGTTCAACAGAGCCTGAGAGATGCATTCAAACAGGTCGTCGGGTTCCATTTCCGGCCGCCACAGTGCCTCACACATTCCGTACATCTGTATGGCACATGTTCCGGTCACAACAAAGTCCTCCGGTTCCATGGGGCACCCGATGAGGTCACATGACGCGATGAACGGTTCCCGGGTCTTTGGATCTAATCCAGCGATTACTGGCTCTATGAAGTAAGGACCGAATCTCTTTTCATACAGCAGGTTTGAAACAACGCTCAGAAATGTCTTGGGGGATATTTGACGATTTTCCCTCAGTTCATAGAGTTTTAATTGGAACTCTAGACGCTGAGAAACTGTTTGAACATCGGTTGCTAAGCCAGTTAACCCGATGTACAAATGGTCATTCATTGAAAAAATTTTCTCGAAATCCATTCCAACAGTTTGTGCTTCGATACCAAATCTCAGATCAGAAGCAATAGCGACACAG